>JAWWEW010000112.1:13081609-13149076 GCA_035583185.1 Anabacerthia variegaticeps | reverse complement strand
CACCTTTGGAGGCCAGAGCCAAAGGCACCGGCCAGTGCCACCCTGGAGGAGCTGAGGAGCTGCCTGGTTGTAGCTGGACGAGGTGTTGGCTGCTGCTCCATCCCTGCAGCTGGCAGCAGAGCTGTGAGCTGCGTGCATGTGGCTCCCAGCATGTATGGCAGGGCATTGTGCTCACCAGCGAGCGGCCACAAATGCATCTGGGCCAGGGGATGTTTGGGATAGAGGTGCTCAGAATCAGGACATGCTCTGGGACCGATGGAGCAGGAAATACCTGGGCTCCTGAACCAGCTGAGGGCTGAATAAAGAAGGAAGCACTGAAAATGAAAGCAAAGCTGCTGTGACATTTTCATGCTTGGCTTCTGACATCCTCTCCCTCTCGTACACTTGACTTCCTTGCTTATTTTTATCAGATGAAGCTGATGGTCGCTGCTACGGTAACCCTGTGTGGTTACAGCTCTGGCAGGGAACAAGTGCTCAGTGCATGCTTCCTTTGTGGCTTTCCTCCCTGCTCAGTCTTTCCACCCCTCAGAGCTCTCAAAATAGTGTGTTTCACTTTGTTATACCTCAGCTGCCTGTTGTGATGGGCAGGGGTTCACTCCTTCAGGCTCTGTTCCCTGGGCCCACCAGCCACTGCTGTCTTCCACCTCTTCTTGTCGTATCGTTGCTGCCTTTGGTGGGCAATATACAGGTCTCTGACCCCAGGCACGGGGCTGGAGCTTTTTGTTTTAACATAGAAAAAGCGCAAGACAACTCTCTCAGAGCTGATAAAATGGTTTTTGGGGAAAAAAGCTCTTCATTGACAGGAAAAAGCCTGATCTGAAACAACGACGAAAATTACTTCCCTTGCCGTGAGCCCACTCCTTCCCCTTTTAGTCATTTATAGTGAGGGTGGGATCAGAGGATAAAGGCTGGTGCTTTCTCCCACGATGTGGACACCAATTAATCTCCCAGGGCTTCCCACTAGCCCCTGGAAGTGATGACTCTCATCTTCTGGGATAGTACCAGAGCCTCATCTGTGGATTTATCTGTGCTCCAGCCCCACGAAAGGTGAAGGCGCTTCACTAGCAAAAAAAATCTGATGCCACTGGCAATTGACACTGCCTGCCTCTGGGAGAGCCTGGGATGAACCAAGGCTCAAGAGATGCCCCACACTTTCATACACTGCCCTTCTGCTGCAGGCAGCCCCAGCACACTCCACCCCTGCCTGAGCATATGCAGGCAAAGAAACCTTCAACACCCCAAAGTGGCACCCACTTGCCCCCAACTATCCTTTAATTCAGCTTTTCACCAGGGGAACCTGAGACACACAGCCACAACCTTGCAGCAGGACAGGTGGACATGCACTCACAAGGTACTGCTGGAGGCAGAGAGGCATTGACAGAGATGCCAACTCTGGGGGCATTGGGCAGGTGCATAATTAAACTCTCCTGTGCTTCTCCTGGGTCCAGACCCACATCTTTGCCTTCCTGTCCAAACCTAAGTGAAAAGGCATCACTTGAATCATGAAATGCCCAGAGGTTTTCTTCTCAAGCAAGGATTTAGGGATAGTAATTCATCTTGTTTACAGAGATGCTTGATGCCCAGGATTGTTTTTTGAGAGCTCACAGCATCTGCACTACAGGATGTTGCTCCCTGCATCCTTTGGTTTGTTCCAGGTGACTAGATTTGAGGGATTTTGTTTTAGTTTTGATTGTGCTTCAAGGTACCTCAAAGCAGATCAGCATCAAAGGGATGAAACTCCATGTCCTCAGTGGCTGGGAACTTTCTACAGGCACTAAAATTGGAAGGAGACAGCTCACCTGGAAGACAATTCAGCTTCTCCTGTTACTTGCAATGATAAGGAGTGTGCTTACACCAGAGCAGGACTTTGACCTGCACCAAGGGGACCTGAATCCTAGGAGTGATTTTCCCCACATAGAGTGCTGATGGCGAATTATCTTTACACTCCCGTGCAGCAAAAATTTTTCATCTGCACCCAAACAGGCAAAATCAGATGCCAACAGTTGATCTGCACAGCGTGTTTCAAGTGACTGTGTGCTTTGACAAAGCTAAACAGAAATGGATACACACTGAATACTACAAATGAAGTATTTAGGAGGGTGAATACAGGCTGAACTAAGCAGGGCAGCAGTGCACAGCTTGCATTTCAACTACAGGGCAAAGCTTTGAGAAAGAGAAATGCCTCAAGTTTAAACAAGAGCCAGAAGAAACACTGCTCTATGTGCAAAGAGAGGTCCTTATGCCACCCATCAATTTTTGGGATGATTCAGGCTCACTCATTCAGCAGGAAGCCCATTTTCCTTTGATGATAAAAGTAGACCACAACAGCTGGAGCCAAGGAGCAGGAAAAAGCCCCCTTCCCACCAGCACTGCTCCAGGCTGATACAAGGCAGACCCCCTGGCAGAGCAAGCCCCACTGAGAGGCCAGTCCTTCTGGTTTGGCCCCAAAATAGCATGATGCATCAGGAAACAGTGAGTGGCTTCTTTGTGATGCAAGCCTGAAAAACCTGTTTGTGTGAAGTACATGGAAGTAGTAGACGAGTTCAATACTTTTGCAGTTTCCCTAACCAGTGCTGTATTTTAAACAGCAATATTCTGGGGCAAGAGTGAACATCTTCACTGATTTCAGACCAGGACTTCAAATTAGAAATGCTGCAGCAGCTTCTACATGGCAAGCAACTGCCCAAAGAGAAGAAATCAAGGCACCTGAGCTAGAGGTTGACTGAAGGAAAGCCAAGCTTCAATGTTGCATTTGTTTCCATGACATAAATAATCCATGAGGGTTGAGCCCAATAATATTTCATCTTTGAACTGCGGGGCTCACATTGATTATTGCCCTCATTTGAAGCATTAAATCTAATGGTCATTAGTTAGTGTATTTAAATCAGTCTCATGTAAACATAACACACTAGCCTCAGCTGAGCTTGTTTGCATAGGTAAGATTAGAGTGTTACCTGCCAAATCACAGGAACTTCTATCCATGTATCTTAAATATAAGGATATACCAGGATATTTGTTTCTTATCAACTGGTTTTAGTGGAAAATTTAATCCCATTAAGTACACAATTTGAAATACTGAATCCTGGTGTGGTCAGATTTCTACACCCAGAACACTGCCTTGGTACCAAACAAGTTCAGACTCACTCAGAAATGCCATTACCTCCAGCACCATGAACTGCAGCACACAGCCATGGGTGTGTGACAAGGTACAACCAAACACTCAAGAGTTGACCTCTAGACCTGCTGTGGCCAAAGCAGGCAGCCCCAGGTAGCTCAAGAGAGACCCTAACATCACACAGCAAGGCAAGACTTGTCTTCATGCTTGTTGCTCAGGGCAGGGTAAGAGCATGCACAGGGAACATGACTAACACCAGCTATGAATAGTTTCCACTCTCCATTACTTCATGCTCTGTAAGGTTAGGTAAGGGGGTAGATGTAGATTATAGATATAAATACAGATTCTTTTCAGGACCAAATAAGCTGGAGCAGCAGTTTGCTGCAGCCTTTCACACAGCAATGAGGAATCATAGGAAGATGGTAGGCAAAGATGCTGCCCCTCTAAGTTGATTTAGGTTTACAGTGTCATAGGGCATGACCTGAGGCCAGTCACATGCGCGAAACCAGTATCATCAGGCTCACAAAACAACCTCAACTGATAGACACGAATCTCTTCAGATATTGGCATTAACCTTCCAAGTTAGCACACCCACACAAGGACTGGCAATGATCTGGAAGGCTGACCATCCCAACCCACTCTGGCAGTAAAAACAGAGCCAGTATGTTTGGAAAGCATTTTCAAACTTTATTTACAACTGTCACAGTGACAAAAATGTAGTTTGAAAAAAATGCTAGCTTCTCCCTGAGGCTCAAAAAAGAATTACAGAAATATAGAATGTATATCATACAACAGGAGGAGTTTTACTGGAGTGCTTTGTTCTTTAGATACGTTCAACGACAAATAGAAATATACACAATACTTCCAAAAAAAGGATGCAGACAGAAATATGCAAGTCTTTAGGGCAGACAGCAGGTCTGAAGTCCAAGGATTGCCATCTCACTGCTGCCCACATAATAATATCTTTGATATACAGCTTTGACTTGGTGGTACAGATGGTAGAGACCAATAGAGAGTAACACTTAGAAATAAGACGACTGGCTGGTATGCAGGTGTACAAGCTCATTCCAGTAAGACAGCAAGACTAGAACAAGTGTTACAGATATAACAGCTGAATCCATCACTAGAGAAAATGGTATCACCACATCATGACCATTCAGTGATCAGCCATCCACCAAGATGGGCAGGGAGCATGTATAACTGGGTCTGTGTGGCTGCACCAGAGACCAGCCACAGTGTAGGAACACTGAATTTCTCCTGCTTTGTGCTAACTCACCTCCAAACTCCGATCTGTCCAAAACAGGTACACAGAGCTGATAAATTATTGCCATTATGTTAAAACACAAGCAAGACAAGACTAAAACAATCCTGCCAAAATGTTAAAAGCAGTTCCCAAACCCCACCAGCGTTTATCTACTCATGAGGTATTAAAAATACAAATACACACATGTCCAAATAGATTTTAAAAATGGAACCAGTTATAAGCAAAGGGGGGTGGCATTGGGATTATTATGGAAGTTTGGTTAAGGCCTTGACATTTCTTCTTCTCTTCCATGACCCCAGATTTGGTTTAGGTGGTAACTGTTCTCATCCTATCCCAAGACCACTGGCTCCCAAGCTGGTCCCCAAAGCTGCAAGATCATCCCTTTTCCAGGAAAGCAGGAGGTTACCCTGTCTGGCAGCAGACTGGCATTCTCCTCAAATGGAGACAATGACTTCTCCTCAAGGCAGGATATGGTCAAGAGGACACAACCACAGACTTCACAAGCTAATCTGCACTTCATTAAACAATGATGAATGTTTCACCCTTGCTAAGAATCTTGTCTCAGGACACCCAGACTAATCCTCTCCCAAAAGACCCCTCCTACAAACCCAACTGGTGATCCACACTAGGTCTGATGTTTCGTCTTTGGATGATCTCCAGGGTCTGGCAGCCCTCCCCACAACATACCCTGCTAGCAGCCTGTCCTGCACTGAGGAGGTCCTGCAGTGCAAAGCTGGAGGAGATCGCCCCAACCCTCTCAAGCCCATTGACCAGCAAGTTAAGAGACACTAAACCCTTACAACCTCAACGACACCAAGGCAAGGAGACATAAAGCTCAGTCTCTGGCCTTTGGGCACTGTATGAGATGAGACCAACCACAGCAGCCTCAGCAAATAGGAGAGAAAAATCTGAGGTGTTCAAACCTACATGAACTCTTGCTGCAGACAGAAGCACCTTTAGCATCACCTCATGCTAACCACCTCCAAGATAAACTAGGGCATTGCAGTAGAGATGACAAGCAGCAGCCTAACATTATCCTGCAAATACAGCTGTTCAGCATTTAAGAGTCTAAAGGCAAATGGGGAGAAAACAGCTTTGGGAAAAGTGGCTGGAAAACAGGCTAAACAGCGAGAGCAAGAAACCAAACTACTCCTATGGACGCTCACCTTACCCTAGGAGATGCTGAACTGGGGAGAGCTACAGGCCCCTTGTCACTAGAGCATTTAGCCATGCTTCGCTATGGACACCGTTCCACCCCCCAACACACAAAATGGAAGCTGTAAGAAAGGCAAATCTGAGATATTACAGCTCTGTTCTCATGCTTTTAGCCAGAGGCAGCTCCCAGCCAAACGCTGCCACCTCCAACTTTCCTCCCCCTCCCCGAGCTCCCCCCTCCAGCAGTCCTCGCGTGGTCACCCTCTGCCATGTGCTTGGAATTTCACTGCTGCCTCCGCCTCGGAAAAATACAGATAATGATCTCGAGAACAGCAAACATTTCTCTGCATTACTTCCTTCCTTCCTCAGGAGGTCTGGTGACACCGAGGGCTTCAGTTCTCGATACAGAGAATACAAAAAAACTAAGATCTCGCAGGTGCAAAATTGAACTTGTCTTTTTAAAAAGACTTTCAAAAAAAGTGTGGCTCTTCCTTCAGAAGGGTGCGGTCCCTTGCCTTTCCTCAGATGCCATTTATTGCTCCTTGTTGTCCTTCTTTGCATCTTCACAGTTTTCTTCCTCCTCTTCCTCGTCCTCCTCCTGCACGAGGAACTCTTCAGGCGGCCATCTCAGCTCACCACTCTCCACATCACCCTCCGTCGGCTCCACCACGATCGAGGGCAGACGGTCCTTCAGCTTACAGTAACGATCGAAGTCGGAGGGATCGGGGAAGATCTGAAAGAGGCAAGGAACAGTTTGTGAGAGGGGCTGCATCCAAACAGCCTAAGCCAAAACCCAACTCAAGACACTCAGGTCTTCAGGGCAGACTAGTCTGGACATAGAGTCAACCACTGAGTAATGGGAATACTCTTGAACTTGTAAATAACCTTTCCAAGTCTCCAAGTAATGGAAATGAGCACTGCCCAAGAGGTTTCCAAAGCATGCATTTGCTTGGATAGTGCTCAGCAAATAGGTATCTGCCCTTTTGGATATTTATCCAAATGCTCCACTCCCCCACCCCTGCTTTTGCATTAATGCTCTTGAGTTTGCACACTGAGCTATCTTGATCAGAGAATCTGAGATCTCATTTCCTGCTGCTGGTCAAGCTGCACATGAGAACAAGCTCGTTCTCCAAGCTCTGCTGCTGGAAGGGAGGAGAACACGGCAACCCAGGGCTAGAGTGGTGCAGAATCTTGCAGCAAGGGCCTGTGCCTGGTATCACCCCAGGGCCACAGTGCCAGCCTGAAACAGGAGCTCAGCTGCATTTCAGAGATAATTTTGGCAGTATTCTGCACAGCACAGCTACCATATATCAGCAGTGAAACTCAGCAGGAGGGTACTCACTTTTTGGAAGGGCTGCCTACTGGACCATATTTCTTCCAGAAAGGGGTACCTGTGACATAGCCAGCAGTTATGTACCATATCCTCATGCAAGGAATATGGGGACTGCCTTGTCTCCAGCCCCTCAAGGTGCACAGATCACTACCATGCCCATTCCCTCCCATCCATAGCTTGCCACATGGATGCACAAACTCATGCACTGCAGCAGCACCAGGGCCCAGCCTTGCTGGTAGTGCCACTTGCTGGGATGCAAACTTTGATCCTATTTGGAACTGAGGCAAAACATAGGTACAGGAAAAACCACTGGTGCAGTGTTAGCAGAAGCTTTGCATGACTAGACTGCAATGTGAACAGAAAAGGTTATGTTACTTAGAGGTGACTTACTGGGGGAACAGCATCAAAACCCCAGCTCTTCCAGAAGGGAACTGCTGGGAAATAAAAGCCACTTGCCCCATCAAAACTCCTCACAGGTAACCAGAAGATTAAACAATTACCACCTGCTATTTCAAACAATTTTATCAGTGTGCCCACTTCACATTACAGCTGCATTTAAACACCCCAAAGAAGATAATGACAAAATGCATTTTCCCCTTGAGGTTGTAGATGAGGTGAGAAGTCAGGTGGCTGTACTTTTCTTTGAACACCATCTGCACTCAAGTGAGTTGCAAGAGCATCTTTGCAGGGAGCAGCGCTGCCAGCCTCAGCTTGAGAGCAAGACCTGCTTTGATTTTTGTGGTTCCAGTTACAAAAGCAGGTTCCCTGTCCAGGAGCCCTGAGCATTAACCATGAAGTGTCATTCTCCTTATGCCAATCACAAGGGTACCCACCACCTTGGGAAGTCCTGGCTACAAAAAGTGAAATAACATCCTATCAACTCATTCCTCAGCCTAGCAACTATAAACTACACCATTACCTCCTTGTCAATATTCAATCTTCTGCTAGTCAGCCTCGTTTCTCCCTTGCACCCAAATCTTGCGGCAACCAGACTGTCAACCTGAGACAGCCATTGTGCCACTACTTAATATAAAGTCAGACAAGGTAACAGAAGGTAATGCACAAATCACAGGCTCTTTGCACACATCCATCTGGTCCTGGGGAAAGTGGTGCAAGAGTCCAGCTCCCACTACAGCACCCAGCATACACATCATTTTCAGGTGCACAGGAATACGGGAGTTTTTTGCACATGGCCACATCAATCTGGGCATTGCAGTGAGAGCTCCTTGCTATTAGTCACTCCTGGCAGAGGTGAAACCGTAACTGGTTCTTGGAGCTTTGTGGCTTCTGCTTGGCCAAACAAAAGCAGTTTCAGGCACATGGTGCGTTACTGGAAGCACATTCAGTGGCTCTTAAGCATCAAATCGTTATCTAAACTCAGGATAGGAAAAAAGTACCCTTGACATTACACAGTCTAGAAGGCTGCAATGGAAAAAAAAAGTGTGGTTCATGAGGTTACATAAGCTGATAATATCATTAAAATAGCCTCCTATGCAAGAAAAATAGCAGTATAATAATTAAACCAATCTTTGGCTGCTATTATTTTAAGCACATTAGGTCAAATTGGAGCAATTTCTTTGGAAATAGCCTGCCAGATTTATTTTCCAGAAACTAAGTAGTAGTCATTTCCTTACAAACAAATATCCGCAAAATGTGGTGTGCAGCTTTTTTAATAAAAAAACTCCTAGCACAATCTTATCTCCAACAGCTGCAGGACAGGCCGAACCCAAGAAGGTCAGGATTTTTTCCACTAAGTCATGCTTTTTAATCGTTGAGGCAGCATGAAGGGAGATGTTGCAACTGCCCTTTGAAGGGGCGTGGACAGTCAATGGAAAAAGTACAGAAAGGCAGATTTCCTCCAGTGTGACAGCCAGGGCCACAGCAGGCCAAGCACAGGGACCCGAGGAAAAAAGGGCTGCAGATTAAGACTGATTGTACATCTGGGGAAGATGGGTGGAAAAGTTACCCCAACCATCTTCCCCACTCACTCTCTATAAAAAAAAGTATAAGCAAGCACCAGCTCTCTCCTGTCTCCCGCTTCAGTGGTGTCGTGCTACATTTGTTGGTGCCACACGCCTAATCTGGTCCCACTCCAGATTTAAACAATGGGAAGAAAAAACTCCCAAATTTGCAGCAAGGTCCATGCTGGGAATGCAGCAGCTCAGCACTAAACCTAGGAGCTCTGCACACCCTGGCACAGCAGCCAGGACAGCAAAACTTGCCTGCAAGCCTTTCTAGTCACATTACCCAGCTCAGGTGTGTGGGAGGAAGACTGTGCACCTCTCCACTACCTAAAGAGCAAAACAGACATAGATCAGCTTCTCTCTCTCATTCGTCACAGGGAGCCACATTGCACACAGCTGAGACAGAAGCCTTCCCTTGGCTGACCCGGTCACTTGATGGGGGACAAGTGACAATCACCAACTGGTTCCAATGGGTACCTAAAAGCAAATTGAGCAGCAATTTAAAGTTACCTTTTTCCCCTTCACTTGCATGATGCAGCACGAGAGGCTGCAACTGCTTCTGCAGAGCCTCCCTGGCCCATGGAGAGACTCATGCAACACCTCTAGAGCCCACAGAGGACACGTATGTTGCTTCTTATACTATTCAACTCAGCTTCTTGCTAACAGCAAGACTGGCTTTACAGGCCCCTCCAGATTATGTCTGGGGAACTCCTCTCCTCATGAACTGATCCAGATCACATACAAATTGACCAAACTCTTGCCTTGCAGCTAGAAAGGGCAGGAAAAAGCAGAACTTGGAACAAAACTTGATACAATTTTAGAAGATCATGTTTGCTTCTGTTTCAGATGATCTCGCTCTACTATCCTCGAATGAAGACTTGGCAACGAGAACGGAAAGTTTTCATTGCCCTGGGGAGGCTCATACCCTCTCTCAGCATTCACAGGCGTGGACAAACACCAAAAGCAGGAGAGATGTCAGAAAATTAGGAGGATTAGCTCAGCACTACCACAATCTGACACTTGTAAATTCAAAACAACTTCCACATGTGTACTCCATACCAACACCCATAGTTAAAATACTTGTCTCCCCTCCCATGGGGCTGAAAACTATTTAAATTGTATTACAGGGAGACTAAGGCAATGAGATCTTTCCAAATTAAGTTACTGTTTGGGGTAAAGCTTTGCTTCACTGTGGTAGAACTATACAAGACTGAAAAGTCTGCACTGGGAGACATAACACTTCAGGTACAGGATACACCCCTGATGTATACATCACTTATCCTCCCACTACCAAAAAGCTGAATTTTGTGCCTCTTCAGGGGTATCAAGCTGTTATTCCAAATCAGCACTTAAGTTTTTAAAAACTTTACTGACATTAAGAAGCATGGCAAGCTCCTTTCAGGAAATTTTTAAGTCATGTCTCAGTGTCCTCTTTGGAGGACCTTCTCAGCTGCAATACATACATTTACTCATACAGTAGTCATGACTCGAAACCAAGCTCTATCAAGTGTTCACACAGCAGCCCATGACCTAGGCTGATGAACTATGACAACTCCCTAGCCACAGACATATTGCCCTGTCTTGGGGCATGGTGTCAGGGAAACTTCATACATCTAATAATTTTCCATCAGAGTAACAAGGCTTCAAAGGAGGGAGGAAAAAACACGCACTGAGGCATTTCAATTAGCTGCTGTCTTCAGGTTGGATTTCAGTGGAACACTTTCTGGCATAACTGCAAACATGGTTAGTTTTGGATCTGTTTATCCCATATCCTGCTTCTGTCTTCATTTAAGGTTCCAGACTCTGGATTAAGCATTGATTCAGCCTACCAATCTAGTAACCATGCTTGCTATCACTACCTTTTTGCAGCCCAGTCTCAAGATCCTGCACAGCAGCAAGCACAAGCTCTAATGCAGGACTTCCCCTGCACAAATCAAGGCTGCACAGACAGGAAGCACCTCACAAGAAAACAAGACAATGACAGATGAAGTTCAATTTCCATTGAGCCATCAGCCCTTGGGTCAGCAACACATTAGTCCCCCAGTTTAATCGGAGTGATCCAGCAGACACGGCTCAAGCCCCTCAGCACTGACCAGTCCGTGCTTCCCCAGTGCTGATGAAGAGGTGTTGCACTCACCAAAACTTACTTCCCTGACACCAAGCTTTTGCCATAGACCCTGGATGGAGAGCTAAGCCTATTTACCCAGATTCAGGCACTCTGACGTGATTCACAGCTGGCCGTGGCTGTGATTAACCCAGACAGATCCTGGCATGATGCGATCATGACTTAAAGAGCTCAAGCTCCCCATGACAACCAAACCTCAGCTGATGGCATGAGGCAAGCTCAGCCTCCACAGGCCAATCTTCTAAAAGGGAGCCTAAGGTCCTGCAGAACCAGCGAGTCAGCCAGCCAGTCCGCAGTGAAGTAGCACACAGCTCAGGAAACTGCATTTGCTCAAAACACACACTTTGGACATTAATCTGTTTTCAGTTGTGCTCAGACCCCGCTCCACTTCCAAGAAGCAAGGCAGGATTCAGGTCAAGGCACTGTTTTGACAACAGCTCCACGAAATGATTAATTCAGCCTCAGTTTCAGTGGCATTGTTCGTGCTGCTGCGAGACAGCAGCAGAGGACAAGCTGGCAGAGTGCTGATGAGGCTCTTCAAAGAACGGGTATTTCTGGGGGCTGGAAAACAGCAAATGGTACATTAGCTCCGGTCAGCAGCAAAAAAGGCCCAGCTCACGGGAGACTGCCAGGCAGGAAGTGCATGAAGCCCTCCATAGGCACATCTGTTTGTAGCAGGGGCATCTTGAGCCATCAGCTGCATTTCAACGAGTTTTTTGTTTAGTAAGTCCCTTGGGAATTATGGGACATCTATTAAAGATCCAGAAATAGCTCCTCACTGCAGGCACAAGACCCAGCATGACATCATCTCTTCAGTCACATCTTCTGTTTTGTCTGTGCTGCCCTGTTCTGAGACTCATGCCCCAAATTCACCATTCACTTCTGCTCAGACCCTTGAAATCTGTTGGCTGAACCATCTTCAGGGGGCTCAGAGACCAGCTTTCTGCCATAAATGCAGTAATAAAAGCTGTCTTACATAGGAAGATTTTGAAATTAGCACATTAGATTAAAAGCATTTCAGGTATTAATTGGAGAAAAGGCATTCCTATGCTGAGAAGGCATGTTTTGCAAGTGAAACTGTACAAATTACTTAAGCCTACGCAGGCAACACAATTAACAGTGGTATTATTTCTGCAGTCTGAGTTTTCACACCATTGCTTAAAAAGCAGTAATGGCCAGCCCAGCAAAGGCCAGGAAGCTTCACCAGCGAGGGGAGTGCAGACCTTCAGCTGATGTCTAGGACAGACAGTCCAGAGTGTGAGCAAAGGCATGAGGGTGCAGGGAACAGAAGGAAAAAGTCAACAACACAAGTTCCCTTCATAACCACCAAGACAGAGAAGAGCCCTGAAGTTCAGTGAACTCCACAAGACAGAGGAATCAGATTGCTGAAGTTTATACTCAGGGTATGAGCTTGTTTTCCTCAGTTTGCTTCCAAGTAAAGGCAAAAATACTTTGAAATAGTACTCTCCGTAGGGCAAGTCCATCTGCAGCAGATACTGATGTGCTTTCCAGTTCCAGCAAAGCTGCTGTACCACTTCCTCTGATCCAGACAGCTCCACGTCTGCCTATGGCAGAAGCAGACCCCAGTCTCACAGCACCCTGCAGACCAACTTCCAGACAGTCCCTGCTCTACTCACCCTAAAGGGGGGCATTTTGAACCTCGGTTTGAGGTAATCTCTGCAGTGAAATAAACACAAGTTCTACTAAAGGAAGAAGCGAAACTTTTGAAGCTACAACTTTGCCACTCCTGGTTCTGGCGACACCTTTTTTTTTGCCTCTCATAGCCAGCCAAGGGCTGTTACAGTGACATAGTGAGTGCCTGACTCTGCAGATGAGTGGAGGAAGATGTTGCAGCTTAGAACAAGCAGCCTCAGTGTAGGAGCAGTCATGCTCCATTAGCCCTGTCTGATTTTAAGTTATTGCACTACAGCCCTCAGAATAGCATACAATTTTCCATGTATCAAACTCTCTCCATCAGCAAGATGAGGCACAAAGTGGCACAGTCTGAGGTAGAACAAAGAGTTCATGGTGCTGTTCTCATCAGATTTGCCCTTGCTGTTCTCACTTGAGTTTTCATCCCTTTAAGGATGCTTTCAACTTACCTTGTCTTACACTGTGACATTCCCAGCCTAGCAGTCAGGGAAGGAAGGCACTCCAATCCTCTTTACACTAACCTGATTTAGAAGCAGACCTCATATACAGCCCACACACTGCTAGTGCCATAAGGATCTTCCATTTCAACTCCTCAACTCTTGCTGCCATCAGTTTGTTTCACATCAAGGTGAAGCTCCCAGCTCTTGCAGGCATTTGATAAAAGTCACCTGTGACTAGACCACTAAAAAGACAAGATCTAGGATGCAAAAACCCTGCATAGATATGAGTCGTCAGCATTTATGACTCACATGCCTTCTAGTTCAGATGATCCGCTCAAAACCAAACAGGCCTGTTCCCCAGTTGGCCCAAGCAGACTTATCAAGGTCATTAGCACTTGGGGAAAAACCTTGCTGAAGCAATCATGAGAACAAGCAGAGCACCTAGATTCCTGCCTCTCACTGGGAATTTGGATAGGTAAATAGAGGCCTTCGACCTGACTGGGTTAAGCCTCTTCAAAAGGTGACCCATAAAGATGACCTAACATCCCATGGAGGTTAGTTTGATGGCTTCAGGTTCAACAGCCACGCTCATTCCTGTACATTCCTGCTGTAAAAAGAAGAAAGAGAGCGGCTGCATGCTTCCCACTAACTCAAGCACTGAAGCACAGAACAGCTATAAACCAAACATCTTGCACTATCCAGGGCCAGAATTCTGACTGAAAAAAGCAATGCATCCCCTTTTGCTCCACGTAGCTTTGGCTTCTGCTGGGGGCCTCAGCCATGGCCCAAAGTTCAGTTGATTTCATGCTTCAGTGCATTGCTGCTGCCTTGTAGCTCATTTTTCAGACATAAATATGCAAACATACAGCAGCACACCTCATTTGGATGCACACTTAGAGCAACTGCCTGTGTGCAGGTTGTGTAACATCTGCAGAGGACAAACCCTGCATCTGGATCTGCCGGTGAGAGTCACCCAATGCACAGACCAGACTCAAGTCATCTGCAAGCATTCAGCATCTGTGTCTCGTCTCATCTCATCAACAAGTCTCCTGGAAGTGTAGGAAACCATGGAACTAGTAGGCTAAGACACATAACTTGTGCTTTGATTAACTATAAGGTAGGAAATGAAAGGGCTATTGAAACTAAAGGACTGAGGTTCAAGTTAAAGACTCTCATTCCAGCCACGGATCTAAAGGCTAATAGCTAACTACATTGTTCAGAATTCTTAAAATGAATGCAGCTCATGCCTTCAGGTATAGATATCTCCAGTGACATTTCAAGGCTCGTTTAGGCTGCCCCTGGCCTCACTGTATCTTACAGAGGACTGTTAACCCTCTCAAATGGGAACATCAATCAGGAAAACCAAGAAACAGATTAGAAAGATGTAGATGCCATATAAACAGCATCCTCCTGCTCTCAGCACATGAATTGTATGCTGTGTTACAAAGATTTCAAGAGTCCTACTAGCCTGGTGAGTGGTGTGAATCCTTTAACCAATCTCCCCATTTCCTACTGCGACCCGGGAACACTGAATGAATGGGGGCTCCATCACTTCAAAAATAACCAAGTCCTCTGCCAACCCACTCCGATACAGAGTAATATTTTAGACAACTGTCTCCTGCCAAGCAAACATTCCAGTCTGTTGACTAGTTCTCACTACAGCAAGACCTGCTATTAGGTCAGGCTATAGAAAGGTACATTAGACCGAATTTACAGTCCAGCCCAGGCAATTCCAATGGGATTAATGCCTCAGCAGCGAGCAAAGCATTTACCTGATACGACAGCCCATCCTTGCGGGGGCTCAGCCCGATCTCATCCATAGCTGGGGTGTTCATCATCACTTCAGTCATTTCAGCGGATCTCAGGTAATCAGAGCTACAAACAAACGACAGCAATCCAGTGACCTGAGCGGCTTTGGAAGGACCGAACAAGATTCAAGCGGCATGGGGAAAGCTAAGTGAGCAGCCAAGGCTGTAGGCAGTCTATTTCTGGTCCCTTCCTTCCTGCCCCCCCTTGGAAGGCAGCGGAAAAAGCTGAGTACCTCGGAAGGCAGAGCTACATCCAAAGCCCTGGAGCAGCTGCCCGGCTCGCCCCGGGAGCCCCGCTCGGCACACCCGGGGAGGCTCCGGCGCCGCTCCGCTCCTCCCGAGGGGAAGGAACACGCCACAGCACCGTGCAGGCGCTGGGGATTATGTTTTTTTCTTTCTTTTTTTTTTTCCTTTTTTTTTTTTTTAATTATTCGAGTTGCTGTGCCTTAGCTCCCGCTGGCTTGTTTTGCAACCTCGGGCACTTCCACACCAGCGGAGCGCCAATTCCAGCTCGGCTCTTACAGCCCCAAGGGCGCTTCCAGCGAGAGAAAGTGAAGTGAACTCCCGCAGTTCCCCCGCCGCGGCTCATCCCGCTGCCGCCCCGCTCGCACCGCCCTCCTTCCCTCCGCTTTCCCCAAATCCCGCCCCGGGGGACACTCGCAGCCCCGCCACACACACACACAGGGGCTCCCGGCCCGCCCGCCCCACGCGGGGAGCGCCCACTCACCAGGGCAGGGGGCACAGCACAGACATGAAGTCCCTGCGGAGGCTGCCCCTGGCCGGGGTGTGGGGTCGATGCTCGGCGCTGCCCGGACCGCCCGCCCCGCCGCGCTCACACCGCGCCGCTCTGAGCCCCGCGCCCGCCGCCGCGCCGCCTTAAATACCCGCGGGGGGCGGGGCCGGGCCGGGACACGCCCACCCGCCTGACGTCAACTTTTTCATGAATGGCTTCGGCGCGCGCCGCCTGCGGGGGGAGGTGCGCGTGCCCGCCGTGTCCCGACGGCCCGATGTCCCCACATCCCAGTGTCCCTACGTCCCGATGTCCCCACATGCCGGTGTCCCCACGGCCCCATGTCCCCACATGCCGGTGTTCCCATATCCCGGTGTCTCCACCGCCCCACGTCCCGGTGTCCCCACATCCCGGTGTCCCCACGGCCCGGTGGCAGTGTGGACCCCCGGCCCGGGCGCTCCCGGTGCACAGGGGCGCGTTCCCGCAGTGTCAGCGCGGGCCGAGGTGCGGAGCGGTGCGGTCCGTGCGGTGCGGTGCGGGGCAGTGCGGGGTGGTGCGGGCTCCCCCCAGCACTGCCCGCAGAGGGACGCGCCAGCACCACCCCGAGCGTCACCCGGGGCTGGGTCTGGGTCTCACGAAGGGGGTTCCAAATGCACCCCCTCGCAGCGGTGGTAGCAGGGCGGGCCGGGGGCGCATCCCAGGGAAGGGGCAGCGGCCGCCCAGCCCCGGCCCTACGCGCACCTTCGGTGCCACACACCTGCGGCTGGAGTAACGGGAGCGAGCAGCTTCAGGAAGCCCAGCTATATTTAGCAAAACAATGTGAATCAATGACTGGAAGGCGCGGGAGGAGAGGGAGGCAAATCCATTTGCTGCCAAGGAAGCGCAAGCACCGTGGGCAGCTGCAGGTGAAGCACATTTCCTGCCTTCCCCTCCCAACATGAAACTTCTGGAATGCAAAAGCCACCTTTGCATGAAAGGCCTGGGCACCCCAAACCCAGCGTGAGTCCCGACTGTGTGTATCAATGTGCCGCTGGTGCTCGTGCAGCCTCCTGAGAAATGTGCTGATGGCTGCAGGGCAGGGCTCTTGGCACAGGATGGGCCAGGCGCTCCAAGGCTGTTGAGAAATGCTCGGGGCTTTTGGGGACACTTCTCCCCTCTGCCTGCTTTCCCAGCGAGCAAGATCTTGCCATACACTGGCAGGTGAAATTTAGTGCAGGGACTGTTTGCATTCCACCTGTTGCTCCATGCTGCTGCTCAGACTTTGCCAACAAAGTGGATAACCAAGTGCACAGTTACAAGCGCTTCTCTTGTTTCCTTCCCGTGCAGAACATACAGCTGTTGCCATGCTTCCTACATGTGCCTATGCATGGGCATACACACACTATTTGCCCCATTATTTAAGGGCTAAAAAGCACAAGTTCAGTGTTTCTGAAGGGAAGCTTTGCCGTCGGCTCCCCTGAGCCACCCCCCAGACTGTATATAGATGTGTACATACATACGTCCATGTGTTTCCTCAGACTGGATAATTTAATCTTCTTAAATTCATATTATATAATGCGAGCGTATGTGGGTGTTTCACATGAGGCCTCAGCAAGCTGCTGCTTTGTGCCAGATTAAAATGAATCACAAGGAGTTGATCGAGCCCCTGCAGATGTGTGGAAATTCAGGTGGGTGTGACTGAGCCTCCTGCAAAGAGCCACCAGTAACCTTCCCCAAGGTTAATGGGAGGGAGGCAGTAGGGTGGACTTGGTACACACAGTCCTTTTGCCTGCCTTGAGCCTCCTGATAATGAGTTTTGGAGCCGGGGAGAGGAGTAAGAAGACAATCAGGTCCCCAAAGTGCTCAGAAAGCAGCTTCCCTCTGTTTTGCTGGCCTGTCCACACGGACCCCTCTCCCTACTGCATCCCCCAGGATGCATAAACTCACATTTACTGTCTTTGACGATTTCTGCACTAAGAAAACACAAAAACTGAACAGTCTAAGTCAGTGTTACTGGGGCTGGGAGGCTGCTCTGGGAGGAGACAGACAGATGCTGCTTCAACAGGTCTTTTATAATTAACTTTTCAGCCTGCCCCAAATGCCTTCATCTCCCACTGTGTCCACATGAAATGTGGGACATTAGATGGGGCCATAGCTCAGTTCCCTGAGACGTTTCATGAGAAGCAAGCCTGCCTGTTTTCCCCAGACATACACACACCTACTGTGAATTTCCTGGTGTTGTCTGTACAAAATAAAAGCCAGTGAAACACCCGCATGCCCCCAAGTCCCGCTTGCACAAGGCACACCAAGTTTTCTCTCTAAATGCCGTCCTACACTCAGCAGGACTTGATGTTCAAGGTTTTTCCCTCCTTGGGAAGCACGTTCCTTTAAATACCTAATTTTTTATACATCTGACCCCTGAAGGAGACCAAGGGACAGGAGTGGGGCTCACTTTCCCATCCATTCACCCTCCGTGACTCCTGCATCCACCACTGAGAAAAAAGCAGCTCAGATCAGCCCTTTGCCCACGTCCTCTGGATGCCTGCCTTGCCATCCTGGCTGGCACGGGCAGATAGTTTCGAGTTTCTACCTAGATAACAGCCTTTTAGGGGGTGTGTGGGGGGACGACATCTGACAAAAATCCCTGTGTGTCTATGTGCTGAGTATGCGGATTACTTCCCAGCGACTTGGTGAGAACATCGGCCCTGGCCCTGGCCAATTCCCATCGGGAGGCCTGGGGATCGGTGCTTTTATTGCTCACTTTGGCTCTAAGCCACTGTGAGATTTATTTGTGTGATTAACCATAAGCACGTTAATAGTCCTTTTGAAAGCAAAGGCACACCTCCCGTGATTTCCATCAACCGCGCTTGGCTGCTTCGCTGGATCAGGGGTGGCTCAACCCCCATCCTGACAAGTGTAATGTTTAGTGGGTGAGGTGTGTACTGGGAACACTGCACCTTTGGCCCTTCCCTTGAGGGAAGCTTTGCTGAAGGTATTGAGGTATCTCAGGGATGGGAGGTGTTTTATGAGCCTGGGGAGGTGTTCTTCATGCAGGGGAGTTGTATTGTAATAGCTATGCCTCCTTCTGCTTTACTTGCCCCACCCAGGTATGAAAAGCTGGGGCTACAGAGGTGGAGCAGGAGGGGCTGTTGTGTCCACCTAAGAAAAAGCTTAGCAAGGTAAACCTTTATATCAATGTCTGGGCTTAAAGTGAGGGAGCTCCATTAACCCTTGAGCTGCTGAACTGCCACCTTAGAAATCCATGTGTCCAAGCAATCAGTTTTCATTACACCACAGATCCTAAAATGCCAAGTCCTCACTCCTCACAGGGGGCAAAGCTAGGGGAGTTTCCTGCCATCTGTGGCCCCACAACCGAGGAGCAGTACATGGGAGCAGAGAATAAAATGGGATCAGCTTAAAGTATTTAATTGCAAATGAGAAGGAACCCCTGTGCTCTTTCTCTGCTCCCATGATGAGAGGAAAATACAAGCACTTCAAATTGGCATATTTTTTGCCCTTTGCTTTCAGCCAGTTCTAGTAAATGGAGCTCAGCCTGCCTTGATTTCCACTTCTTTTCTCATCTGAAGTGCTCACCAGATCCATGTTTCAGTGCTGTGTGTTTTTGCATTAAACACTCGGGACTACCTGGTTACCTGCGGGCAGGAGCAGCAGCACTCGGGCTCTCAGCTGGGGTAAACTGCTTTCCAGGGTGCTGAGCTGATTGAAACCAGATGAGCCCTCATGCCTTTTTTATTGCCTTCAGTTAATTTTATAACTCTCTATAATATTTTGTTTTTCAGGACAGTATAAACCAACAGAGGACAAACAAGTGGTGACAGCCATTCACTCATGTGTTATGAATCAGCAGCAATCTACCAGGAGCAGCATGATGGTGAAGGACAGACCATCACTATCCCCACTGAAGACACTTGTGCATAAGCAGAGCCAAGAAGAAATAAAACTACTGGGTGGTCATTTCCCCTTATTTTCCCCTAACCTGCTTGTTTTCATTGTGTTTACCTCCAGCCATGCAAATATAAGGCACTACTTATCCGGATTTAGATCCAATGGCCACATGGACTGACCACCAGCCATGCTGGCATCCCAGCCCCTCCGCAGCCGTGCACATTGCCACCTCCCTTTTCCAAGGGCATGAGGCTGCACGAGGTGACGTGACCAGCACAGAGTCAACCCTTAGGGTCACCTCCATCAGGGAGCAGAGCTCGCTGGTTCTTGTCTCCCAGCCAGGGTTGTGAATCCTACGGGGAAAGTTTCCTAGAGGAAAAATAAACTCTTCCCACTTGGAATTTAAAAACAAAACCATGGAAACATTTCTCTCCATCCTAATGTTTTGCAAAAAGTTATTTTAACAAATTTAAATTTGGGACTTGATTTGACTGTCCGGTGCCCTTTGAAATAGTTGAATCCAGGCCACCGCCGCAACCATGTTGGAGCCAGGCCTCGAGCTCTGGCTTTTCTGACATCTCTCCAGAACCTGAGACATTAAAGCCCCCCTCCTCAGCTCAGAGGTCGTCAGCCTGAGAGGTGGTCAGCCTCTCCCCAGTTCCAGGTACCTGCATGCATGGGAGCTGCTGTGCAGCATGCAATAGCTTGCTTTGCTCCCTCATGTTTCATGGCCCCCTTGCAAATAGTTTGCATGCCCAGGGATGCTACAGACAGGTTGAAACCACTTCTATCTGCAGCCTGCTGCCGTGGTGGCACCAACAGAGACTGTCCCATGTGCCTCTGCCCAGCAAAATCTTCCTAAGAGGCAGTGACTATAGCTCAAACAAACTCTGGGCTGTCCCTGTATGGCCTTACCTGTGCATGACCTGGCACAAACCCTCTCCTCTCTGTGCTTGTAGTGCATGGTCTATTTATTTCCTTGGAAAAAAATAAGCTCTCACAGTGTCATTCTTTCCAGCCACTTTCCACATAGCATTGCATTTCACAGTGACTTTCAGACAGTGATTGAGAAGAAAAGGCCACTCAATGTGCATAAGTCTGTCTTGCCCTGTGTGCCTGGTTGTGAGGAGGATTGGGGAGCAGAGAGGAAAATTGGAGTTTGTATTCTGTGCCGAAAAGCAAGAAGAATGAATACAGCTGGCAGAGTGGAGGGTTTTGATCTTATGGATCTGGCTGGGCTGTTAAGAAGCTGGAAATTGGATCTACTTTTTCCAAGGTTGCCTCTGGTTTTACTTTACACTGACCCCCAGGAAGAAAGAGGCTGTGGTAGAGCCAAGTGTGCAGCCCTCTGGTGAGGGTGGCTTGGCATGGCTCAGCAGGTTTCCATCCAGCTCTGCAGGCCCAATTCAGCAAAGCCTTTAAGCTTGTCCTGATAATTAAGTTTGTGCTAAACACTCTTCTGAATAGGGGCCTTTCCTTTCATGGTGACAGCTTCTGGAGGTTATCAATAGGAGACTGGAGGGGCTGGTGATAGAGAGGAGGAAGGGACAGAGGACATGGTTGCATCTGTGTCTCAAGAAACCTAAAATATGATGACTCTTGTTTCTCCATGGTTTCCCCCACTTTTCTTCTCCATTGCTAGACTTTGCACACTCCTTAGCCCTGTGTCTACCCTGGCCAGTATTTCACCCAATCTCTGGTCCTTTTTCACCCAGCTCTGCCTTGGACATGTCCCCATATAGACTGCAGACTTCCCAGGTACATTTGTCACTTGGGGCTGGTCTCCATGACTCTTCACTGGTGCTCTCTCTCTTGCCTACTGCTCCCACCAGTGGGGCAGAGTTTCAGAGCCATTTTGCAATAAGGTAAAGTCCACAAAGCAGCAGAGAATTGGGCTCAAAACCCCAGAGAACAGGGTTTGATGGACTGCCAACATGGCTTAGGTGTCTCACCAGCACCTCCTTCAGGTTCCTGCAAAAGGAGATGTTCTCTCCATCCATCTGCTGGACCTTGATGGCACGCACAGGAGATCAGCTCTGAAACAGCATGGATGAGCAGCAGAGCCCCATGCTCAGGGGAGGAGAATTTGTCCTTGCTGGACTGCTCTGGAGCTGTACCGATGACCCAGCATCCACAAGGAAGCCAGCAGGAGATGTGAGCTCTCAGTGCCGGTCCAGATCATTCCAATACAAAAGGACACATTAAGAACAAAGAGTGTCTGGGTTAATATTTATATTCTGTCAAGGGAACAGAAATGCCTTTTGGCTGGGATCAGTGCATGGAAGATATTTTCATTTAAAAAATTGAATTCTTTACTGAATCACTGCATTTCCCCTTTTCATTACACTAGAGTTTTATTTATTAACAGGTTTATTTTTTTTAAACAGGGTATATTTTTTTTAACAGACGTAATGCTTTTTTTTTAACACTGGTATTTATTTCTCTTTTTTAATCTATTGGTCAGGTGAATAGCTCCCTGAAAAAAGCTGACCCTAGAGACAACACTAGCCTTTCTCAGTTTCTGGCAGGTCCCTTGCAAACATCAGGGAGACAGTGGGAACCTAAGAAACATAGGGGAGAGTCTCCTGCCTAAGAGGGAGGGAGTCAACATGTAAATCCAAGCATCAAGAAGGCACCAAAACACAGGAGCTGACTGGGGGAATTTATTGTTTCTATAATATCTCATTTGTGCTGTTACACTTGTTAACCTCTGGTGTCATAATTAAAGCTGTAACCACTGGTATCATAGCACAAAGCAGCTTTTACACCAGTAATACTA
Organism: Anabacerthia variegaticeps; assembly: GCA_035583185.1. Lineage (NCBI taxonomy): Eukaryota > Metazoa > Chordata > Aves > Passeriformes > Furnariidae > Anabacerthia > Anabacerthia variegaticeps. The sequence continues at coordinate 13,126,825 of JAWWEW010000112.1, read as the reverse complement.
TTTTTGCACCAAAAGAGTGCTAACATTATTGATGTCAGGCACATCTGTCCCAAGAGAACTGAGACAATTCTCTAGCTTTGGCTGCTGCAAGTGCAGGTAAACCATGTCCCCACTACAAAGTGTGGGAGAGGCTGAATGTGCAGGTGTATGGCAGCCCCCAGGAGTTTCCCCAGCAGGGTTCGCTTTGTTGAGAAATGTTGAAAGGACCAAGGACAGAAAATTGGTGTTGAAAGTTTAGCACTGAAGTTAGAAGGGTAGTTGCTCACTCAGCACTGAGCTCCAAGCTTCACTGCTTGTTGGATAAAAGCCAGACTTAGGAAGAGCTGTGGCCACACTGCAGATGAGGGGCAGAGGACAACTTGAACCAGAATGTGCTGGGTGGTCTGGCTCCTCACAGACATCTAGCTCCTCTGGGTTTGTGGTAGCTCCAGGCTCAGGGAGCAGATTCAGGCATTGAAGAGAGAGGGACTCTGATCATATGGGTCTTGGTAGTGCTTGTCTCCACACTCTGTCCTGCATGTGCACAGGTGTACAAGAGCCAGCACAGTCCCGTGTTGTCATTAGCCTGTCCCATCCCCATCTAGATGAAAGTTTCTTACTGGTGCCTATTAAATCAAATCATGATGCTCAGCACTGACCTTAACTCTGACCTAAAAGGATCTACATCTGTCAAGGAGCAAGAAGTAATCCCGTAAAATCCTCAGCTTCCTACTTAAGAGTAGAGGCTAATTATCCTTTTGCCTTCTGCCTTGAGAGCTCACTAAGATGGGGATCGATGCAGTAATTGCTTCTTTGGGGACTCAAGGAATGAATACCTAAATTAGCTCAGCTCTGTAGTCCTGTGGCTGCTCTGCATCAGCTTTTCTCTCCCTTTCCAAAGACTCCAACCTGGCCGCAACAGCACCTCATGAACACTGCTCCCAGTGTGACATCTTGCTTCCTGCTTCATGACCCACTGCCCAGAACAACCATGCAGCAGGGTGATCCCTCCCTCCCCTCACCCACCACTAAAGCAGCAGAGACAGGACCCTGGTCCCAGTTCATCATATTCTATACAGTTACAGACATGGGAGGAGGACACAGCCTTCACTACATAACCCCTTCTTTCATGCCCCCCAGCAAGAGTCACTGTGGTTCATTTTGCATGACTCTGGGTTCTTTGCATGGTAGGAAGCAGCCCGATGACTGCTGTCCTTTGGCAGCTGCATCATCTGGCCAGCCCGCAGGGGAAGGGATGGGCTTTATCTTAAATCCGTCACTACTGTTGAAAAACTGTAGTCAGACAGCTCAGTCATGCCACTAAAGCAGAGACGAATTCTCTGCTCACCTCCCTCTACCTCTATGGACTTCAGTGAAATTGCACCAGGGGAAAATGCACCCCTTTTGCCCTGCTGCAGGTGCCATTCCCAGCTGCTCAGGGTACCTAGGACACGCGGTGTCCCCATCCCACCCTTGCCCATAGGTGGGAGCGCCCCCCGCTCCCACTGCCACTGAAACCTGGGCGCTGAAACTCCTGCGGAAAGCATGTTAGGGGAAAATTGCGTCCAGAGCTGCACTGGCGACACGAGCTGATGCTCGTCCAGATCTCCGAGCCATTCTGGACCCGTGGCAGGCACGCTGTAGCTGCATCTGCAGCCCTGGGGAGCAGGGAAAGCGGCTGGCTGCCGAGGTCTGGATACACGGCTCTTCTTCTCCTCCCCCTCCTCCTCCTCCTCCTCCTGCTCCGCGATGCCTCTCTGCTGCGCTCCCGCCGCGTGCGGGACACGCTCTCTGCCGGGAGCGCACGGCCCTGCAGCATCCCCGCACCGCGGGCTCGCACCCCCTGCCCTCGGGCAGGGCACACGGGCGAGTCACGCCGGATGCACAGCTGCTCAGCCTTTCGCAGCTCCGGAGCAAGCCTGCGTGCTGGATTTGTGGAGAGGACTCCCGTTCAGTAGGCAGACGGCACCAGAGGGTTTGTGGGTGGGAAGGTGTTTCCAAACACAGCCTCAGACACCACCAGCTTAGTCTTGCAGTCGGGGTGTTTCTGCAATATGGAAAGCTATCACCATGGCTCCCCCCTCTCCAAAAGAGCACTTGACAGCCAAGGAAGCAGTCACAACCGGTGCTGCGAGAAGTGGCACTCATCCCACAAGCAGCCTCTCAAAATGTTCCAAGGATGCTGCGCATGAGCATCACCTTTACCTCCATGGTGCAGACACCCCTGCAGGAGGGTTGGTTGATGAGGCCATGCCAGTCAGGCTCTGTAGCAGTTTGACAGGCATGGGGAAGGACAAGGACGGCCTTCTCCACTTGAAATTAAAGGCTATGTAAGCAGGCAAGGGAGCAAGCAGCCCTTCCTGCCAGGGCTGAACAAGGTGTCTAGAGCTGGCCTCAGGTGGCAAATGCCACAGACCTTCAGAACATCTTGGTTTTTATGAAGGAGGAATCATCCTACTCACCTGACTGTGGACCACAGCGTCTCACCACCACCGGACACATGGAGGCCAAGTCTGCTCATGGATGGAGCCAATAGATTCCCTGGGGTCTACTGGGCACAGACAAAACCTGCAGTTCAGCTGCGGTGCCTAGGAGCAAGGGATGGAATAAAGGCCTGGTCAGGGATAGCAGTACCAGATACTGCACCACACCAAAACCAGCAACTCACTTAAAACATGGTGTTCCCTGACCCGGCCAAAACCATGTCAGGCTTGCAAGGTAGGGCTGGCTGGCTGAACACAGAACTGCAGGGGAGTTGGGCCCCATGTCTGTGTCTGCAAGGAAGCTCATGTCCCTTATCAGTGCCAGCGTTGGCCCAGCCACGCTAGTGCCTGGGTCTTGAGAGCTATCAAACTCACCATCCTGAGGGTGTGCCTGGTGCAGGTCCTTGCAGAGATAACCCAGCTCTGCGTCAGCAAGTGTTCCTGGAGCTGAAGTTCCCAAGCACCATGATACACCTTGCTTCTTGGGGGGAGCCCTTGGACCACCAGAGAGACCCATCCTTAGGGAGATGGGAAGGAGGACGGTACAGCAGTGGGGCTGGCCAAGGCTTACTGTGAGCTGCTTCAATAGAAAATCAATCACTCATGCTCCACCTAAAGGCCTGTGATTTAATCCTGGGGGGACTAACAAGGGGAGATCCAAGATAAACAACATCTGTGCATTCACAAATAGGAAGTGGAGTTGCTTTCATGTCCCGAGCCTTTTGATTAACCGGGTTGTTGTTTGGCTTGGCGCTAGATGCTCGGTGACTTGGAAAGAAGGTAACTAAAAGGGATTGTTTGGTTACACTCCCTAAATTCGAGTATCTTTAAATAGTGTGCGAGTTTGCATTTTGCCTGCAGAAGACTGATGGGAAAAGGTAGCAGAAGAGTGCAGATGGCTATCAGAAAGGAACCTGTGTTTAGTCTGCTTGTGCCAGATGGGAATGGAAAGTTCACTCCCCTGCCAAGTGTTTAAAAGAGGAAATAGGATGTGATATTCTGCCTCCTACTCCTTTCTCTCCCCTGAAACCAGCCCACTGCTCTACTTCCATTTGTTGTAAAAAGGAAAAAAAAGGCGGCTTGGCCCATGTAAAGCCTTGGAGACAGTTAGAGACACACCTTGTTCCTTTTTAATGTGTTTATTATGTGGAGACGGATGGAACAGTGTATTTTTATACGCAGCTGGGTCCAGCACTGCAGAGCACCTGTCTTTCTGTCGCTCATATTCATCCGTGTCACAGAAGCAAGACTGCAAAGTCCCCAAACCACCCTCTGCTGCCATCTCCTTATCTCTGGCAAGGAGGAGGTGAATCTTTACCACAGTTCAAGATTCATGTCAGACATCTTGGCCGACAAACCTACCTGTGAAATGGACCAAAACTTCTCAACTGAAACTCCTGTGATTTCCATGTTAATAAATCCAGGTCTGCCCTGAACTGTGACTACCCAGGGAACTTGTGGAGGTGGGGGAGGCTGAAATCTTGTAGGGCTGGGGCTGGTTTAAGGCATTGCTTTAGGGAGTCCTGGGGTTAACCCAACACTGCCCTTTTGGCACAAGTGCTGTAGCAGCCCTGGTGATGTGGTGCATCAGTAAACCCTCGGGTTAATTGCAGAAATATCTCATAGATATGGATGATGTGGCTAACAGAGTAACAAAGCAGCTTTGGGCAGAAAGGGTCTCATCCAGGACCTCCTGTCCAGCCCCTGAGTGGAGTCAAGCTGACCTGCAAAGTTGAGCAGGTAGCTGAGGGCTGGTCCAGGTGAGCTATGAGCAGAGACCATTTCCCAGAACAGAGATCCCATCACCTCCCCAGGCACCAGATCCAGGGCATCACTATCCCCACAGTGAACATTTCTCTACCTCTCTAACCAGAACTTCCCTTGCTGCAACTCGCATCTGTTGTCTCTTGCTATGTGCCCCCAGGAAGAGTCTGGCCCCACCTTTTCCCCAATCCCCTCAAGGTGGTGGATGGCAGTAGCCAGATCCCCTGCTTTGTTTCTTCTCCAGATGGGGCCAACCCCCCTCCAAGTCACTTAAAACAGTGTCCCAATTGCAATAATATCCATACAACTGGTCTCGAGCACAGGCATTTCAGCAGTGTCCTACAGCTGTAACTTCTGAAGGATGGCTTTGATCCTTATTTCCCCAGATAATTAGAGAACATTTGTATGAACCTTTTCGTAGAGGTGAATGGCCTCTTGTGCACACAGAAACGAAGCCGGGACTGAGCAGAGCAGCCCCGTGTGTAACAGTGGAGCCATCGGGAGAAAAGCAACCATGACTTTTATCAAATTGTCCCATACAGTCTCCAGGACACCCCACAAACACACCTGCCTTGTTTGCAAAGCCAGAGGGCGCTGGGTCTGTGCCATCCTCACCACTGGAAAAGCCCATGAGGGTGAGAGGGAACAAAGCCTGGCACCTGCCCAGCTGGAGATGCTGCAGCCCCTGGGCACTGACCACATGGACATCTTCAGCCTGAAAGGGACACAGCTCCTCAGAGGGGAGACAGGGCACCCCGCTGCAAGGTGGAGGGCTGAGCGTGGTGGCTGGAGTGTGGGCAGGAGAGCGGGAAGGGGCTGGTGCAGCTTGGTCCCCTGCCTGCCCTTGCCTTGCGTGGGAAGCCTCCAGGCAGCTACTTCACTCTGAGGAACTCTGAGATTTAATGAGCAACTTCGGGAACGCTCTCAGCTTTCCTGCAAAACTCTTTGCTGTCCCCAGCACTAATTACTGAATGTTTCCAAAGCCGCTGTCTGTGTGAAATGAGGCCCTTCCTTACAGCAACGCTGTTGTGGGCAGCAGGGTGATACTCAGAGGCTGTCTGCTCTGCCTGGAGGGGGTGTGGATGTTATTCCTTTTTCTCCTGGGGAAAGAAAGGATAAGGCTTCTCTCTCACCCTGGTGAGAGTGGTCTGTCACTTGCCTTGCCAGGTGACAGAGTGCCCTGCCTCTGCTCTGAGAGGGTGCGAGGTTCCCCAGTATGGGGTGCAAGGGAAGGGGGCAGAAATAGGGCTGCCCACAACATGTGACAGGCAGAAAATCCAGATGGAGACTGGTGAGACCAGTTTAGTAGAGACAGGATTCCAGGAGAGGAAGGGAGAAGGAAAAACAGGGAGGGGAAGAAATTAATCCAAGCTGGCTGAGTGGCTGGGACCTGACTGGCAAGAAATGAGAGCCATGGTGTTAGGACAGGGCTGGGTTCACATGGGGACAGTTGTGGGAGGGATGCTTGGGTAGTGCTGGCCTTTTTTGCAAAAGAGGCACCATGAGAAAGGCCACCCAAAGGTCAATCTGACCCCCTACGAGTGCCTGCCCCCAGCAAAGTCACAGCACAGGCAGGCAGGAGGCAGGCTGTACCTCCTGTCTGCCAAGGGGACAGCCACCTTCCCATCCCTTCTCCATGTCTTTGCCTGTAAGAGGCAGAGAGAAGTGCTTAAAGATACCAGGGAGGTGTGAAGCCCTGCTGTGCAAGTGCTGGTTTTTCTAAGCAAGGCCTCCCAGATCATGACCCTCTCAAAGCTGCTCGATGGTCACAACCTCCTGACAGTGGGCAGCCTGGCAGGGTCTCATTCCTGCACACCTTGCTCTCGGGTTCAGAAAGGTAAAATCTTTTCAGTTGCTCTGGGGTCTTGATTAAGGAGAGCTCGCAAACAAGCCATTTGACAAGCTGTGTTGCAGACGCAGCGAGCAGTGGCAGCTGAGCAATGTGCATCTGGGCACGAGTGGGGGGCCGAGCGCATCCCTGCTGCAGGGCTGCTGCTGGCTGCACTTAGGCACGCAGGGATTTAGCCCTAAGAGTCTTAGTGACGCATCTTGGGAGACTTAGGCTGAGCCTGGCTTGCAGAGACGTGACCCGTGCTGCATTTCCCGTGGTCACCTGCCAGTCTGCATTATGTGAGCTGTCACCCACTCCCAGACACAACACGTGAGCGTGGTGGCACAGGGGCATGGAAGACAAGGAGGGGGGAAACCAGCCCAACTCCTTACTCTGCCCAGCCTTGCACTTGCCCCAAGGCTGCTGAAGCAGAGTGTAGGACCAGTCTCAAAGGCCAAAACCCACTGCTTACAGCTGGCAGAGAACCAGCAACCAGTTTCTTGTCGCTTGAACTGGAAAGAGGGGGTGCTCAGGGACTCCACATCTCTCAGTCATCAACAAGAGTCCTTCCCTGGGGGGACAGCATTTAGGATGGGGAAGAGCCAGGACTGTGTTTGCTGAACACTGGCTCCTGTTTGACCCACACTTGCAAGAATTGCAGCATAAATCACTGTGAATAAGTAGCGAAGGCCAAGGCACAATTTAGTGACATTGTTGTTTACGATAATCTCATCCATACATGTATTTTCATAGCTGGGGAAAATGAGAAAAGGAAAGTAAATGTCTTATTTCAATTTGCAGGAAGTCAGCCCCAGGGCTGATACCAGCACTGGGAGAAAGGAGCAACCTGATGGTTTCTGCTACAAGGACTGGCACGTACAGAGTCCGCCCACCCCAAGAGCTGACCTGGCTTCTGTGATCACGTTCAGCTGAGATGAAAGTTTAAATAAGGCCGGCTGTAATCCCCAAGAAACCAGGCCACTCTCAGGACTAAGGACAATCAGGTCCCATTAACAAGCATCTGCCAGACTGATGTCCTGAGGGTTTCATTATCTTGCTTAGCTAGAAGTCATTGGTGAGGACTGATTTCCTGTGGCCTGCAGAAGGAGATCAAAAGGTGCTGTATGGCAGCATTGGTACAGGTCAGTTTCAGGTGCAACAATGTTCATTTTCCAAATTTCTTAGCTCCCAAATGCAAGGGGACGGTGCCTTTGGTGGGTAGTGTACTCAGCTTCTCCCCTGAAACACATGGAAACCTAGGAGGAGAAATCTGACAGTCTTGGAAGTGACAGGTGAAGTGCTTGAAGTACTCAGTATGTGACAGGCCACAGCTAATAAGCAGCAAAGAGGACATCATGGAAATGCCTGCTGTTGTTTGCTTCTTCCTTCAGCATCCATTTGTCTTTTGACTATTGCAAAGTCTCCGAGCCACAATTAGGAATGAACTTGTTGCAGAGTTCCCAGATCTAATTGAGCTCTCTTGAAACGAAACCATTTATAACAACCTTTTGCAAGGACGAAACACAATGTACTCTGCTCTGGTACAGCTGAGAATATGCTGTCCTGGGGCCTGATGAGCCGTGCTGCAGCACACAGTGATTAGGCAGCGACCCAGAGACCAGCTCCTTGCTCCAGCAGGTAACTGTTAAGCAGCTTGAACCCATTGAAATCAATAGGAATTTTAAATCCCTTAAGCAGGAGTCCTGGGATGCAGAAGTTGGGTCTGGCTGTGGGCAATATTGTTAGTAGAGAGGTACCAGAGTAGGCTGTTAGGAAGAAGATGTTTTTATTTCCAATATGTCTGACTTTCCAAAGGTAGTGAAATTCCTGTCCCAGTTCCTATCTGAAATGCATCTAATGGGACCTTTATTTTCCTTTTTTTAATCGACAAGGCACACTATCTGCCCTGCCTCTTGGCAGGCCAGACAAAAATGCTCACATTACAGTGGTGGAAGCATAGAAGTCCAGATCCAGACCTTGGATCGTGTTCTGGACATCTTCCTCACTCCTTCTCCTGAACAGCTAGACCTGGGTGGCATCTGAGGATTTCTTTGTGTATTTTTGGAAGAGAACTCTCCTAGCTGTCTAGAAATCATACACTTGACTTTCTTTCTGTCTGGGGCAAGAGCACATGATGCCAAAGTCACGAGCTGACCCTGAGTGACACTTGGGCATCTCTGGCTAATATAGGAATAGAGATCGGGGGCATGGTAGGACCAGTCATTTACTCACTAAAAAAAGGTTGGTGTGCACTAAAAGAAAATGTTTGCAAATGTCATCTTAAGTCAGCAGACAGTCAAAGAAGAGCTGCAGATGCAGGGTTGAAACCAAGTGCCAAGAAGCTCTGGCTGGTTTAAGACTTCTTTCAGGAAAGTTTTTATCATTCTGCTGAGAAAACCAAACTACCAGAAACATTCACTTCAGACTGATCTAAAATGAACCCAGTTGACCCTCTTTCTGGCTTGATTAATAGGAGGAAGAATTTCTTATTTGTACAGTTTTAATAACAAGCCATCAAGGAAAAGTCTTGAACTGTGGGTGAGCCATGTTGGGAGCCTCGTGGAGAAGGGAAAATTGTCCCAGCCTGACCTGCAGTGGCTGCAGCAGCACGAGCTCAGTGGAGTTCCTCAAGACTCACTGAGGTGCTCGCTTATCCTGCCACCCAAGCCCTGCATGTTACACTTGGAAGGCACCCCTCCTGGCTTAGGGGCGCTGCCAAGAGCGGCCACATTATCAAAAATTCTGTGTTGCAGTGGGCTTTACAAGAAAGGGTCAGTCTGGGGGAGCAGGGATAGAAAGAAGAAAGGCCTGCAGCATTATTTTACTAATAAAGGTATTGTAAAATGTTGAAAAGTTTCTAAAATAAAAAAGGCCACTAGATAGAACTGGACAAAACCAACATGATAATATAACAGGAACCCACCTGCCTTGTTTTATGGCCTCCTGCGCTCCACCCTCAGCAGACAGAGCCTGACAATCAGTCTCATGTCGAAAGAGGTCACAATTTGCAGAGCAAAGAGATTTGGCAGAAGTTGTGTTGCAGAGTAACTTTGTAGAACAGCAACTTTTTAATTTTGGGGCTGGGGAGGAAGGGCCGTTATAAAGTAATAACTTTCATACCCTAATCCGTGTGCATCTAAACCCAAACGTGGCTTTCCCCGAGAGCCATAGGCTTCCAGTGTTACTTGACACGAGCTGACGCTGCTGATGGTTGTTCCCCTCCTTTGATGTAGACTCTTCTTTTATGGTTTAGCTGGACAAATGAGCCCAGAGAGCTGGGGTGGGTGCCCTGCCGGGGCCTTTTTGGGTTCGCCGCCCTGGGGAGAGGCGCATTGCCCGTGCTGCGGTGTGTGCCGACAGCAGAGGGGGGTGTTGGGCCGCTTTTCCTCCGCATCCCGGGCGGACCCGGCGCGGCCACCGCCGGAGCGGGGAGACACGCACTGCCCCGGCATCGCCACATCGTCCCAGGGATCCCCGCACTGCCCCGGGATCCTCGGCATCCCCGCACTGCCCCGGCATCCCCGCACTGCCCCGGCATCCTCGGCATCCCCGCACTGCCCCGGCATCCCCGCACTGCCCCGGGATCCTCGGCACCCCCGCACTGCCCCGGCATCCCCGCACTGCCCCGGGATCCTCGGCATCCCCGCACTGCCCCGGCATCCCCGCACTGCCCCGGGATCCGCCGCCTCCCCCCACTGCCCCGGCCTCCCCGCACGGCCCCCGGCGCCTTCGTACTGCCCCCGGCATCCTCGCACTGCCCCGAGATCCCTGCACTGCCCCAGGATCCTCGGCATCCTCGCACTGCCCCGGCACCCCCGCGCTGCCCTGTCATCCCCTCACAGCCCCCGGCATCCCCACATCGTCCCAGGGATCCCCGCACTGCCCTGGAATCTCCGCACTGCCCCCGGGCTCTGCATCCCGGCCGCTTTCCGGGAGACACGGCAGGGGCCCGTCATTCCAGTGTCCACCCCGGAGGGCACCGGCTGGTCGGGTCGGGAGGGGTGCGCGGGTGGAGCGGAGGGATGCTCACAGCAGCCCTGTACCGCGAGTGGGGTCTGCAGGGGCTCCTTGCCCCCTCCTCATCCCCAGGTTCTGGGTGGGAGAAGGGGTGTCTCGCCCCACCAGCTTCTGTGCCCCCAGGCTGCTCCCACGCCGTGTCAGAGCAAAGCCCCTCCGTGGGCAGCACACCTCACACCTGAAAGGTGTGCACTGATGGGTCTTGTTGAGGGGTGGATATTCACTTCCACCACAGAACTGGAAGTGCTGAGCCCTGTGGGGCCTTGGAGTGCAGACTCTGTCACCAGCCCGAGCTAATTCATAGAACCATAGAATAGTTTGTGTTGGAAGGAACCTTAAAGATCCTCTAGTTCCAAACTCTTGTCATGGGCAGGGACACCTTTCACTCAACTAGGTTGCTCAAAGTTCCATCCAACTTGTCCTCAAACACTTCTGAGGATGGAGCATCCACAACTTCTCTGGGCAACTTGTTCCTGTGCCTCTCCACTCTCTGAGTAAGGAACTCCTTCCTAACATCTAATCTCAGTCTCTCCTCTTTTAGTTTAAAACCATTCCCCCTTGCCCTTGTGAAAAGTCATTCTCCTTTCTTTTCATAAGGCCTCTTTAATTACTGGAAGGTGCTCTAAGCTGTCTCTTCTCCGGACTGAGTAACCCCAGCCCTCTCAGACTGTCTTCATAGGAGAAGTACTCCAGCCCTTCAATCATCTTTGTAGCCTTCTTTGGACTGGTGCCAGGAGTTTCATGCCTTTCTTGTGCTGGGCTCCAGAGCCAGACATAGCACTCCAGATGGGATCTCACAAGAGCAGAGTAGAGGGGCAGAATTGCCTCTCTTGACCTGCCAGCTGCCTATCTTTTGATGCAGCCCAGGATGTAAGTTGGCTTTCTGGTTTATAAGCACATACTGCTGGCTCATGTCCAGTGGGATACAGCCCCTCTGTGCTGCAGTGCTGTGCAACCTGCCCAGTGTTGGCCCAGTTGTGCAGCTGGTCCACATGAAATGGTGGATTTAATGGCAAAAAGAGACCCTGTGGGATAAAGGTACACCTTTTGTAATTTGGTTTAGCTCCTGGGGATGAAAGGTATTCTGTGAAGCTAAAATATTAAAACTACCCTGGATTATTCATTAAGCATCAATTATCATCATCACATTTACTGTCAGATGTTTCAACGTTGCTATTCTGCTCTAGGAAGGAACATATTTTTAGGCTGGTTTCCGAAGGAAGGATGTTCTTGGGGTCAGTCATGCAGTCAGCTTGTCTATCTTTCCTCACTGATTTGGTTAAGGACATTTCAGCCAAAGTTTAAAGCAGGCTGGGAGTTTCCAAAATACTACATGGTTAATTAGCAAAGGGAATGGTGGTGGAGCCCCCCAGACTCAGAGAGTGGTGTGGGTGCAGGCAGGGCAAGCTCCTGATGGGGTGGGCAGGGATGGTCCTGGCTGCAGGAGAAGCTTCAGGCAGGACAGTGTTGCCACCAGCACTGGGGAGCTCAGCCACAGGACACAACACCATGGGAGACCGGACTTCCCTAACTCTGCTGCCCACTGAAATAATTCACATATATACCTGTCAGGTATGAATTGGCTACTTATTCCACATTCTTCCTGCTACTTCTGCCTCCCCTTGTTTGTACTTTTACAGCATTACAAAGTTAGAACAAGCTTTGTTTTAACAATAAAGGCAGCCTCATCTGCACAACAGGATGTTCCAAAATAAGATCTAATTTTCCTTTGTGAGAACCTAAGGCAAAAGTAAATTGATATTCACTCTAAAGGCAAACACAAACAAGAACTGATTATTTATCATTAAAACATCTTAAAAAAGCTCTAGAGCCCTAAAAGCAAAAGTTTGATGCTGTATAAAAGAATTATGTTTCTGAGATGTATAAGTTCAATAATTAAAACAGCATCTATGAAATATAAATGTAAGATATTAATAAATTAAATTAAATTAAAGACACTGAAAGCCAATTATCTTGTAAAAGATCTCTGATAGCTAAACTAATGAGATGTAGAAAGATTAATTTAGATCCCCATTTTAGGAGGTGATTATAAATTGCTGTAATGCCACATCCAGTTACTAGGTTGTTATTGAAACTTGCGAAATACATTTGGAAAGGTTTTTAAATATTCAGAATGAAGTAGAAATTAGAAAGGAGTTAGAAATAATTAAAAATTAGCTGTCTTGTCACATTGCAGCTTTAATCCTATAACCTCTTCTAGTTTACAAAGCTTCAGATGTCTCTCAAAGCATTGATCTGTGGGGATGGTGGGGTTTATGAGCAGGGATTTGTGGGTTTTAATAACTGCAGAACTTCAAATATTTCTCCTTGTTTCACTTCTTTGAGGAATTGTTTTTATGTAGAATTACTGCCCTTGCTGCCAGCACTGCCTGATGGTTTTCTTTGGCCATAGAGTAGGTCAGACCATCACCCACTGAGCCCCCAAAGACCCACTGCTTTCCTTGCAGCTCCTGGTGAAAATGCTGAGGAGCATCAGTGATGGTCTTTTTAGTCAAAACAAAGCACAAACCATTTGCTCCTCTGTTCCTATGGCTGTTGTAGCAAAGCAAGAGGCTCTTGGGGAACACAGAAGAATAATGGTGGTGTGATGCATGCCTAGAGCCCATGAAAAATGGTCTTGCCATTGCCAGAGGATGGCCACGAGGTTGGTCAAAAACTAAAATGCTGGAGTTTGGGGAGCAAACCCCTGGGGTGCAAAAGGTTGGCCAACCTTGTTTGGGTTGGGACTTGGCATGCAGGGAGCTTTGTGAGAGCTTTGCAGATGCAACAGCGACTGTCGAACATCTCAGGGACCTCACCCATCTACACTGGGGTTTTGCTTCACCTGGTCCAAGGGTGCTGAAAGGCCTCCAGCAGCATGGCTTGGCTGTTATTTTTGCAGTGCAGCAGAAGCACAGCAATTGCTGCCTGAGGCAGGAGGAAAAATGCAGGCAGGGGAGGACAGTGGGGCCTTGAAACCCCTGGCACAGGGTGATACTGGCAGCCCCAGTGCTATGAACTACTCCCCCGTGGGCAGCTGCTGCACCAACAGAAGAACACGACCTTGAGGCTGGGAAACACCACTCATGGGCAGCAAGGAAAGCAAGGAGCAGTTCTTCAAGGTGTGCACAGCTCTGACTGGAGGGTCATTGTGGATATATCCGGCTCTGGGGACTGAGGAGCACAGTGAGGGGAGCCTTGGAGACGGGGACTTGGAGAGAGCCCCAGGTGGACTCCAGCAGAGGAGGAGGCAGAATCTCATCACCACCACCCCCCTGGAGAGGCAGACAGAGGGGTTCCATCATCAGCATCGTGTTGCTGGGAGGTGAAGGACTTGGGTCACAGCGCCTGCAGCCATCCTCGGGCAGCGGAGGGGTGAGCATAAACCGGGGAAAGGCATAGCAGCTGAGGGAGGGAGTGGGCTTGATACTGGTAAGGGATTATTTTTCCCTTTTATCTCCTTTATCCCTAATAGTCTAGATAATATCATCCAGCATTGTAAGTGGATTGATTAGCACTCTTTGATCAGGCTGTTAAAACTCTGAAGTAGTCAAACAGCAGCTTTTCCCATGTAAGGCGTGTTTCTCTAGCCCACATAAAGGCACAAGCTGTGGTGCATAGAACTAGTGGAGAAGGCAGCAGCCCTCCTGGGAGCCCTCATGACATTTTTCTGAGTGACACTTCGGGGAGACCCTTGTTTGAGTGCCATCCTGAGGCAGTCAAGGACAACCAGCAATAAGACTACTCTGTGTTCACATACTCTCGAGTGCCTTGCTGAAAGCATAGCACCCAGTTTTGGGGACAACACAGGCATCCCTTTAAAGACTTGCTGAAAATACTGAAGTGGGAAATCCAGCAAGTTGGAAAGCCTTCTTCCTTCTGCCTAGGGAGAAGAAATGCTCAAGGGATACCTCTAAGCATCCCTGGACAGAGGAACAAAAGCCCTCTGCTTGTCTGTGAGAAGAGCTAAATTAGAAATCCCTGCTTGGGAGATCTCCTGGTTGAGAAAACCTTCTGGAGGGAAGAAGTGCACTAGAAAAACAACAGAGAAACAAGCCCACATTTGTGTGAGCCACTGCTATCTTCTCTCAGCCTGCTTGAGATACAGTTTGTAAGCAGACCTTTCAGTAAAATCAAAGATACCTTTAGAGGAGACAAAAATATGTCAGAGCTGGCAAATTGGGTTATTCAGTGGGGACCAAACCCCTGGGGTCCAAACTCTTGCAAAAGTATCCAGCAGGCTGACCTAGAGTTTGCCAAATTAAAAGAGATGGCCAAGTCTAAACTCTTCTCCGGAAAATCCTTAAAATGTGCAGGAGCATGGGCTGTGTGGTTAGTTGCCAAAAGTTTAGCTGAAGAAAAACAGGCAGCCCAGGTAGAAATTCAGAACCTAAGGGAGGAAAACAAGAAACTGAAGGCAGAAATAAGGGCTCAGCAACTTAAACTAGAGGAGGGCATAACTCGGGAAGGAGTTGTGGCTGTGGAACATGTGCGAAGTGTTCTCCAGTATCAAGAGGTGTGTGAACAAAAAAAGGCCATTTTGAATGAAAATCAGGCATTGAAGGAAAAACTAGCCATCAGTACAAAAGCTGTAGAGGAGGTGCAAGGAACAATCCGATTACTGGTGCAAAAAATACAGATCCTAAAAGAGAAGGGCACAGACCACCGAGCCTGCGAGGTCAAGATGGAAAAGCTGAAAGCAGCATTGGAGGCGAAGCAGGTCACAGTCACAGCCCTTACAAAAACACCCTGCCAAAGAGATGAGGAGCACTGGGGTGAAAAAAGATGGGTTAATCCAGATGGCAGCCCCTCTGTAGAGCAGCACAAGCCTGAAAGCCCACAATCTCTAGTTTTCGAGATGCCAGAAAGGTTTAAAGCAAACCCCGTTTTGCTTAGCAGTGCTCCGGTGGTTGTGAAGGGGGAAGGGGGAGCAGAAGAGCGGGGAAGCGAGGGAAATGTGACCCCACAGGCGGAACAAGTGATCACAAAGGGAACAACCACCGCTGACCCGGCTCCTCGCCACTTCAAACCCAGGAGCAGCCAGGGAAGGAGGGAGCGGCCAGCAAGGGGGGACAGAGGGAGCAGCAGAGGAAGGGAAAACTCTGGGGAGATGAAGGACTCAGAGGTGCTGCAGACCACTGCCTCTGCCAGTGAGACCCCCCAGATGCCCTTCTCGGGAAACAGGAGGAAAGGAAGATGGCAGGGCAAGAGACAGTGGCAGTGCAGTGCGGCTCCCCGGTTTGTGGGCCAAAATACCGTGGCCAGGAGGGAGCTGAGCACGATGCGAGTGGACATATGGAGGGAGCTTCGGAAGCACGGGGAGGACATGGCCCGCTGGGATAACGTTCCCACCAGGGTTTTGTTGGATCGCCTGCTGGAGATCAGTGGGAGAAAAGAGGGAAGCGAGCCAGGGGCCCCGGCGCTCCCCATCATAGCCTAGGACAGACAGCCCCCCTCTTCCCCGGGCTCGTGGTCAGACCCAAACTGGACCACTGGGGAAGGCTCCCGTGCTGGGAGCAAGGGGGGATTCGGGAGCAGAGCCCTGGAGGGACCATCCCCATCACATACAGAGCTGGGGCACCGGGTGCGGGCTGCAGCTGGTGCCAACTGAGAAGGCTCCTCTGACAGAGGAAACGCAGGAGGAGAGGAGCATTAAGGGCCTTTTGGTTTGCTTAGTTTTACAGGAGAAACACAAAGGGAGAAGAGGACTTTTCCAGCAAGAGCAGTGAGGGCTGCAGTGAGTGAGCAGAGACTGCTTTAGCTCTGTCACGGCCGCCCTGGTACCCCCCTCACTGCACAGAGTCCGGGCAGAGACACCAAATGCTGCTCAGGCCAAGTTAGCAGAAGCTCTTTGGGAAAAAGGAAGGCTTTAAGGACTGATAAAACACTGGCACGAGTCCAGGCTGTGATACCCACTGGGCTGCAGCATTTATGAGCAGTGAGAGCAGCAGCAGGACTGAGAATGAGCTCTTGATATGAAGGGTTGTGTGAGGAAGGTTGCAGGAGTCCCAAGCGTGGTATAAACCCTGAGGGTGAAGCATGGGGAAAAGAATAACATCTTCTTTCTGGGTCTTCTGTAGGCAATCCTGAAGGCTTTGGACTTACAAAATGAAAAAAATCCACCATTAAAAAAATAATACTTGCCTGTTGTCAGAGGTAAATAAGAGAAATCAAGAGGTACAAGCGGAGTAAATTCAAGAGGTACCAACACGAATGAAGCAGTTCACGTTTAGCATTACTATTGTTAAATTTAGTAGTGTGTTTTCACATAAGCGTGTGGAAGTACATGCAGCAAAGAAATTTAGGACTGGTATAAAAAAAAAAAGGAAAAAGGATTGAAACAGAGGAAGGTGAATTAAATGCTACCAATGCATAAAAGGTTAGAAGCTGTGAAAGTGGCAGATTGTGTATGTAACTATAGAGGTTTAAGGGTAGGGTAATTAATAATAAAATATTCTCATTGACTTGGGATAGAGTCCACTCTGAAAGCAAAAAGTTAAGTCTGTGATGCACAATTACAGTTGATGTGTTAACACGGTGGATTTTTTTAGAGTGAAGAAAAGTTGAAATAAAGAAAAGAATTAAAAAAGGCATGCATGGTAAAGTATACACATTATTGTCTTAGTTTTAAAATTAAAATATACAGTTCTTCTGTTCCAGAAATGAGATAGAACCAACTGAAACAATTACGACGGAGGAATGGTGAGCAGCTGTTTAAGAACATAAACTGGTAACTTGTATAAAAATATGTGAAGATGCAATTTATTAGATCCTTAATATAATCAAAAAGTTCTGTGGGTATAAATTATCTACCTTGGGTAACTAAGATAACTATTCATAACAATCTTTGCTGTTTTGTCTTCTGTAGGTAGAACAGAAGAATAAGTAACAATTCCAAATTATGGATATTACTAATTGTATGTTGCTTAGTGCTTTCTTTACTGATTTCATTTGTCTTTATTATCATATATGCATAGATGTGTGGAAAAGTGTAATCTTTTTTTTAGAACAGTTACTGTTGCTGAAGTTCAAATGAGAGAAAAGAATTAACAAACTATGGTGACAAGGAAAAAGTGGATCCAATTTAAAGGGGTCACCCATCTCCAAATAACAGAAACCTTGTTTCCTTTGATAAGTATGGACATACTTCCTATTATTGATAGTGATCTTGATTAATAGAGCACCACCATACAATGCAATGTCTGTATATGTCACACAGAAGACACATAGCTGTGACTTTGTGCAAAAACAGTGTTTGGAGTACTGTGAGAAGCAAAGATGAACAAATTAAGTGTAGAAATGTCTTGTAGGGTAAGTTATATTTTAAAAATATATACTGTTAGTGTAGTTTCACAATACTAGGACAACTGCATAGCATGGTTTTGAGTTTAATTTAGAGCATCTACATATAAATTGATGGTGCTGGGATGGGTAAAAAACAAAAGGTTCCCAGTGATGGGGATAAGAAATCACTGCTTACACGTGTGGTACATAATCATGTATTGGTCTGATGAAAAATTTTATTTTGTTAGAGGAGATGATGAGGTGATCTCAGAAACTGACAGCAGGAGGGTTTCTGATGTGAAAGCTGTACAGTGGGAATGTCAAGCAGCCCAGCAGGTGGAGTGCTCCCAGATGCCTCTCTGAAAGGACACCAGCAAGGGGGGGGGAGGGGGGGGGGCATTTACACGTGCAAATTGCATACAAAAAGACACCAGTTTTGCATCAGTTTAGGATAGAGTTTAGCCAGAGGTGAATATGAAATATTTCCTTTGGTTTCCAGTGGGTCTGTAATCATTTATATGGGATCCAGCTGTGTTTGTGTGCATATCTAGCATCCAGAAACCACCTCTGCATGTCTAAGTTGACAGATAATGCATGAGCATGGAATGTAACTTTAATTTGAATGCATGATTTTAATTACACAATGCTTTTAGAAATTACAGTAAAATTACTTGAAGCTTTTTAACTGTGTACTGAACAAAACCTGTAACATTTGGATTAGGTTTTGAGCAGTTGTTGCACATAACAGCATCCACTTCTGTAGTCACACAGGCAGCAAAACAAGCCACCAGAGCAAGGTTTGCAGTATGTGACAAGAGTGAGCACATTGCTCTCACTACAACCACAATAAAAGGTGCTGACCATCATATTGGTATAAATCCCTACTTGCTGGGAATATATCACCTACCGAAATTTTTAACTAGGCTTTCGAGTCTAGAAGTGTAATCCTGGGAATTGTAAATTTTGGTTAATTGTGCAAATTAGCCTGGCTATAAAATGAAATATTACATAAAACGAGTAGCAGCTATGTACCAAAACCAAGAGCTACAGGGCCCCCTCAGACCCACACGAGGCAAGACCAGATAGGAAAGAGCAAATGCCTCCAAGAAGATCAGTTGCTCGGTCCTGGTGAGGAGCCTTGAGCCACAGGAGGGTTTGCAATATCCTTGCTGGACTCGTGTGTGACAGCTCATGCCTGTAGACTGGCAGAAGGGGTCTGTATGCCCATAGCCCATGAAATAGAGTCTGGCCACTGCCAGAAACAGGCCACAGGCTGTGTACTAATGCTGCAAAACCTGACAGAGAGGCTTGTGAACCTTGCTTTGGTTGGCATGTGCAGGGAACCAGCAGCCCTGGTGCTATGAACTACTCCCCATGAGCAGCTGCTGCATCAACAGAGGAACATGACCTGGGAAACATCTTTCGCAGGCAGCAAGGATGGTGAGGAGCTGTTCTGCAGAGTGTGCACAGCTCTGCCTGGAGGGTCAGTCCAGATGTACCCAGCTCTGGGGACTGAGGAGCACTGTGAGGGGAGCCTTAAAGATGGGGTTGAAGCAGCCCCACGTGGACTCTAGAAGAGGAAGAGGCAGAATCACCACAACTACTATCCCAGAGAGACAGGTGCCCCCATCATCGTCACTGTGCTGCTGGAGCAAAGGACTTGTTGGATCCATGACATCTGCAGCCCTCCCCCTTCCCCTGGGTGACAGACAGCACCTCTGAGTCTGGTGCCTGACAGTGGAGGGGTGAGCATGGCCCAGGAAAAGCTGCTAACGTGCTCTTTGTGTATTAGTTTTAACCCTGATATGTTAAGATTTTTTTTTCTTTATTCTCTTCCTCTCTAATATTCTAGCTAATATAATTTATCATTGTTAGCATCATTGTAAGTGCTAAGGACTCTCTGAGCACAGTGGAAAACCTTTTAAGTAGACTAGCAATAAATTAAATGTCTTCTCATACTAGTTGTGGTTTTTTTAGCCAATATAAATGGCAAAAGTAGAGGTAAAACAACCTTGGCTTCCATGAAAGTATCTTCTAAACTGGAATAATGATGGAGAGAAAGATGAGCATCCAAAGGTAACCTCAGAGAACTGGGTCTCTGTGCCACTTTTTGTTGTCTTTCCAGGCTCCATCAACCAGCCCAGGCCTTCTCAGCCTTTCCCTGCAGTGTTGCCACTCCCTCAACAAATGATTAAATGATCTCTCTCCTCACAGTTCGGGTAATTCAGCAAACTGCCCGATTTCCAAAGCACAACCTCACAGGTACTCAAAAACAGTGTGCACAGGTCCCATCTCCAACAACAATGACCCATCTATAGAGCATCATGTCTCAGGTGTACTTCGGGATGTACAAAATGTTCAAACACAGTGCAAGCTGCTGGCTCCTCCATCCCACTGGGGAATAACTGGAGTACAAATCTGGGTCAGGTCAGAGGAGCAGCCATTTATTCACTACAGCTACAGGAGGGAAACAGGTTCTGCTGCTGAGACCACTGTTTGCAGAGTGGGTAGAAGGTTTATTTTCCTTTACAGATGCTACACAAAAGACAGATAGAGGGTACGAGCTGTACACATCTGTTACACACACAGGGCTACAAGACCACTCATGACCAGTCTCGATTCTTTCTTCAGCACAGCAACTAGTTTATCACGAAGGTTACACAGTGATTACTGTTTCAGGAGACAGGGTGAAGATTCAGTCAGGAAGCCTACTTACATCCCAGCGTTTCTACTTCCACAGTCCTCCAAAATGAAGAGTGCAAGGAACAGAGAGCTGCTGGCGGCTGTGATGGCAGGGCAGGGCAGGGCAGGGCAGGGCAGGGGGAGCTTCCACACTGGAGTTATCCATCAGGAGGATGGGCAATGTGGGCTTCACACTGTGGGACGCTGCTGCTGCATCACACTTCTGATATTTGTCTGCATAAATACTTTCTAACAAAATTCCTGACTTCCCACTATGAGCCAGCTTAGTCCCTGCTGTTGCCACCAGCCCTCAGGAGAGTCACCCCAGGGCCGGAGCATTGTGTGGTGCAGCCAGTACAGCATTGTGAATCATCCCCTATCAGCCACACTCAGAGGTTGTTCCTGCTTTGCCTGCCATTAAAAGGATTTGAAAAGATTTGCTTTACCTTGATTATTGACTGTTACGCACCTTCCCAACCAGGGTCGACCACACAGCTTTCTTGAGCTCTGCCTCTGTGGACTTTCATCCCAGGTAAATGTCCCAGGGGTGGATGGACAGGTGACCAAGCCAAGGTTGGGTTCTCCTTATGGAGACAGGAGACTACACTTTGGGAGAAGAGGAGAAGCAGGGGATGGAGGAGATTTTAATTAAATAAGTAACAAAAACAAGAACAAATTTCCTTTTCACAGGAGCATCTCCAAGCATTCCTGTGCCAGAACAAGGCACCAAAACTGGCAAGGTGAGTATTTACAAAAACAGCTAGGCTGAGAACAGCAAAACCTGATTTTCAGAGCAAGTAGGTACCCATATCTCTCACATCTCTGTGAGAGCAGATGATGCTCGCTGCACCCCTGCAAACCTGTCCCTAGATTCTCCAAGCACTGGAACAGCAGCACCTTCCATGTGCAGTTGTGTGGCACCAGGCAGGACGAGCCCAGTGAGCCATAGCACTGGCACGTATGTTTAGGAGCCACGGTGATTCTCTATCATCCTTCAAGGTTACACATAAAACTCTCTCCCTTCTCCAGCATACTTTGCTTGTTAGTCCATCCCTCAGATCTCCTACCAACACTGCAGAGCCTTTATTTCTCTTAAAGAAGGCCTTAAACTCTCCTTAATGCACACCCTAATTATAGCAGTCATCAATTGGTGTTGATGCTGTCTTTTATCATCTAAATTCCTCTGTGTGCTGGGTTGCCTTCCTGGCCTTGGGATTAGACTTTCTGGCATATCTTAGAAGTACCAATTGTTTCACACACTCCTGTACACCTGACCCTTTAAAACATTAACTGTTTTCCTGTCTTCTTGCTCATTATCTTAGATGGCCTTTGACAAAAAAATCTGAAGTCATGTTTTCCAGCCTTTCAAATCAAAGTCAAAGTATCTGTTAAAAGAATAGTACAATTACAACATTTTCTGTTATGTCTAAAATGTAAACCATTTCAGTGCCTTCTGCCTAATTACAGTGAACCAGCAAAAGTACGTCTAGAAGTAGATAAGGGGGAAGACCTGATTATTTACATGGAATGCTGTTTGTTTCCTGTCTTCTTTTTCCTTTGGCAAAAATGATAGAGAAGAACATTTTGTATACGCCTCAGTGTTTGCCTTTGTCTTGTTCTTTCCCTTTTGATGTCTGAACAAAAAGGGAGCAAGAAAAGATTACTTCCATAGAAATAAATACTTCAAGACTTATAGACCAGCTCTGCATTGATTGTTCCCCAGCATCTCCCGAGCCTACTAAAGCACTCAGAGATAATCAAGTGAAAAACATTGTAGAAATGTGTTTCTTTATTAAAAATCCTTCATGCAGTTTTCAGATCCAAGCAAGTGTGATGTGGTCACAAGTAGGCTGCCTTAATATAGGCAGGCCCAAAACTGGCCTGTTTTTCTTGTCACATCACAAAGTCACGTCCAGCCAGTTCCCTACTAAATCTCAGCTACTTAAGATGTCTCAAATCTCTCTCATAGGGGAACAACTTTTTCCCCCTCCAGGACATATGTTTGCATTTCTACAAGTAAAATATCAACTGGTTATCTTATTCTCCCATTTCCAATCTCCAGATAGATGCATGCCTAGAACAAGGAGAGGGGCAATAGAAGTTAATGTAACACAGAATAAAGGCAAAATAGGAACAGGTACACATCTGGGCAAAACTCTCAGGTAAGACTTCCCAGTCCCTACAGAAGTAAGCACTGGTGTAAGCCCACAGCTGCAGGTAATTCCTTGCAGGACCAATGTTGTTATTAAGAACCCTAGCACCAGGAGTCTCAACAGTGGTTCTGGTCACTGTATCACCATTCAACATATCCACTAAACTCATCAGCCTGGCTGAAAAAAACCCAACAATAAAAGCAGGGAAACTTGAGGCATTTCGTAACTGTTATTGCACTCTTTTTTCCCCCCTTATGTGATATTCCTCTTTTCCTCACCCTATTTTGGGATGTTTTTTGTGACTCCTTCAATGTCCTTCAATTCTGTTAGAAAAGTCTACTTTTAGCCTGCACCACAGATGTTTCAAAGGCAGTAACTGACTCAAGTTAGTCTTGTGATGGAAACCATGTTGTAGCTTTATGTTGCCATGGCTTCTTTAGTTGGCAAAATAATACTTATGACAGACAACTTCTAGGGCTTTCTTATTTCACACAGGATAGAGGTAACTGGAAGGACAAAAAGTGAAATGACCTTATAGGAAAAAGGGGTTATGGAGGAAAGCTGGCAGCAGAAATAGGCATAGACCTGAGGCCTCATTTCCAGCTGTTGTCCTTCTGACTCTATTTGATGCAAGTACAATTTTCAGCAACAAAATTTAGCCCAGTGCTGGTAAACACTGACTCATTCAGTCTGCAAGGATGTCCTAGGTTCAGTGAAGCTTGACTGAGATATTTTCCTGTGGTTCTCAAGAGAGTTTCTTGGTTGGGGTGATATTTAGAGCGGCTCCTTCTCCCCACATTGCAAGGATTATGGTCTGCAAAGATCACAGAGTCATAGGATATACCAAGTTGGAAGGGACTCACAAAGATCATCAAGCCCAACTCCTGACCCTGCACAGGACCACCCCAAGAATCACACCAGGTGCCTGAAAGCATTGTCCAAATGCTTCTTGAGCTCAGGCAGGCTTGGTGCTGGACATCACAACCTACTTACACATTTTGGGGCAAGGACTTCAACTCAGTGCTTCTGAATCTAGAGTGAATGCATTGGCCACCAGATATTAACTTCTGCTTGTTTCTCCTCTCCTCCTTTGGGAAAGGGGGATCCAGTGAAGCACCAGTGTTTAATACTGCAGTGCATCCCTCTGCAGAGAGGGAGGAAATGCCTAAATCGGTTCCTGTCAGATGTAGGCGTTAAGTGGTGTTCACCCTCCCTGCAGGCTGTACATCCCAAATTCTCCATCCAGAAGCTGGCCCCTCATCTTTCTCTATTCTCCCCCATAAAATATATCACTAAAAAAAAAAAAAAATAAAAAAGAAAAGAGAGAGAGAAAGAGAGAAAAGAGAGAAAGAAAGTGATGTCAGGAAAAAAAAAAAGTCAGACAAAACATACCAGCTACTGCTTCCCTCTGCATTTGCATCTCAGCCTCATTATGTCACCTGAACAATAGGAATTCTCCTGGTCTATTTTAAGGTGGCATCTGCCTTAGAAAACTCCAAATCTGACATTCTTGGCATGGAAACCTGGAGAAATAAAGTTGCTTGAGATTTCCTGGAAATAGGTCTTCAGTCAGCATGAGACTAAAAGCTCCCAAATCTTGATGGTGCAATTTATTTCAGAGGGAAACAAATATGAACTTGGTATCTAGCCTGAGAATTTGAAGTGACACAGATGTATTTTACCCTGAAATTTATAGTCAGATATTACATATCCTTCAAGTCAGTCACAGAGATTCCCTCTCCAATCCCATGAACCTCTAGTTCAGGATGACCTGGAATACTTTAATCACAAATTGCAACTGCAGCCTCCTTGGGAAGGCTGACTGAAGTTATTCTGTGAGGACAAATCAAAACATCTCTGTTAGCAGCTTTGACCAACCAGGAAAATAAAATGGGACATTTCAGGGGAAAAGCTTTTAAGGAGATATGTTCACCTTGAGGCCCAAGTACACTCCTCAGAGAAAGACTCTTCTCAGTAAGGACATGGTGCCCAACCCTCTCAGCTAAAAGTTGGGCAGAGGAGATCTGGCAAAGACGAAGAAAGCAGGCAGGACCACATCTTTAGGCTGCAGTGATTCAGTGAAAGTCCAGCCCTCTCTTCTTTTGCTCCCAGCTAATAAGTAATTTGCTGGCTGCTTCAGGTTTCAGTCCCAACATTCCTAGATATTGAATCCTCTACAGTCTCTCTTCTGCTGTCAGAAAACAGCTCTTCATTAAAATACGGAGTTGATAATGTATGGTATGTGGTATATCCCCGGCCATTAACATTTCTCCAACACAACCACTGACTATGAGAATGGGCACATCTCAGTGTAAAGCTGATGAGGGGCAAGAGAGATGCACTTGCCCCCAGGGATGTGAGTTGGGCACTGACCTGGATTTCCACCATCCCATGAGGGTCAGCTCATGGATGCTGTCGAAAGGGAGCACAACAACATATTCTTAACAACAGAAATCTTTAAATTGATGTGTGCAACAATGGTGTTTTTCAGAGAAGCTAGATTTATCCACACACAAATGAAACAACACGTGTAGTAGAAGTTTGAGAGTGACTGACATTCCTCCCTGAGATCTGGCCACATCAAATATCAGAGGAGCACAAAATACTCCTTTATAAAAGAAAGAAGTATCAAAAGGAGTATGTAAGACAATCCCCCATCTCTGGATACATACTGCAGTGCCCAGCTGCAGCATTCTCTTTTGTTTTGCTTCTTAGGCTGAGGGAGGAAAATAATGGTATCTCTATGCAGGGGTCCCTGTCACTGCTTGCTTCCCCTCCATGTAAATTAATTTTGTCACCTCTATCACACCCCACCAGCTGCAGCCAGGGCAGCTTGGGATAAGGTGGGAATGGTTATCAGATACAATCCAAGCATAGAGGCAGCAGCCTAGTCAGAATTACTGCATTTGTTAAGGGAGTGATGGAGAGGATCCTACATTAATCTTAAAGATCTCCAGGGTCAGTTTCAAAACAGAAAAGTGCAATGTCTGATTGAGTCTCTGGACATTTCGCACCAATCCTGTGTAGAAAAAAAAGTGCGCTGAATGCTACTTGATCTAATCAAAACAGCATGGATTTGGTAAAGTAGAAAGAGGATGCAGAGAGCAGCCAAGGCCAAGAAAATAAGATATATGGTGGGTCTGGTGAAGGCCAGAGTAAGTGGGAGAACAGTGAGCAAAAGGTCTCCAAGAAAAAGGATGGTGGTTTGGAAGGATGTCACAATAAGAAGCACTCAGCTTGTGATGAACAGATGGAGACAAAAGACAGGAAAGAAATTAAGATGGTACATCACCAATTTGTTTATCTAAGAGGATTTAAAAGGAATCACCCTGAAAGGTGACTGAAAAATTACACCATTTCATTGCTTGTTGTCATTTTAATCAGCACCAGTCTAAGCCTTGCCATGAGGCACAACTGAGTTAATATTTGGAATAATATATTCTTACTGCTACCCTCTGGTTATGCATCCTCAGCATGCCTTCACCAAGCAGCACTTCCCTGCCACCACAGGCCAACAATCCAATGCTGATGGATAAAGATTTTAACTCATAGTCAATGCACTACCAGAGTCACAAGCTGTAAGAGCTCAGGACTGTAACACAGACTCGAGGCAAATAATCTCAAGTCTTTGAGCATCCATATACAAATGTGAGTAGTTACTCTCAGCTTTTTTAAAGAAAAAGGCTTTAAAGTCTTTGGATTAGAACCTTATATAAAAAACACTGGGCAATATCATTCTCACTTGTCAACTATAAATGCGTAGCATGTAGCACACAATGTGGAAAACTGCAATGATTTGCTGCAGTCATTCCAAAACTGATCACACCTGTTATTAAACTAGATAGTAGGAAAGGACACTGCTTCCCATTTAATGCTACAGTGTAGAGTCTAAGCTGTGAGTGGTTAGAGCATTTCATCTGAGCTCCCAGTTCTTGGACCTCAAACCAGGATCATATTTTGTAATTCCTACAAAAAGAAAAGTAATGGTTTGGTGTTTTTATAACAAGTATTTCAGTCTGATCCTTTACCTGATGCCAATGGGAACATTTACAGGTAACAAAAAAGTCACACAAAACTCTGAAGAACATCTGCAGGTGTAAAGAAGGTATTCTTTCAGGAAAAGGTGCTTTACAAGTGTGCTTCAGGAGACTGGGAATCTCAGCACAATGTCAAGTGAAAGAAAAACCCACCAGGTACTATGATTTCAGTTCTATTCTATATAATTCCTCTCTATAGATATATACATATTCATATATACAGAACAGTGTGTATATATATATATTTCTACAAATACCAAGCCTGTAGGCAATTAGTAGTGCCAATGTAGTCAGCTGATGTCAAGAGAAAAAAAAAAAACAGTGTAAAGGAGAGAAGAATCAGGTCCAGAGTCTTTCAAACACTGATTATTTGGCATCTAATCAGTGCTTGAGAAGGTCACTGAACTAAGCCATTTCTAAGGCAGTACTGTGAACACTTAATTTTACAGTGTTAAAAGGTGGACAAAAACATGTGCCTCCACTAGATTTTACACAACTACCCACTTAAGACAAGAAAAAACAGATCTATGTATGCCACCTGAAAGGAGATATCAAAGCATAGCAATTGAAAGGCAAAAATGTTGTTTTCCATTCCCTTGTCCAAACTGATGCACTTGTTGGCAGCTGGGTTCTCTTTTTCTGGTGAACTGAAGTGTCTGTGCAAAAAATTACTCCTAAATTAAGGCTGCTTGGCACTTGCCAACACACAGCTCTTTTCAGTTGGCTGTAATTTTTCTTACAAAGCATAAAACAGTTGGCTTGAAGTTTTCCATGCTGGAGGTCTGCTTCAGGATATGTTATTCTGTTCTAAAATAGTTCCTCTAGAAACAGGCATTTCTGAAAACAAGGGTCAGGGGATTTACATGATTCTTCTTGTTGAAAACAAAGTGTCCAATTACTTTGTTTAAAAGTTGTGACACAATGCTTTGGAGCTGGGCCTTGAAATTTGGTAGGGTTGTCACACCAGTACATGCCTCTTGGCCACCATTTGTGTGTCTGCAGAGGGATGTGTTAATGCTCCATTTCCGCTCCTGGTCCACACTGGGTGCCAGCCCCATGTAAAAGAGACAAGCAGAGCCTGTCTCTGCTGAGCATCAGTACCACCACGGCAGGGACTGAGAGCTGCAAGATCACTTCATCTCTGTCTGTGCTCTTCGTGCCTCCCTGGTGGCACAGAGGGACAGGGATAAAAACCTGATTTCAGAGGTAGTGCCAGTGCTAGCAGGCCCTGTCTGCACTTTGCATCACCCCCAGCAATCTGCTAGCAAGGCTGTGTGTGCTGTTTGCGTGACAGCCCAGTGAATCAGACCGGCAACAGCCTCCCTGTGTCCCTGGTTCACCACATGGCCACACCACCAGCAGGGCTGTCACAGCCAGGGCGAGGAGAAGCCTGCAACAAAGAGCTGAGCCTGCCACCAGGGAACCACAGCCTCTGATGTCATGCTGGGAGGAACAGGGTCACCTGCTGGAAGCCCAGCAGGGATGCGAGGAGCAGGGCTGGAAGGGGAGAGAGAAGCCATTCGTAGTGTGGGGAGGTGACAAGTGGCAAAAGCAGAGACTGTAGGAGGAACAAAGCACAGTGGGGCTGCAGAGAACAGGGAGGGAAGGGAGCAAAAGGAAGGAGACAGGCAAAGGAGCCAGTGATAAGTCTCACCTTCCCCAAGGCACCTGGAGTCGATATCTAAGCATCAACACTGCCAGCAAGCAACAAAACCTCTGGCAGAGCATCCTTCTGTGCCTTTGCTTTCCCCACACTTCCTGTGGCAAACATCTACCAGCTTCTCCTTCAGCCTTTGGACATAAAAATACCAGTGCTGCCGAAGTCAGTTCTATGGGGGAAATGGCTTTGTGTTTATGTTCAGTTTCATACAAACATTGGAACAACATTGGACTGAGTGTTAAAAGCTGTTGGGTTTTTTGTGCCTCAGGTTTGTTTTGACAGGCAGCCAAAGCTTCCAGAAGCCCTGAGCTTACCTGCAACTTGATATAGTGAATGAAGCAGGGTGACATAGACAGTCAGCTATCTCCAGCTGCTTCTCCCTTTCCCAGAAATGTGGCCCATGAATTTGTGGTGCAATTCTGTCCCTGGCAGGGAACATGCATGGAGCAAGAACCTTCCCAAGCTCAGGAGGCTGGAAGTAAGAGAGTAGGTTAAGCAGTCTTGATAGGAAATACAGCATAATTTCTATTTTCCCATCTCATCCTCCAAAGTCCTACACGGAGCAGGAAAATCACCAACTTCAGGTATCAGGAGGGGAAAAATAAAAACCCCAACCAAACCCCAACCCCTCAACCTAACCAGAACCAGCTTACAAACTTAAAAGAAATTTCCCTGTCCCATGCTGAGACTTTACATCAAACAAAAACCTCTAAAGCCTTCATCTGACATCTGCTCAGTCTTCTTCACTGAAAACTTCCTCCAGATGCTGGTTAAGTAGCAGCCAGTCCTGGAGATTAAGCAGTAATGGCTACTGCACTAAATGGGGCTCCCAGTTCAAATCCCAGTCATGAAAAAGCAGCAATTACGAATGCTTAATCTCAGTTTCTTTTACTTTTGCCACTTAAATGCACATCAGAAAGTTCATATCCAAATTACCTTTAGAAACAAAATTATTAAAAAGTCCAGCAATCCAGAGTTAAGAACAGTGGAAAGGAGGCTGTAGCTATAAGTTCAATGCATACCTTATGGAAGGATAACGATGGTGCCATCCTTGCTCTCATGATCACATGCCACTTTCATCCCCAGGTGGTACAAATGCAGGGACAGGATAATCATGTGCTATGCAATCCATTGGAAATCTGATATTTTCCAAGTGTTCTACTTAAGTGACCTAAATCATATCTCTAATGTACTTTCGGCTACAATAAGAAATCACACTGAGAAACTTCATCCTAAGAATGCTGTCTCATGGAATATATCACTAAGCTAATCCCTCCTCAGCAGGGGGACATGGAATAGACCACCCATTGATCCTCTGAGCTACAATGACTAATCCGTTGTACTGGCAGAGTGGTACTAAAAGTGACCATCTAATATTGCCAAAAGCAAGCACTTCCCCAAATCCTTAAACTGTGCTAATTCTGGAGGCAAGGTGCAGCAATCTCTACAGATTCATGCAGTTTGGCCTTTTTTGCATGCATTTCACTGTGCACATCTATTGGTGATGACTGTGCTGAAGGAGGTTTTACTTTCCCCCTAATCCCTAAACTAGAAAGATTACCCTAAGGAGGCCTAAGCAACTTCCTCTAGTTGAGGGCATGGGCATCAGCACCGCGTCAACTAGAGAACAGCTGCACATGGATTTCCAGAGCAGACCAAAGACAATAAAAGTGGGTAGGATAAGGAGAGAGATCTGCTGGCCAAATGCCACAGAGGCTGTCTCTGCACTCTGTCAGTGGGATGCACCTCAGTTCTCACCACCAAACTCGGAGCATCCCACCTTTTTGACAGTGCAAACATGCAAAGAATAATAACAGATACCCTATTCTTCCTTCTGTACTCACCATGTAGTTGTGCTTGAAATATTAGTTTTCAAACTCTTCCAAGGACAGGGGGTTGTTGTCTATAAGGACAGCTGAAAGTCACCAGGCAGCTTTTTGGCTAAGCACCCTTGTACAAGCCATTCTGCTTGTGTACCACTCACAGACAAAAGGGGTCTCCCTATTTCAATAACTACATCTATTACAACATCTGTTGTTAGTCTGCAAACAACTATGGTATGCAGTCTGTTGTAATTCAATACACTCACTGTTTCAAACACCTGTAAATGTTTACAAAAGGGCAAAGCAAAATTCCGTATCTAAACATCCACAAGTCCTGGAGGGAAAAAGCACTGAATCTTTATGTCAAGCAAACACACCTCTCCCTCATGGGCACAGTGAAAATGTAAGGTCTGAACACTCTTCTCTCTCCCACCTTACACTTAGGAAATGCAAATTACTGCCATAGGCTTTTGCTCTGTTTCCTGTTTTTACTTCTACAAGAAATGCAAGTTTCTGATTGTATTAAATGCTTCAGATAATGAGAACAAAAACAGAGCCTCCTTTGAAGGACAAATACTTTCCAGTTGCCTTCATCCAAACACAACAGAGACTGTACCAAAGTTAGCCCTGGTTCTGCACTTTCCATTATCAGCCTCCTACAGCGAGGACATTCAGCTAGGTTTCTCAAAAGAAACAGAAGTGCTTACATTCAGTCTCTTCCTCTGTTTATGGGGAGGACCTTAGATGCTTGATAATGCCCAAGTGATTTCCCTGAACCCACATAAGGCATAAAGAAAAGGTGCAAGCTTACCTCTAGAATTTCTCCCACCTCTGCTGCTTCACAGTGACTTTGGTTTGGTTAAGACTTGATTTACACACACAAACACAAATCTTTTCCTTCCTCTTTTACCTGGGTTTCTCCTCCATATCTTTGGCCATTTCTTAGACAAGCACTGGGGTTTATTTTTGCAGGAACAAGTCAAACAGGAACACAGTCACCTCTTCCAACTGAGCAGCACACAGAGCAGTCTGTACCACACTGTAGGTATTTCAGGTCCTTCAGAGAGAAATGCCATGTTTAAGAGGCACAGACTGCTGCTTCTCAGTCACCTCCTTTCTAAAAGGAGGACCTGCAACACAAACTTAAGCAGGTCACACCTACAATAGCATCACATGGAAAGAGATGCAGCACAGCAATGGAAGTGACTTATGAACGATGTAAATGAGGTCTTCCTTCACATCACCTCTACCCAGAACAGGATGTTCAGTCAAGCATCATTCGCAAACAACCTGTGCCTCGACTTCAGGATGAGAGATGATAAAGTCACTAATGCTCTGCCAGAAGGGCCCTTACCTAGTGAGAGGCTGGGGTTAGACTGCCAGCAGTTTTAGTGGCATCACAGAAATCCATTCAAATAAGAGCAATACCATCACCAAACAATTGAAAGGCCAAGAGGCATATGTGGGATTTCTCCCCTTATAGTTTTCTACATGTCCTAGAAATCCTCATATCAGGGAAGGTGCAGGAAGTAACTGTGAGACCAGAAACAGCTCCACACTGTAAAAACCAGCCTCGTTGAATATTTTTGCCATGTAACACACAATGAGACAGACAGGAGCTCATTTTCTTTGGCCATATTTCAGATTTCCTGCAAGAAAAAGGCTTGCACAGGGACATACATTATCAACCAGGTCATACTGCTCACAACTCAAAGCAATCTTTTGAAGTTTTAACCCCAGCATATGAAGAGAGAGGCCTCATAACTGCTTAGTTCTTTAAAGTCCTGCAAAAACAGGATTGCAGAGTGATCCTTATCAGTGCCCCAAGCAAACTAAAAGGACTGAAGCATTTCATCCCTGTCAGGCATCAGGGAGGCTGCAAAGCCCTCAAGATCCACATGAAAGCAAGCATCACTGGATTTAAAAAAAAAATTATTACTGTTCCAAGTGAAAGCAGGTTCAAGAAGGAAACACAACACAGTATTTCTGGCTTTTGCAGAATGGTACTGCAGTATCACAGCTTATGTTGCTCTCCTAAAATGGGGTTCATCAACCAGCTAGCCTCTTCCCACATCAGTGTCATAACCTTCCCAGTCACCTCTTCCTTGTAACTGGCAACTGTGTCCTGAACTGCAGCTTCACCTGTTCCTTACGTGTTCATCTGCTGAGGATCTTCTGACTATTTCCTATAGGTCTGACAGAAGTCTGTAGACAAGCTTGCCCTGTAATAATAAGCCTGTGTCAGCTGGCCACAGCTAACCCCAGAGCCCTGCGTAACACCACTCTTCCCAACAGAACCATGAGATCCATACGTTGTTTCAAAAGTACTTTTGAACATCTCTGGAAAGTGTAAGTAAAATGCTTTTTCACCCTGCAAACACACCATCCAATCTTTTCCTATTCCCAAAGCTGTATTTTGATGAAATGGTAGCGAGCAGCTTTAATGAAGTATTTCAGTTTAGGGTACACCTACAGGATGAGATCATAGTGTAGGTGATGCAAAATCTAACCCAGTTAACATTAGGCAGAAGTCATAGCACCACTGCTAGCCCAAGCTACAGCCTAAGAGCACAAAATCTGAGGTCTCCATGAACACACACTGTAGTTTGTTATGCACTGCAATTCCCTTGCTACCCCGGGCAGCACAGGCACACCATCCCATGCCAGGCACAAGATCACTGTAGTGGCACATTTCGCTGTGCCAGCCCTTGTTTGAGAACCCCAAGCTACTGCAGCACTCCAGAATTGTAGTCAATGCCAAATAGCAATGTCTCCTCTCTTGCTAGATGTACTGTAACCAATTGCCTTGTTCCCCACAGATAGGTTATCTGTATTCACACACACAGTGTCTTAAGGAGGAGCAGTCAGAATATAGGAGGCTAAACTCTCCCAGAAACATCAAAGCGATACAGGAGGGAACAGCATTTAAGCTAGAACAGCAATCCAAAGGCTATTGTTTTAAAGCTGCCATGGACTTGCTCATGGGCTTTTAATGAATTTACCTCAAATGTGTTTTTCAAATCAAAAACTTTGTGAAAAGCAATCTTAGCATCTCAGACTAACATTCTACCAAAATGAAGAGATCTTAATATAAGTTGAAATAAGCCCCCCAGCCCTATTACATCAATAGAATGAACCTCTCCCCTCAGTTCTTCAGCTACAGCTTTAGAAGTTGACCAGCTGTTAGCAGGTTTCTGCCTAACATTTGAACACAGGAAAGGAAAAAGGTTGCAGAATTCTAGATATACAATTCCCAACTGATCAATTCCCAAATAATTTCAGAAGTCAAAACTTCCAAGTTTCTTGCGTGAAGTGGATTTTTGCCTAGCTTGCCACCTTTTCAAAGACAGACAAAGACATTTAACACCCAGAATTCCATTAGAGACATTTCCTGTTTTAATTTTCTTTTTAACAGAAGCAAAATGAAGTGTCCAAGTGGCACAAAGCTCTACTTGGAACCTTCCAAAATCAACAGAACACTCTTCTGCCACCTATACAGAGATGCTCATCAACAGCTTGTCACTGTGCTGTGGAAACTCAACGCAGGGAATGAAAGATGGGTTATGTCATGCAGTTGATAGACTCTATGAAAATAACTCTAAAAGAACAGCAAAGATCAATTCAGGACAAAACATACTTTATTGTACTGTAATGTCAGAAGTACAAGAAAAGTACTGCAGAGAACCATGCTAATGGCGCTTTTAGGGTCTGTGAAGGACAGGAGTACAAGATAATGGGGTACTACTGTACTCAGTGCAAAAACTGATTCATTTGAGGCACAAGTACACTATTGTTTAAGCAGCTTGATTCAAGCACAGCTCTGGTATGTGATCTACTCTGTTTTCTTTCTATGTGACAATTCTATAATAAAGCTACTTTTACATGAAAGAGGCAGTAGATTCAAGTCAGGGGTGTCCAAATTGCCACTTGGCAACCAAAAAAATTAAGAAAAACACTCTGCATAGTCACCTTCCCCATTTTAGTTTCAGCTATGGAGCACTGGCTAGGGAAGAAAAGTTATTCTGAAAGGTCAGAGCCCAGATCTGTTTGGTTGGGTGGGATTTTCCCCTTCCCCCCTTTTTCTGCATCTGTGGTTAACGTATTACATGTTGACCACAATTTATCCCATAAGAAAAAAACCCACAACTAACTTGGATAAGAAATCATAAATATTTAACATTCAAATAAATTCAGCCCTTGAGATCTTAACTTATGGCTTAAGACACAAAGAAAGTGTTTGGGCACCCTTGAGTTAAGTTAATGACAAGCATTTTTGCTAAAAAGGCAAGCAAAATCACTGTTTCAAACAGAGCTGACCTCTACAAGAACAAAGCAGGAATCCAAGTCACTAGTTACTACTAGGCTGACATACTGCTGCCCAGAAAGATAAAAATGTAACATCACAATGAAAAGGTTCAACAAAGTTGAAAGATAAAGGTTTCAACACCAGAAGCAGCATTTGAAAACAAGCTGTTTAAGTTAATCTTTTCAAGAGATGCAGATTGCATAACTCTAGGCATGAACAAACATGCTGGCAATCTTCTCCTTTTACACAGCAGCTGTGTTTAACATAGGAAGTTCTGGGTTTAAAGAAAGCTACTTGAAGAAGAATTAAGATTTGCAATTCCCTGTCTACTTAATAAGATTAGTAGAGAAATGAAAAAAAATCACTACTGAAACAGTAGTTTCTCAGTGGATCCCTATCATTACAAACACAGCTGGATTTGTAAGCAACGCAAGACTAAACAGACAGCTATTATTTTATATTATTACTATGCTCATAAGTTACATCAGTTAAAAAAAGCCAAGCAGTTTTGCCCTATTTCAAGAATAGTTTCCAATCAACACCAGTTTACATGGTGAATGGGACTTCACAAATAAACGAGGAATGGTGACATCTTTGGGTCAAGAATGACAGGAAATAATGGGCTCTGTGCTACCAATCAACCTCAACAAGAATATGGCACATGGGCCAGCCCAAGCCGTACCAACACTGAACCTTTAGCACTCAGCACAAATTCGGATCTCTTTACTTTAGCTAGCAAACCAGGTGAAAAGACTGGGTAAAAAACCCAAAAAAACCTAACTAAAAACTTAAGCCAAAAATTGGAATATACTTTTTAAAAAACATCTGAAGTTTTAAAATAATTTGATGCTGACATCAGTTTGTGCAAACTAAAAAAAACCTCATTGAATTTCTCTCTAACAAAAGACAAACCTCCCAAATATTTTCCTTTCAACCCACTGTATCTGTAGATACAATCTCAAATCTAACAGATGTAAATGAAAAAGAGAAAAAGTTACAGCATCTGCACAACATTCTTTCTACAAACAGCTGCTGGAGGGAAAGTAAAATATAAAAGGAATAAAGGAAGGAAGGTTCCATCTGAAATACTCTCACAATCTTTCCCACTCTGTAGTCCATGAATCCGACTCTGATGCTAAGGTGACAGTGTATGTAAGCAGATTTTTTTGTTGATTTTATTATATTTGAGTTTCAATTGAAGAGAACCTGAGGAGAGACTCAGGTCTCTTCAGGAATTGTCAGATGGAACATGCTCCTCAAATCCTTCGCTCTCTCGGACCAATGCTCTTTCCAGGATAACACGGCCCTCCTTGTAGCGCTGACTGTCTTCAGTGGCAAATTCATAGATCCAACCCAGTTTGCTGTTGCAGTTCTTGCAGCTCACGTCTCGAACCATGTGGCGGCCAGTGAGCATGACCCGATCCTGAACTTCACTGTACTGCAGATTGACCACCTGATACAGATACACATGGGACAGGGAACAGAAAGGATTAGGCTGCCCAAGGCAGAGCTTGGCAAATGGCTATCAACATTTTAAAAGTAGAGAGCACTGCACATGAACATGAAAACTGCAGTGTAGTAAGTCAACAGCCCTTGAAAATCTCCTTGAGAAGGTAACACTGAAGATGTGCTTCACAGGGACGTATAACCCTCACTGTTTAACTGGGAGACATGAAATGCTATAACAAGATGTACAAAAGGGCAGAGGACCGTTCAACTTTGGGTGGGAAACTCCTGGTGAACAGCTTGTAAGCTAATTTATATTAAACCAGTTGTAATATATGTCACCCATTTCTAGTAGCTGATGCAACCACTTATTCCCAGAACTTAGAACCAAACATAAGAGATACTTCTTTATATATCTTGGGGTGCTTCTGAAATAATTATCTAAGAAAAAGCAAAGCTCAGTGGCTGAAAACGTAGGCATGAAACAGGCACCTTTTTGTGTGCTATACTGGCAGTTTAAAACATTAGGCAGCAACACCACAAAACCAGGATTTGTTGAAAAGTTGATGTCAGAACTATATTCAAACTGCTGATATGTGACAGGATTCTAAAAGATGGGACTGCACTGTTTTCTCACCTTTCCACCTGCCTGTGCTTGTTCTCTCTGCTTCAGATGTAAGGCTTCTAATTGCAGAAATGCAAAAATCAAACTTCTGGCATCAAACTCCAATATTTAACACCAGAAAAATTTGAACTCTGGGATCCAGTGCTTATTGGGTGAGAAAGAAATCAGAACCACAGCTTTTTTCTAACTATGAAGACTAACACTAAATGTAAGTGCTACTGACAGGATTCTGCATATCAGAAATCCCAGGGCCAAGCACAATTAAGCAAAGACATTACTGATACTTCTATCTACTCTGCCCATGGGTAAATGGTTTTCAAGAAAAAAAACAAAACCAAAATACACTAATGATTATATAACCAGGAACTTAGCAAGAAAGCAAAAGACTTTCACAGTTTTTTCAATGAGTCTAATGGACAAGTCTATATGGAAGGGTTAATAAATAATCCTACAATTCACTCAAAAGTTACAACTTGCCTATTTCAATCTGTCAAATTTCATCAATTAAAAATATATTAAACTAAACCAGAGTATTACTGCTTTAAAAAAGATTGTGGTTCACATTAGTTGTCAGAACACTGTTTGCTTAAATGCGTTCTAAAAGTTAAACAGAATACTTTTCAGACTTTCTTTTTGTAACTGAGTAACAATGCAAATGCCTTAGAAACTCTCTGATAGACACAAGATACTCTCGGAGTTGAATTTGAGGTTCATAATACAAAAATCTCCACAGTTAAAACTCCATGCATTTTGGCATGATGCCTCTATATACACAATCCTCTTCAGTCTTTCAGTATTGCAAATAAACTAATTTAGATGGTTTGCCATCAATAGTAAATGTCTATTTTGACTTTCAAAGACAGCTGAATAGAACAAAATTACAATTAAAAAAAATTAAAACAGCATTTATGTAACACTTTAGCCAAGAAGTTTTTGGCTTCTCTGACGAGATTCATATCCCACAAACTCATTTTTCAAAAGGAAATATGAGTTTCTCCTCAGCTGCTTACCAACCTTGTTAAAAAGAAAGGCTCTTCCTGTGGCCCCAGTAAAACGAGTGGAGATGAGTTCGGAACGGTTGGTCAGAATCGTGTCGCAGTTTGCACAGGAGAACAGGCGAGTGCCACCAATATGATCCAGAAAAATTCTTCCCATTTTTAGAACTTATGTAAGTTTACACTCAGGACCTGAAAGCAAAAGGAAAGATCACACACATGTAAAAAAAGGCACTACAGCAAAAAAAACAAACAAACAAAAAAAACCCACAAACCCCCAACACCCCACATAAATAACAAAATATTCTGCAAACCAATTTAGCTTATGATTGCAGGCGGTCTTTCTTTCACAGGTGAATTACTAAACTTACAGTCGTCCTTCACTCTCTCATTAAGACAAGTTCTTTCCAAAAGTGATCATCTTACCAATAAGATGACCTAGATACAAACTAATTATATTAATGGAGAAAAACATTAAATGAAACCTTTAAAATATAGTTCAGACATTTACAGACCTTCTACTGGACCCTACAATTCTTCAGAAGCTTCTACTTCCTTTAATAGTGAAATTCCATTCCACTATATTCCCAACAACTTGCTCATCTTAGTCAGAACTGGGAAATGAGGCACTGAAAAGCACTGACATTGAGTCACCAATTATAGCTTAATTTTCCCAAGTCACACCTCCCCTGCCCTCCAGTTTTTAAAAATATATATTTATTTTGTCACTTCCCCTAAACTTTGCACAGTTTATGACACACAATCACACACCAGCACCGTCCAGAATGCTGGTATAGCAGCCTGGCTGCTGTATTTGACTTGACACTGGTTTCATATACATACCAACACAGGAAAGGGTTGGATACTATTTCACAAAATAAACAATCCACCCAGTGTTTACACCTGACAGTTTCATATACAAATACTTAAAAAAGTCTAATCTAAATAAAAAATACTGCATCATCTATCCAAGATATTTCCAAAGCTTCATTGCTAAAATACCTGAGCAACTCCAATGAAGAGCTCAGAAGGTTTATAGCAGCAGATCTGCAGTACCTGATAAATCAGCCTCTTTACTGCTTGGGAAAATTTGCGTCTCACCAACTTTATATGAACTAACATAAAGTACTCATAGTTAACTATTGAGTAGGCACACAACAGATCAGCTTAAAACTTAAATCAGGAACGATGATATAACATGACAAAGGAATTAAATGATGATGTTATTTCCCTTTCAACTGCAGAAGTTTTATGACTAAACATCTATAGTTAAACAAGTTAAATGTAACTCCATTTATGCTTTAAATGTGGAATCAGAAAAGCTCATTGTCTCTGCTTTTGTCATCCACAGCAATGCAAAGTAAATCTGACACACTGCAATATTAAACTTGTGTGGGCTTTACTTTTCAGAGCAGGAGATACTGTGCTGTTCATAGACAAATTAATCAAATTTTGTGCTAATCAAGTTGAATATTCTAAGTCAAATGCCTTTAAGAAGTGCAAATACCTAAACTGAACTCATCTCAAGTTTTAGAGGATTAGTCTCTTAAAGCTGACATGCACAAAGCAAATGAACTAAAACATGTACCAACACACACAAAATTTAACACACCATTTTTACACTTAAAACTCACTGACATAATGATTTTTTGTCCCAACTGCTTTATTTCACCACTTTGTGTTCTTATAATGTGCAGCAATAAAAAGGGTTCCTAATATTGAACAGAATTATTTTAGCACAGGTTCCTAATATGCAGATTTTTTCAAATCGCTATTAATCTTCTATATCACATCTGAAGGATACATAAAAATTCAAAGCAACAGAGTGATTATGTCCTTTAAAGGTGACATAACACACATTTCTCCTCTTCAAAGGATAAATTAAACAGATCTTGAGCCTAACAGAAATATGTCATAAACTTGGCTGAGTGTTAGAGGTGTGACTCCCTGGGACTCCACTCAAAACATATAAGGCATTTTCATTAGATTTCTCTAAGCATTATACCTTTCTAATAGTCCTTTATCTTTCCTACCAAGCAAAGGCTAAAGAAAAAATTAAAATGTGAATGGTGACAGAATGAAGGAAAATCAACAGACAATAAGTGTAAATAAACAAGTATCAGTCAAAGTCTCCAGCCAGAAGAAACCACAAATACAAGGAATAAAGGCAATTGTAACAGATATGCCCATAAGGCACTTGGCCTAGCTCCATGTGCCATCCTTACTAATTTTGGATAATGTCATATTTGTGCTGATTGTATTGTGGATTAAAAACAATTAACTGATCATAAGTTACTGTAAATGTGGAATCAGGATTCAAGGGGATATTTTTTTCAGAGTAAACACAATGCTAAGCCTGTCAGTATTTTTAGAAGCTAACATAATTCCAAACCCATCCCTCTCTTACCAAGAGCAACACAAACACTCAGCTTGGTGACCAGAACAAATCCATTACACAGACTGACCTTGCACAGCACGTCATTTTGTAAAATGCATATAAACACTTAAAATGCAAGTACATCACCTATTTAAAATCGTAATTCATGTTACTGCACTCAGAAAAGCAGTAACCTAGAGACAATAAAATGAAACTGAAATACTTCCGAAGAGAGCACAAATGTAATTCTTACCAAAAAGTTGTAAGTCAAAGCAACATACAAATGTATTACTTCTGGATGTGGCATTATGCATGGAATGAAGTGTTGAGTCCTGAAGATACTCAACATTAAAATAAATACATAAAGTATAATCAAAGACTTAAAGGCTGAAAAACCTGCCTAGTAACACAAGACCTAAAATGTTCAATTATTTATGTCACCCCAAAGAGCTAAAAGTAAACTTATCAAGTGTCTGTATGAGAAATAAATTAGCAGTAAGACCTGGGTCCCAACAGAAAGAAAAAGCGAGATTTGATGGTGGCACAAGCCTGTGAGAATTCAGATGGAAGTCGCAGCAGAATCTAACAAACCAGAACACATTTCCTCAGAAAACAGTGCACAACAAAATGTATATTCTTGAAAATAATACACATTTAAAAAGTTAGAAAATTACATTCTACAATCAGCATTGTAACAATCAAAACAATGTAGATTTTGGATATGTTATCTTAAGAAACTGCTAAAATACTGTAAGCTTTCTAACTTTTAAAAAGTAACCTCTACATTTAACAACCACCTGGTAGACTTCCATCAAAATATATAGCAGCCTACAACTACCTCAGTCCTTAGTTTTGATTGTTACAGGACTTCAATGAATCCATAAGGGTCCCGCTGGAGTGCTATAAAATTAGTCACCTTAAGTCCTTATGTTACTGCTCACAATAGTAAAAAGCAGGAAAAAATTAAAAAATGACTGCTAGTAATGCAGCCTTCAAATGTCACATTTGATCATGAATTTTCCAAGTAAGCTAACATGGAAATTTTGCCTTTTCCTCTCCTATAATATAAAGAAGTTAATTTCAACTTGGAATGATTTCACACTCTCCCCTTTCTTTCCCCCCCAGCCCACAGGCTAAAAACACACCATTCACTTATAGGACCAAATCAGAAGGTACTTGCTGTGGATAAAGACTCTTCTTTCCTTATGTAAGGATCCTGAATCCTTTAGGGTATACTCACTGTACACAGGAAAAAATAAAACACAGCAGCAAAACAGAACAAGAGAAAGCAATTTTCCATTGCTCTCAGGCTCCTGTCCCTTACATGCAGAAGTGGTGTGTATGAAGACACCCAAGATAATTGTGTAATTTTTTTCCCCCTATAGTTTCACTATAAAAAGGTGCAGGCGTCTATTTATATTCACACATACATAAATGATCTGAAAAAGCCACATATAGGCAGCTTTTATAGGCAGTGGGAGGGCTCTCTTAAATGAAGAGAAGTCAAAGAATTGTGAAACATTAAAGCATTTCTAAAGCTTAAGATTCTCCAAATAGGGGGAGGAAAATGCATTAAGTGCACTTACCCATTCATCCACTCTCTACACTTAAAAATAGCGAAAATAACTTGCATTGATTCAGAGAGCCAGTCAAGTTCCCAATTGCTATTTACAGCCCCAGAAAGTGACCCTACTGTGTATCACACCAATTCCATCAAGCTACTAGCAGAATTTTCAGAAGCAATGGACAGGAATCTTGGTTATTCACTGAATCAAATGCTGCAGAAAACCCACATTTTTTTGGCTCATGATTTGATTTTTAAAATCAGCTAAGCATTCTTCATTGCGTATGTATCAGTGACGAAGTTCTAGCGATCCTGCCTTCATGCAAATTACCAAACACAAGTCATAATATTAAATTAATGGCTGCAATGCAAAAAAGGCAGACTTACTTTCACTAATGGGATATAAAGTATCTACTGTTTGTCAAATCTCAACAGTTCCAAGAGACAGGTAGTTCTATGAACTGAAAGATGATGACACTGTGCCAATATCCAGCACCCAGACCACCCCCATCAACCTGCATTCTTGAGAGGAGAACAATCAATGACAGCTCATATTACCTATTCAGTCAGGCTTGTTGACAGTGCATTATTTTGACACTACAATATTCTGGCAATGCAAACCTCAATACCACTTTTTAATTATACTGTGAATCACTTCCTCCCTGCATGCTTCTCCCAGTGAGTGAATGGACAGGCAGGAAATGCAGGCACTTTGGCTGAGTATTATAATATGTATTCCTAGAGCAGTAGCTCCTAAACTTCCACTTGTCTTTCAATGTTGATTTCAGCAACAATGAGCAACAGCTGTCAACGAGCTGACATTCAACAGCTTACATTTGGCATTGTCTGCACACAGACCTGAAACCACCTGAAGCAGTACTTGGTTGGTATTTGTACTACCTAATCTGCCTACCTTCACGAGCAATAAAGAATCAAAAAGTAACGTGAAAAATTATTTATTAACATTTTTAAAACTAACAGTCAGTGTTTTCTTGTCCCAGAATGCATCTCTTGAAGACACAGGACCATCAAAACTTGGGAGAGCCAGCAGGCACTTTCTATATACACCCTGGACTGTGGATATTTCACAGCAGGAGCCTCAGTGTTGCTTCAGCACCATCTACTGCGTCTCAGATCTACAACAGAGAACAGCTGCTAGTTAAAGAATAAAAACTATGACAGCCTCTCTTCCACCATTTCACCAACTAAAACCTTTTCCTTTGTGAGCAAATAAGCACTCTCTACCCCATGAAAAAGGGTTGTGCTTTCTCCTAGGCACAGTAAAACATTCTCAAGAGGTACTTACTCTGGAACCAGTCTTAAGCTTCATCGTCGCATCTCAAGAACTGGGCTTTAAGCTTCCTCCTCTTCTCACCTCAGAGATGGACAAAAGAGGAAAAAGAATTCTTAGCAAAGCTACACAAGATCACATGTTGAAGTATCACTGGGTAAGCAAAAAATAAAACTTGCTCCTTACCTTCCCAGGTTTCTACTGTTCACAGATGGGGATGCATCTGAAAATACACATGCGGTCAGTCTCTTAGGAGGTCTGAGATTCAGCTGTGCCACCAACTTCTGAGGCTGTCCAAGTAAGCAAGGCCTGCCCTCTGCCTACATGCAGAATTGAAACCACCACATGTAGCCAAATGCAAAGAGAGAAAGTGAACTGGAACAGTATGCTGTGCTCATTAGAACCATCCAGCTACTGTAGCAAACTGTAAAAGGAACATAATACAGTCCAGTGACTGAAGAGGCTTTGGCAAAGCATTGAGCAAGCTGCCTTGCAGAATGAAACTGCATTTGTGGAAGTTGCAGTAGTGTAATTTCTATTGCAAGTTGCAGTAGTGTAATTTTCTATTGCAAACTGGCTTTTCTCCTAGATAAGGTGAACACTGTGTTGGAATACTGGCATTTAAATATGTTAACATTATATCCGGGCATACAAACACTAATAGAGGGTAGTTTGTTTCACGTTTACAGAGAGCAGAGACATACAGACGGGTGCTTGTTTCTCATACAGACCCTCTATCTCAGCATCTCCCAAAGCGTAACTTACACCCTCACAATACTCTTGCTAGATAACATAATAAAGTATTAGTTTACAAATGGCATCAGACTCAGATTAATTTTCTTTCCTGCTACTCCACAGAGTCCAAAAGCAGCAACCATTCCTGTCTTCCTGTTTCTTTTTCCCTTACTACTTCTTCTTCTCCTTCCCTTCCTGTCTCCCTTTTCCCCTTCCTAATTCCTCCACTGTTTTTAAGAACGTTGTATTTCCTGGTTTTGTAATAAATTTATTTTTATACTAATTCGTCAGTTGAGATGACTTGTGCCTATAAATCCGTCCTGCAACTTTCAGAAAGCTAAACTAATTTGGACTTTCTGTTTTCATTGATTTCAGCACTGAAATGCTATAAAATTTCACCCAAACACACCA
The DNA here is from genome assembly GCA_035583185.1 of Anabacerthia variegaticeps. Lineage (NCBI taxonomy): Eukaryota > Metazoa > Chordata > Aves > Passeriformes > Furnariidae > Anabacerthia > Anabacerthia variegaticeps. The sequence continues at coordinate 13,083,362 of JAWWEW010000112.1, read as the reverse complement.
CTGATTCCATGAGTCAACAAAAAAAAAATAACCAAACAAGCAACCTTTAAAGAAATGGTGTATAGACAACTATCATCCAAACTCTCAAACAAACTACATACAAGTGGCAGAAAAGGTACTAGTATGTTAAGTGTACCTGACTAATAAATTTTTACATTAACAGAAAAAACTCCTAAATGTAGGTAAGGCCTCCAGAACTAGACAGAGCCTTGCTAACAAACATTCACAATGCACAGGCATTTCACCTACACATTTAACAAGGCATTTTTAAGTTACATCTTGCTTAAGGGAATTACGTATTTCAGCAAGAGCTGAGCAACTCAAGATTTCAACATAGGTCAAATGATAGTAAACAAACACGAACCAATGACCTAACTTTGACACCGCCCCTTCAAGCTCATGATGATTACCAGCAGAGGGTATGTTAAATACACATATATGCATATGTGTACACATGTGTACAACTCTTAGTGACAAGTAACAGCTCTGGCCTGTTCTTGTCTTCTCTACTGGGCTTCGAGGTGCCTGGCAGCCCCACCTGAAACTCACTCGTCATCATTATTAAAATCTATATACAAACAACAAAGTCTGCCTCTCTAAGCCAAGTACTTCCACAACTACGGAAGTGAAAGTAACAGATGACACAAGCCTCCAAATAGTGTTTCTGAAGACTAACATTAGAAAAAGAGAGCAGCACTTAAAAATAGACTGGTTTGTTTGTCCCAAACAGGACTTGAATTCAGCTATCCAGAATACGCCTGTACATAAAAGGATTTTATATATATAGCAGTTATAGATAGTCACGTGAGGGAATGTTTACAACCACGGAGCAAGTTCCCTCCCTTGCTGCCATCAGTCACAAACACTAGCTATGTTAATGGTTAATGTATTGCCATTATTTGCTGACAGCCAGAGTCTCTCTGCTACACCTACCACTTTCCAAAGAGCTCTGCCCTGTGTTTCTCTCTCACGAAATTTGTGTACTTGCTTTCTTGTTCTCTCAATCTAACCCTAACAGCGTGTTTATTATTTAAAGAAACTAAAGGCAAATAATGTATTCAATTCTGCAACTCTATCAGTCCAAAACACGGCCTTTATTCTTAAATAAACACGCTGGATTAATCTAATCTGTATCTGCTTGCACAGCACAGCTGAGGGCTGTGCAGAGTAATAAACCAGCCAGCCAGCCAGCAGCCTTCGCACTCCTTTTTGCTTGGACTTAGAGCCTTTCTGAGAGGCTTTCCAGAGCCGGAAAGCGCTTGCAGAATATTTCAGCTCCCTGGGAATCCATCCTTCCACGGGGGAAAAACCCAACCCAGCGCTGACAGGCGAAGCTGTCTCACTGCTGATCGAGCCGCCAGCACCTCCCTCAAGCAAAGCACCACGGCGGCCCCCCGAGGGCTGCCCGGCGGGGCACGGCGAGCGGCCGAGCCCGCAGCACCCGCCGAGGGCGAGCGGAGCGGAGCGGGGCGCAGCGGGCCGGGGGAGCGGCCGGGCAGGGCCGTTCAACCCCCGCACCACCCTCCGCTGCCCTGGCCGGGCCCGCCGCGGGGGTGCCGGTGCGGCTGCCGCTCCCGGTGCCCATCCCGATCCCGGTGCCCGCTCCCGATCCCGGTGCGGGTGCCGCGCACACGCCACACAAAGCCCGGCGCGCGGGGGCGGTCCCGGGCCCGGCCCGCGCCGTCACGGGGGCGCGCGCAGCCAACCGGGGCCGGCCCGGCGCGGCGCGGCCCCCCCGCCCGGCGCGGCCCCC
>JAWWEW010000112.1:12993483-13080359 GCA_035583185.1 Anabacerthia variegaticeps | reverse complement strand
AGACCTTTCATAAGCCTTGTAGTCCTTCTCTGGACACGCTGCACCGCCTCAGTGCAGTTTTTGAAGTGAGGGGCCCAGAACTGAGCAGAGTGCTGGAGGTGCGGCCTCACCAACACCAGGGGCAGGGGTCAGGGCTGTGCTGAGTGCTGTGCCCTGGGTGGGGGGGAGCTGGGCTGGGGACGGGGATGGACAGGGAGATGGACATGGATATAGGGATGGGGATGGCGATGGACAGGGAGATGGACGTGGAGATAGGGCTGGGGACAGGGATGGACAGGGAGATGGACATGGAGATAGGGCTGGGGATGGGGATGGACAGGGAGATGGACATGGATATAGGGCTGGGGATGGGGATGGACAGGGAGATGGACATGGATATAGGGCTGGGGACAAAGATGGACATAGAGATGGACATGGAGATGGACATGGATATAGGGCTGGGGACAAAGATGGACATGGAGATGGAGCCAGGCCCAGAGCCAGAGCTGGAGCCGGAGCTGGACAGCAGCACTCAGCCCTTTCCCATTCACCAGGTGCTATGTCTCAGGTTCCTGTCAGCCGCTGCCATGTGTCTGGTGCCCTCCGCTTCCTCGTCTATCAGGCCCCTATCAGCCTCCCAGAACCCCTTCTCTCCCTCAGCCCTGGCACAGATGGCCACTCTTGCTGCGGGAGCCAAAAGCCAGAGCCACACCAGGGCTCGCTGCACCCCTAGAGCTCATGGCTGGGAGGGAGGGGAGTTCCCATCTCCAGGCACCTGCATGCCCAGGGACTTGGCTGCCCTGGCAATGAACTTCACCACACTACAGGGCACAGCGAGGGTTTGAGGTGGGGATGTCGGTCACACGTCCACCACAGTGACTCATGCTGCTTGCAGAGTTTCGGGCCATTCAAGTCGAAATCTTTGCAGGATACCTCAAACACCGCCCACGGTGGAGATGAAAGGTCACAGGAGAACGAGGGAAAGTGTAGCCCTTCCTGGCCATTGGTCGCAAGGGCTATCAGTTCCCTGATACACACAGATTGCCTCCTTGACAAACAAATAGTCGTCTTGGCCAACATAAAACAAAACAGATCGTTTTGAGTTGTTATGAAAAAGAGGTGCAAAAAGGCGTTGTTTTCCTTCTGTGGGGCAAGCCACGCTTTTTAAAGGATTTCTGTTCTAATACCAAGTTAAAGAAAATATTTTTCATGTAGGATGATTTCTGGGTCTATCCATGTGGTATCACCAGAGGAGCTGCAATAATGGCAGGAAAGAACAAGTCAGCAGGACTCTTCTGTCATATCACCCAGAGGCAAAGGGGCATCTCTGTGAATGTACAGCACACAGGACATGCTTAAACGCCCAGCTGCTGTTCTTCAGCTTGTGTCTTCTTGCATGGATTTTTTTTTACTATTAGAAATAGCCAGATAGGGGGCTATACCCAGGTAAAAGCACAACCACCTTCATGAGGGTATACAGTCAGTGATGGGTCAACACTGATAAGAACTGCTGTTTGCTTGGGGCTGATCTCCAGAAAATCAGATCTCTTCAGTATGGTCAGTTCTGGTCTGATCCTGTGCAGAGCTGAGCATTGGCATTTCTCACTGATCTGACATCAGCTCCTCTTTATATCATGCAAGGGGAGTGAAAGGTGTTGGAGCAGTTCATCAGAGAGCAATCACTGCCTAGTTAATGACAAAAGGACAGCAGAAGTACTAAGAATATTAGAAGGAAGCCATAAAGACCATGCCTGGGGTCCCATTTACCATCAGCGAATTGAGGAAATAACTGGTCTAAGATGCCCTGTTTGTTAACAGGTTGACCTACATGCTGCTGTGCCTCGCTGAGTAACTGTGAGCTGTGTTCCCACTAGATATGCTCAGTCTCATCACAGGAGCTATATGAAGGTCCACATTTTATTCATCTCTGCAAAGAGCCTGTAGAGATCACCACAAGCAAAGCCAAAACAGAGCAAAAAGAGAGTCAAAGCAGTAGTGCTTTAGTCAGCGCTGCTGACTGGGTCTTATCTGAGGACTTATGAGCTCACTGCTCAGCTCTGCTGCTGAGGCATCTGTACATCCCAGGGCAAGATGGTTCTTTCTGCCCCATTTTCCCCCCTGTTAAATGGGAAAATTGATGCTCCCTGCCTTACTGGAAGGTTGTATGTTTGCTTAAGTACCATTCTCCAGTCTGGGCATATGGAGGGGATGTATGCCTGAACATTGCAATTGTCATAATAACATTACCTTGAAAATAAACCAAAGCCCAAACCTATGAATAGAATTAAATTCTCAGCGATAAGAAGGGTAGCTGTACCAATCAGAAAGAAACCAAATTCACCATGAGACAAGTAGAGAATGGATTAGCCTGTGCTTGACAGATGGTGCCAGGGACTGATGTTTTTATTTCCCTCGCAGAGGAGCTTAGAGGAGGAGGGGCAGGGGAGGGTGAGGTAGGGCATATTTAATAGAACAAAGCAGCATGCTGTAGCAGCTCTGCTGAGAAACACCAAAAAAACCAAAAGCAATTTCCAATTAGCTTATAAGGGACATGCTACACATCAGCTACAGGGTGAAAAACAGGAAAAGCAATATTGTACCACATGGCACTTTTAATTTTCAAAGCAGCCTGAAAACATTAATTAATCCTCCTCTGACATGGGGAAATGCAGTGCAGTCAGCAGTTTGTTCCTTTACTTCTCATGCCAGGTTTTGAGAAGACCCTCAGCCTTTTGCACAGCTGACGCATATCACAATAGCTCAGATTACTCTGGAGGAGCCAGTCCTCTGTGCAGCACTACTGAACAGAAAAGGCTGTGTTAGATCTGGAACTTAATGAACCAGAGAGAGGGGACATGCCTATCAGCCTTAGCAAGACCCACCTTTTATATTTGTCCCTTCTAAATCCATTTTTCAGTGCTGTGAGCAACACTGTAGGAAGCATTTCTGAGAAAATTGTGTGACTGAGGAATTAATCACAACCTCAGACATAACCGTGCAGTGAAACTCAAACATCAACATTTTGATCTAATTAAAACCTGTGACAAAACTTCAGTGGAATTCAGTGGGACCTGAGTACATCCCACTGAATTAGGGTCAGGGAACAGGGGCTGCTTGTGCATGACTTGTCTCTTTAGAAAGAAAATGTTACAGCTTAGTGATTTTTGCTCCTGCTTCATCTCCAGAACCACTATTAATTTTTCGGTACACTTGTGGATTCCTATTTGGCAAAGCTGAGCCTACCAAACGGGGCATGGTTGAGGTGGGACAGTGATGTAGTGGGATTTTCCATTGCTATTTCTCCCTTGCGCAGGATTTCTGGCAGCAGAGAGGAGGCAGCTGAAATACAGAGCCAGACTTACAGGCTGTGATCTCTCTGAGAGACAGCGTGACTCCTAGCTGCACCCTCTATGCCTTCTCAGCTTTGCCTTGCATCAAAGGCTGGGTTCATCCCACAAGCTGCTCTTGTTATTTGGCAGTGGCTACCGATAGCCTGTGTTTTACAGAGGAGATGGTACAGACTGCAGCTTCATTCTCATACAGTACTATGTGTCAGCCTACTGACACACATAGATAATGTAATTACCTTTCATTTGCCATCACAAGCTGACACCTTTTGCTTTTGGATCACCTGAAAGCCAACACAGGCACAAGTGCCATTTACAGATACTTTTTCAGATGGACGTGTTTTTGCCAGGAGAAATTATTCGTACAGGTAATCTCAAAATAGTCATGGACTTGGCAGTGCTAGGTTTGCATTAGGACTCCATAGCCTTAAAGGTCTTTTCCAATCTAACTCTATTCCATCCTGATACTGTGATTCGGTGGTTCAAGTGTCTCCACATATTGAGTCTCCAAATTTGTGAAGAATCAAGTAGGAAAGGGAAATGCAGTTGCAAAGGAGTAGCCTCAACCTACAGAGATTTAAACCTGACAGTGATAAGTAGTAGAACCAAGGCTTGCAGGGCTCTGTAATTAATGGACCCAGTGGAAACGCAAATCTCCTTAGAGAAACGCATTCCATCCTGCTTATTAACAAGAGATGGCTGGGTAGGACAACCCAGGGTCAGTCAGGCCAACTCCCAGTGGCACAAGAGATAGAGTCTCCAAGGATGCTGGGATAAGTCCCTGATCCAAGGTGATAAACGATTGTTTGGGTTTTTTTTAAAACCTTTTCCTCACAGCAGAGGAGCCAGGACCCTTCTAGGAATCCTTAAGGATACTGCAATTGATTCAGAGAAATTCACTCAACATGGAAATTGATCAATGTTAAGTCACGTTACTTTTTATTCAGTGCTGGAAAAGTACTGGGGATAATCCCCCATAAGTAGTTCCAATGAAATTACAAAAATAAAAACCTTATATTTTCACAGGTCATTACATATTCATGTTAAATCCCACCCTTCCATGCTTCCTTGCTATATAAGTCCTTTGTTTCTAGTCCATAAAAATCCTTTGTATGATGTATCCTTTTTGTCTTTGATGAATTGCTTCCCGCCTTGAATGTTGAGTGCTGGTTGGCTACTTGTCAGTTTGAAGAGACACATCCTATCTCCTTGCAAAAGTTATGTTCTTTTCCCAGTCCATCTTTGCTTGCAAAAGCTATATCCCTTATCTAAAAGTTAGAAAATTCTCAGCAAGTAAAGCAAAAAAGCAATGTTCTTATTACATTAGAAGTATACATGACTTTGGCCTAAAATAATTCTATAATAGTCCTTTATTATTTTCTGTTTAAATGTTTATTAAAATCTTAAAAATTAAAACCTTAAAGGAAAAACTTATCCATACTAATAAATCCAGGCTTAATTGGGAATGTACACGGTTTAGCAGCTTTTTTAATATACAATATTTAACAGCTCCCTTTCACCTTAAGAATGACAACAGCCTGAGCACAGGGAGGAGGCAGCTGACAGTTTTGGTACTCTCCTCAGCACTGAAGGGGGTCAGTGCAGGGAAAGCACAGAGAAAATATATAGTCCAACACATGCCATCACCCCTTTCCCACCAGGGAATCCTGGATACTGGGCTCATTCATCAAAACATCAGGAACTTGGCCACAGAGACAGAGTGGAACTGCCCCATCTGCCATGACGTTGAAGGAAACATCGCTTGTGTAGCACCCTGTCTCCACCTGTTCTGCCTGGGCTGCGTTGTGCAGTGGGCAAAGAGGAAGCCGTCATGCCCCCTTTGCAGGCAGGCTATTGACACCATCTTCTACTCTGTGTGATCAGAGGAAGACAAGAATGATGCCCTCAGCCTTCACTCAGCTCCTCTGTCTGCCCGGCTACCATCACTTCGGCTCTGCTCTGGTTCCTCAATGTCATCTAAGGCAACTTTCCTTGTCAGAAGGCTGCCAAGGAGGCATGGAAAATGGGCAGGGGCATCCGAGCCAGAGGCAAGTCTGGGAGGAGCAGGATTCAGTGGGTGAGAAGGGAAGGAGTGAGGGAGGAAGATAGGAGGCTGAACAGGGCTGCTGGAGATGCAAAGATCCAGAACATCTGGAGCTGCCCAAGGTTCTCAGCCCTTATCTGCTGGATAGCAGTGACAAGACCAAGAGGATTCCTTTGGGAGGAGCCCTGCAGAGATTTCAATGCTCATTCCCTGCAGAGACAGAGGTCAGCAGATGTAAGAAATAGGATGCAGAGATGTTGCCAGGTTTCCCAATGCTTTGGAACACCCACTGGTGTCCTACCAGACATGGGAAGGAATCGTCTCTAAGGTCAATCAGGCTGCATGCATGTGGCCACTCTCATAAGCCCTTGAGATAACTCTAGGTTGAGGCCAAACAGGGCTTGGGCATCTCCTGGGAGATGTGATCAGCCTGTGGGACAAGGAGATGGCAGGTCTTGCTCACTTGCTCAGGGAAGAGCTGATTGCTGGTGCTGGGGGCAGAAAGTAATTTTTCCCCAGGCAGATTGGCACTGGTCCCTGGGGAGGTTTTGCCTTCCTCTGCAGCATCAAGCCTGACCACTCCCTTGGACTATTTTGGCTGGGCCACTGTCCGCTGCTCAAGCCTCATGAAGATGGCCTCTCACACCCTGCAGCCTGAGGCAGAAAGCCTTTTTTTTTGCCTACAGTGGGCTGCAAGTGTCCCTGGGTTTTTTTTTACCCTGTGCACCACATCTCGGGGGAGGAGGCTTCCAGGACTTCCAGGGTGGGCCCCAAGGGTGGCAGTACCACGGTCTCCTGCCCATCTTTCCAGCAATCAACACTGCTCTATAGCAGTCCAGCTCAATGGCAAGGGATGGCTGTGGATGGTGCTTTGCAAGGTTTAGAAAGAGCTCCATGGTAGCTCTCCAGGGTTCCCCCACCAAGCTCTGCCATGTGGCACCAGGGCAGTGTGCATCTCTGCACGTTCATGGGTCTCTAAGGGCATTATTCCCTGTGAGGAACAGGTACCAGAGCCAGCCCATTGCCAATGCCAGCACTAGCTTGCTCTTCTGGGCCATAAACAATTCCTTGCCAACTGTGTTTCCCAGAGAAAGGGGAACGCAGTCATACCTATTCCTGCCCTTGTGGGTTCATCAGGGCTTTCTGGCTCTATCATTGCAAGTACCCATTTCACGTCTCTGGCTGAACCTCTCTGACTTCTTGGGCTCATGCATCTGATGTCTATCAAAATAAAAGGGTCTTTTCTCTCTCTGTAGTTTACCTTTTCTCTCTGCCTTATAATTTGTGCCTATTGCTTCTGGTGCTCCACTCATCCTCTTCAGGAAACTTTTAGAAGGCCTCCGTCTGAAGAAATTGGACACCAGCACATACTGGGAAAATTTCTCATGATATTTCTTCCCATCCCTCCACTAGGAGAAAGCACTGAATACCCATAACCATCTACCAGCCTAGGCATTGGCTCTGTCAGCTCGTGGGAAGGAAGCATAGGCCATCTGAGGCCTATGGATCTGTGGATCATCTCAAGAAAATGAGACCATCTGCATAAATTTGCAAAAAGTGGGTTTTGAAAATTTTCTGTGTTTCTCCAGTTTTGCTGGGTTTCCACAGGACAACAAAATGTGGCATCTCTGACAGTAGCAAGGCTCAAAGATCAAGCCCTCAGTCTGATGCAGGATGTCCTCCTCAGCTACGCACTGAAACACATGGGCCTAAGACCAACAGCACTTCCTCAGAAAGAAGGTGCATCTGGCCTGATACTTGGTGGCCAACCAACAATCTTAACAGGAGAGCACCTGAGCAGAGCAAGGCTGTTTCTGTCAGGGTCCTGGGCAGAGATGGGTACACCTGCAGCATGGCTCAGGCAGGGACTGAAGGCCATGAGCTGAGCTGGGAGACATCCCCTCCATACCCTCTCCATAATGGCAGAGCTGGTCTCATTACTCTGTCACCACACCTAGTAGCTGTTGGCCAGATTTTAGAAGGTATTTAAGTGTAAAACCCCAAAGCACCCAGGAGCCATATCAGAGAAAGTATTTAGTGTCCAAAGAGAGACTTAGGATTTATGTGCCATTATTAAGACATCAGGAATGGAGCCAGGAAGCAGGCCTGATGGCAGGGAATGCATAACGCTGTCCTGCAGAGATGAGGAGTCATTGTTGTGCACACAGCAGTTCAGGGAGGCTGGCAGAGGGACACAGATCACCCCAAAGCCAGTCACTGTTGTGGTGAGCATGATGGGGCTCACTGCCATTCCTAAGCAAAGAAAGCAAGGTTGCTAAGAAGGGTGGGTGGGGCAGGGATCTTGTAGGATTTTTGCATTGCTAAGCCTTCATTTTTTGGCCTTCCACAGTGGAGGAAAATTACTGAAATAAGGAGAACTTTCAGGTTGCAGTCTGCAAATCCTGTCTCACAAATCCTGTCCAGTGGCAATGCTCTGCAACATCACATGTGTTATCACTCTTTCATTTGGAGATTTTGTCACTTGTCCAACTCATGGATGACAGCCATCTGACTGTGTCACTTCCTCCACACAAAGGCTCGGTCTGATGCACACATATGTGAGTGGAGAGAAGATGCCATGGGGTGGTGCTCCATTGACCCAGTGATGCAATGAGCCAGCTGCCAACTTCCCTGCATTTTACAGGAGGGGATTTCAAGTGAGCTTTTATCCTCAGCTGAGGAGGTAAAGCTGGAACCAGTCCCTTGCACAGAAAAATATAGCAACAGCTGTCTACCAGGAGACGAGATAAACATTTCGAGGGAGAGCAGCTACTCCAACACACGTGGACTTCATCAAACAGTCTGTGCTGTCCCTATTGTTTGTGAGCACTGGATGAGAACAAAGACAGATTGGGCTAGAAAGGGCCCCACGCAGAGACATTCAGAGCCCATACTGACCAGGACACTTTAATGGCTACACTGGATAGACGTTTTTTGATATTATCAGAGGAATATACTAACTTGGGAATATATAAATGCATACACACCTGAGGCCCAGGAAAAATCACATAACTGTTTCTTTTTGGTTGCACTTATCAAGAGAAGGAATTGGTCCATTACAATTGCTACTTCATAGACAGGAGAATGAGGCAAAATCTTTGTAGCATTGTCAGTCTTTTCCATTTGTTGTTCCTAAGAGCTCTGGGTGAAGTTTCCCAGCTACAGTCAACACAGCCTTTCCTCCAAGGTCTTGAAGCTGAATCAATATTGCTTTCAGTCTTTAATAGTACCACCCCTGCCCAGGAGTCACACTTTTGGGTGTCAAAGGTGAGCCTGTTTAAAGGAAAACAACCAGACCCACTCTAGACTTATGACTCTCTTTTTTTCCACAGATATCTACCCAAAGACATTTGTCAAAGAAATTCAGAGGGAGCAGAGAACAAAAGGCAAGGAGAGTCTGGGGGAAGAAACGAGTGGCCCACATAAAAAGGGGAGCCATGACATGAAAGGGAAGGGAACAGGACGAGGAAGCCTACCTGATAAATAGCTTAATCAATACCACTGAGATAGTGGGGTAGAGACTTGTTTTGTGATCCTTTTGATACCTTAATAATCCTTGGTTGTAATTAAACAGTCAAACAGTGAACCTAGAGTGCATGCAAGACCAGGAGAGCTCAGCAGATGTGTGTCCATGTTTAGCACTAGTGTCCAGGATGGAAAAACCTTGAGAAGACAGATGTCAAATCTGGTTTCTGTCCAGCAGCCATGACACATGGGTGGCACCACCTCCCTTCAGGCACGGTGTGTTTCAACAAGTGAAGCCTGTGAGAGGAGCCCACACCTGATGAAACAGAAAACACCCAGCTCCCCTTCTGCAAGTGCTGTGGAGGTCTGCAAGGGGGCTGTCAGCCTGGAGACCAGCTGCACAGCTGAGTAAACAGGAATGTATTTGCCTCTGGGACAGCCTAGGAGAGATGATGCATGGTTTATTCCAGGACATTACTGAGACCACCACAGAAGCGAGAAAAGATTTCCTTCCTTCCTGGGTACAATAGTAACAAAAAGGTGCAAGCCAGCTGCACTTCTTACATTGGAACACACAGTTTCATGCACACAAAAGATTTTCAAGTACTTTGCCAAGCTGCATAAGCAATGCAATTCTTGCTGCAGACATAAAAATTAGGAGTACATGAGAGGCAAAGCAAATGATCTGAAGCCCCTTGTCCTGCCAGAAGGGGAATGGCAGGGTTAGGCCAGGAGCACAAGGCAGAGTCTTCCATTTGTTTGTGTTCCAGGCTCCATTTTGGATGAGAGCCCAAAGGAAGGGTGCTTGAGGGTTTTCATGTGGCCAATTGCTTATATAGACAGTCATGTAATATTCAGCATATGTGACTGGCCTTGCACAAGGCAGGCTCTGAGTTACAGTACCAAGGGACTTGCTAGTAAAGGCAGCCTCAGTCACTCATAAGCCAGTGAAATAGGCAAGAACAGAAAGAGTAAGAATTCAGGTTTAAACTCAGATGGGCTCAGAGGGGCTCACTGCTTGCATGTAAGAAACCCACAATATGCATGATTCAGTTTTCTTATTTCACTGGGACTACACATGCAGATTGCTCACATTTGGCAGGGGGGAGCAAGCTTCCTTCCTAGATTTGCAGGACATGGCACAAGGGGAATACTGGCCTTCACACATGATTGTGCATCAACAGGTGCAACACACAGGTGGGCAACAGGGCATCAACAGGGACCCAAGCTGCAGGAATGACCACTTGATGTGGGATCTGTACAGCCAGCAGAGCACAGGGTAGAGGGCACAGCAGCCTAGGTCCTGGAAGAGGAAGGCTTAAAGGGAAGAGTTGGACACTCCATGTGTTTTGAGGGGGCACAAAGCAGGAACAAAGCAAACAAAACCAGTAATTTGCCAATAAATCCCAGTTTGGATGAGTATTCCATCACTACTGTTGTTGCATCATTATTAGTCAAGCTTCTAGGCATCTGCTAATATGACAGCTATTTATTTATTACAGTGTTTAGATAGATTTCTAAAATCATCATGTAGGTGCCTTACTCCCATTCGTTTCAGAGACACTTAGGCAATAGGGACTTAGCTCATAGTCCAGCCTCAGCCTGGAATGTGGGAGGCTGATTGAAGTGATCATCCCTTTGTGAATCTCTAACCAGCAAAAAAAAAAAAAGTGCTTTCACAGGTGCCCTGCTAAAATCTAGACCAATTTGAAAAGACTCATTAGACTGAAGTAACTGACCAATCCAATGCTACACCTTAGCCCTTGAAAGCCATGTTGTGGAAAACAGTCTCCGGAATATTTGCCAGGGCACAGCAATGGCCTGCTGTTCCCAAAGGGCAGGCAAGCCAAGAGCCAAAGGCAGTCCCAGCACAGGCAGTGCCCTCAGTGATGGTGCACAGTCCCACAAGACCTAAACACAGCAAGCAGGGACAGATGCTGGTCACAGGGTCCATCAACAGACATAGCAAGCAATGAACCAGGTCCAGACTCCACGCAGGAACAAAAGCAGACATTACCAGGACCAGAGACAAGCTGCAGCATACCCTGAGGGATCCATCCTGGAGGATGGTCCACAGTCCATGAGAGAGGCAGGGCTGCAGCCCCACACACCTGCCACACAGCTCCTGCAGGAGCTGAACAAATGCTCAGTCCTGAATTTAACTGGAGCCCTGGTGCCCACGGGCAGGGGGTTGGTGGGAGCCCCTGGTGAGGCCAGTCAGTGCAAGTAAGCTCTTTTAGTGCCATGACTATATTTTAGAGTTAAAATGGCACCACTAGCCAAGGAAGTGGATGATAGGTATAGGTTAACTTGAACTTCTTACAGGAATGCCACTTAGGTTGGCATTTCCCAATACTTGTTTTTTGAAAACTTAACTCTTGTGATTTAGTATGACCTTTCTCCATTGAAATGTACTGACCTGTGTCTGGTGAAATCTCGGGTTCAAATCTGATCAGTTAGCAAGAGACATGTCTGGTCTCATTCCATTTCCTTTCAGATTTTTGCCCAAAAAATCATGCACACACTTGGCAACTTCTAATTCATTGTGAAGAGATCCAATTTTAGATAGCTGAGAACAAACTAAGTCAAGAAGAAGCAAATCAACAAGGCCTGGGATGCATTTAAACCTGATACTCAATTGACCAGCATTTTCTTCTTTTCCTGTTTCCCCAGTATCAATTCAGTAGTAATCTCACAGAGCCCTTCCATACTTTTCCTCCCCTGACAGATACAATCTGGTCGTCAAACCTGCTGGGGTTTGCATTTTGTCTGTTTTTGGGTTTTTTCTTGCTACCTTAAACTGAGAAGCAAAGTCAGACCCTCACAGCATGCAGACCGTGTAAGTGCTTGTGAGTAAAAAGGGAGCTGGTTTCTCCCAGGTTGTGTAAGTCCTGAGCAAATGTGTTTCTGTTTGGAATACTTGTTGTGGGTAGCTCCCAAAGGAACAGATCGAACTTCTTTCCCCAAAATAGCAAGCAAACAAGATAAATCCAGTGATGCTTACACATGAAAAAATGAAGCTGATTTTCAGAATCACAGGGAACAACTCAGAACTAGGGACAAGAAAGCAACAAGACAGAGCCAAGAGATGGATTAAAAAATAAGTCAAAATCAGTGTGAAACGTCAGGAAAAGCTTTCTTTCCCTGGCAAATTGACTTCACCACCTGATAAGTAACTCAAAAGAGAGTTTAACCATGCGCTAAGGCCGGTGAGTTTTCTATTGTTGTTAATCACCCCCCGTTTCTGAAGGCACCATTAGTGGCTATCGATGGCATGTGAAAGCATCCCACTGCAGCCTCCACCGCTAACTTCCAGGGCCGTGATGCATACATGAGCCACTTTACATCGCCGCACAGCCGTCCCCGGGCAGCCCACACGCTCGCCTCTGTGCCAGCTCCCCGTCCCTAATCCTTGTCATTCGCTGCGGTGGCTCCCGGGCAGGGGGAGGTGTCCCTGTGCAGTGACTCACTGCGAGCCCCCCACCCCTTCGCCCTGGGACCGAACAAGAGGTGCTTGTTAAATGATCAATTTAAGTTAATCAAGACTTCATTATTCATGGGTTTTTATCCCAGGTAACCTGGGAGATTTTCTTTTGTGTGGCATAGCTCTGTCTACGTTGACTCATCACACTTGAGGGCAAATGATGCTTAGCCCTGTTTTAGCTATTAAATTACTGTTCTGCAGGTTGTTTGCTTTATCTGTTCCTCAGTTCTTTGGCCGAAACCCACAATCTGATTGTTGATTTGCATGTAGGCAGAAGCAAGCTCCGGTCTGGAGTTAGCTGTTCAACACAGCAGTCTGGGTAACGCTGGGGCAAAGCTGAGAAACATAAATTAAATTGGAACCCGGAGGTATTTATCTTGTCACCGCTGTTTAAAGTAAGCAAACTGAGCAAACAGCGAGCTGAAATAACTGTGTATAGAAACCATTTGAAAACAGTCTGAGGCACCTTGGTAAGGCAGGAGATCACCTTATAAATGAGACCTTTTATGCACATCCCATTGTAATATCATAACCCAATGGTTTTGTTGCTTTAAGAAAACCAGCTTTTGGGGCTTTTCTTACATGCCATTCCTTCCTGCTGTGCACAGTGTGCTTTATTCACCACTGCTTTGCTTTTTCTGGAGCCATTTAAGCCCGGACTAAGCTACGCCATCCCTCTCTCGGAGAACGCTGTAGAATTATAAATACTCAAATGAGCCGGGGCAATTTAGAAATCAGTCTGTGGCTTGTGACACCAGCTCTCAAACTGAGACCCACAGCATTGAGGAATTCTTTCCTACTGGCTGAGCAGGACTCAGCTTTCCAACTAACACTGTTTTTTTTTTACTTCATTTCTAGAAACCAGCATATGTCAAGTGGAAAGGCAAATATAGGAAATAATTTCCTGATGTTGCTCTTCTGGTAGTTTTACACATAACTATTGAAGCCGTAGCAAGACTGAGCTGTGGCTGAGGAGAGAAGAGGAGGCCATATGTGCTCTGGTGAATAGGAGAGGAGCTCTCTACATGGCACTCATTTAAATGAGTCTACGCCGAGAAAAAGGCTGGCAGAATACAAAAGCTTTGCTGTTGGCCCTACAAGCAGATCACCTGTAGTGCTCTGTGTGATGGCAGAAACACATTACAACTCTTTTTTCCTGTACAAACTCATACATTAAAGTAGAAGGGAGGTGAAGGACTGGGTTATATCCAGGCAAAGAAGTCAGGAATAAACATCCCTTCAAAGTACAGAAGCAGCCATACACAGAGATGTGATGAGTAGCTGCAGTTTATTTCTCCTGTCTCCTGCGCTTGCTGTGACTGGAGGCTCTTGGGACCTACACTGCATGCTGCCTTACACTTTGGCAGGCATCAAGGAAATCAATTCCAAGCTTCATTCACAGACATTTTCCACATCTTTCCTATTTTAGCCTTGACTCCACCCTCTGGGGCCTTCACTGGGACCTGGGGTCTGAAAGGGAAACATTTCAGGTTGCAGCTGTGAATATAGCCTTTAGAGCAGTACAGCTGCTGGAGAGAAAAGGGTTAATCTGTTCCCAGTTGGGAATAGTCTGCAGGCAGAGATTTGCAAGGCAGTAGGGGCTGGACCAGATGCGAGGGCAGTGATTAACTCACTGCCCAGACCGCTGAGTAGCTGTGTGTAATTGGCACCTTATTTTAGCGGCTTTTAGAATGGTGTCTGTGATTAAGAGTTTAGATTAAATTCACCCTGATTTGAAAGAGAGAAGCCGAGGAAACAGAGATTGTCTGATACCATAGTGGTCTGAGCTTTATGCTTTCTTGAAGCGAAGAAAACCTTAAGGAAATCAGACATTTCTCTCACAGAGTTACCCTGGTTTTGTTAGTCAAACAGAAGCTCTTCCTATCCCAAAACGGTGTGAATCCTGATAAGTACCTATTATCAAAAGGAATGATTCATAGATATTTGTTTTTATTTAAAGATGAATTGTTTTCTGGGGGATTTAAATCTTCCTTGACAGTGTTTGTAACTTGAAATGCCACAAAGCAGGGCTGTCACATAGCAATTGGAGGATAATACTGACAAGAAGAGAAACTGGTTATTCTCATTGGGCTGTCTGGATGGGAAGGAGCTGCACAGTGAGCAAACAGAGCCACGTGAAACGCTGCTAGAAGCAACCTCAAGAGGTCACCTCTGTTGCTAGGCAGGATCAGCTAACACAAGCAAGGAAAGGAAAATTAGCCTTGGAAAATAATTTCAGCCTTAATAATTCAGGCTGGTGCTGACACTGAGGCACGATTTGATCTTTAGATGCAGATTTTTACAGTGGGTGTATCCTTCCCTCTTTATTTTTCATTCTCATCCCATTTCACTGCGTGTGGGGAATGATTCTCAGCCCAAGCTCATGATTGATATTGTCTGGAGTCAGCATCTGAGCTGACATCAGTTATGCCCCCATCATGATCTCACCAGTGGAGCTAAACCACCTGGAACATTTGAGCCAAAAGGTCTTGTGTGGACAGCCCTCCAGGGAGACAGTGCTTTTTAATTAACTTGCAGAAAACGTTGGTGGGGAATGATTGCCAGTTCCATCTGAGGGAGCAATCCCAACTGCACAATGTAATTTCTGTTACCTGCACAGTGGAAAAATCTCTCAGCATTAGTCCTTTATTCCTCTCAGAGGAGCTAAAAATATGCTATTTGAAAAACAGACTGAAACTGGTTTGAAATGGGAGAGGGAAGAAGCAAAGCTACCTGGGAGGTGTGGAGGGCACACTGACAAATTAGCAAAGTGTTTACAGTGAAGGCAGTTTGCAGGGAGTATTAGGTTCTGAAAACCATCGTCATCTGTCCCCTAACTAATTATTTGAGTGGATTAATCACTACTGGCTTTGGCAGGGCTTTTCATTTGATTTCCAATAAGAGGCTGCAATCTTTGGTCCCATCTAAACTGCTTCTGGCACACTGGGCAAAGAAAAGAGTCTGTGAGGACAACATGCTGCTTGTCTTCTGAGCAACGGGTAAAAGGAATATTGAGTAGCATTTTGGGGGTCTGAAGGAGAGTTCTCTGTTCACATTAGCCTTGGGCTGTTGGGTTAGTTTTGGATTCTTTTATTCTGTACAGTGAGAATCTCCTGGGATCAAGTTAAAATGCGAAAATATGATCTTTCTTCGAAAAAAATGCAAAATGTTTCCAGCTTCCTAGGTTATGGGGTCCTGATATCAAACCAGGGTGGCCTGCATTGGACTAATGAGGTGGATCCTACACTGCCAGCTCAAACCTCCATCCTACAGAGCAGGACGGGTGCCTGCCCTCCAGGAAAACATGAGGCTGGCAACTTGAGCCAACCCCAGAGCTGCACCAAGGCCCGCTGAGCCATCTCAATAGCCAGACATCTTGGGAAGTGGGGCTAGCAGTGAAAATCACCTCAACTCAAGATTCACTGTCTGGAGAGAAAAAAGCGTTGACTTGAAGAAACATCGGCAGCAGCAATGTCTGAGGGAGGAGGCTTGAAGGCTGGGAGCATTTGATCATAAATCTTGGAAAACTATGAATTCTTGCACTCAGATATGAATGTGGTGGCTCTCACTCACACTTCTCAGAGATGTTTATCCAAATGGCATCAACTGCTGTTTGCAAAGGGATTAAAGGGTACAGGAGTCACTGAGGTATCTCTTACCTAGAGATGGGTTTTAACCATTTTAAGTGTAATTGCAGTTTCCACCATACAGTAAATTGCTCTTGGTTACCTAGTTACTTTTTCATGTTCCACTTTTCTGAAAGATGATCTGCAGAGCTTTCAAATGCAATGAAATACACTGGCACGTTTTATCTGTGTTGATTCCCTGAAGAAAGCATTGGGGAACAGGATTTAGAGACAAGAACTGAGCATGCTGCATTTGCTGACCATATGCTAAGATATTTTCTTTCATACTGGGCTCTAACAGTAGCTTGTATTTGCAGGCATAGAATTGGAAACAACATTGATTGGGAGTAAACAGTGTTCAAAAATCATGTTGAGATCTAGCATTCTTTATTTCAGAGAAGGAAGCATAAGGAAGGACAAAACAGAAAATGAGGTGAGGGCAATGGACACTTCAGACCAGGTGCATGTATTAGTCACTGCAGGGACCAGACAGCCAGGATATTGCTTACAGGGAACCAGAAACACAGCTGTTTTGAAGGACCTTCTTAAAACCTGAATTCCTTGGTGTAACACAAGTGGTGCAAAAATGCACAACTCTTAAGCCTATTTTTATTTTAAATGGAGGCCCAACAACTTGCTCCAAAATGTGCTCTTTGCCCACTTTGACTGCCTCTCTCTTCCAGCATCTGAGTCTGCAGACAGACCTCTCATGCTTTTCCTCTCCTGCAGCATTCACAGAGCCCTTAAAAGCTGCTGTGAACTGGAGACTTTCTCATCCTATAGCTCTTGTCTTACTGACCAACCTGCTCTGCTCTAAACGCAGATGCTGTTAGTGAATGTGCATGATTTAGGGACTGACAGGAGTCAACACCTAAAGGCAAGCCCAAGCTGCTTTGGGTCAATGAGGTACTCATTTAGATTCTTGTCTTAAAGATATTTTGCAAGGATAATGTGATGAAAATTTATTGTATAATTAAATATTATATTGCATACCTTATAAATATTTATCAGTGAACCAATTCTGTGGTGCTTGTTACATGTGTGTAATGCTTGGCTACAACATAATCTACAGTTGTATTCTAGCTACAATTGAGTTATGTTCTCTCAGAGGTGATCCCTCTGTGTGATGGAGAAGCAGAGTGGCCGTGTCTTCAGGGCTGGAGTCAGAGCCAATGAGGATGGTGGGGAAGGAGGAGAGGAGGAGGTCCATCACATGACAAGTATGTCCTGGAGCAGAGCTCTGGACAATGCACCCAGATTTCGTGGAGGAGAGCAGTTCAGTTGCCATAGCTAGGAGTGGGAAATATGGCAATATTTCATAGGGCATCCATGGCTTTGAAGCCCGAAGAGACATGAGGCTGTAGCAAGCAGTTGCTGTGCACATGTGAGTCTATATTTGCTATTCTAAACCAAGAAGGACAGTTTAGCCTGGTTTTCTAAGGAAACAAAGCTTTCGCTCTCACGCTGCTTGTCCATCTGTTTTCCCTTTGGTTGTACTCAGTAAATCTGGAACCCATTGGCCAAGGTCACCCAAATTTGGCAGTGGGACAGTGTGTATGTACTTCCCTCTGCAGAGAACCGGGTGTCTTGATGCAGGAGAAGACAGGGATAACCCAGCTCTTTAACTGAGAAAGGCCAGTGCCAACTGGACCCTGAGTGCTAGCTGGCCTGTCAGCCCACGCTTGGCTCCAGGTCCCTCACAGCTTGTGCCCAACCACGGAGGCTGGGTAAGACCTCAGCTGACAGTGGGTACTAACTGTGCCTGGCAGGGAGAGTTTCCTTCCTAACCATTGCATTAATCAGCTTAACCCTGCAAGATGACATCTGATAAACTTGAGCTCTCTAATAAAATATCTCACAGCTATTTTGTGTTTGGGTGATTCAATGTATCCTGATAGGAGATGATATATTATTAAAACCCAGTTTTCCCAAGAATTTGTGTTTTGACCTGACAACATTTTGAAGAAACCCTTTGAGGGATGTCTTTTTTGCAAAGCAATCACAATTGTCATTATAAAAACATGCCCCTATCGTTCCCCCTGTCTGACCTTGCACCATCAGATAAGCAGGCTTAGCCTTCACATGTCCATAGGGATTACTTTATATCTGTCCACAGCGGTGACTGGGATAAAGTGATCTTTTCTGCAAAAACAGTTTATCCTTTAGGAAGTTACTGCTTACTCATGTGTTACCCTCAGTTATAAGCAGGTGACCAAAGACAGGCAGACTGCAGCTTGCCTGTGCTAGTGAGCTATAAATAAAGAGGAGCCTGCAGATACAGTTGCCTGTGCTCTGCTGCAGGTAAATATTTGTCCATGTAAGCCTAGCGAGGGCAGCTTGCATTTGGATGGCTGACCACAAATCCCCATGGGAGACTGCAATAAAAATGATTTGCTGGCATCAACTGCTACAGGATGTTAAGACCACCAGGAAAAATATAAAGTAGTTCAGTTCATTATCTCAGTGACATGTTGTTGACACAGAAAGTCAGTATTTGATACCAGAGACTCAGATAATGAAGGGTCAGAGGTCAGCTTAGGTGATCACTGACTTCTACCTCCTAGGCTGAGGCAGAAGTAAGTACTTCTGGATCTTCCTAAGCCTATTATAAATATCTCAAATGGTCTTCCTAGTCAAACCTAAAATTTGTTATATAGTTTTTTTTTCTTTCCCTTCCTTCCCTTCCTTCCCTCCCTCCCTCTCTTTCTCTCTCTTTCTTTCTTTCTCATTCTCTGAGCTGCATCCTCCCTGAAGCATATCCAGCCTCTGACTTTGATTACAACTGGCCACATTCTCAGGAGCTACTTTCCTATGTTCCAGTGACTTTCCTGGGTCGTAAATCTGACAGCATTGATAGTTTTGAATATCCTACTCTCCCAATACATTCAGGATGGGATCACTCCTGATTCCAGCTTTTTACAGGTTTCTGACATGCTACTGAAAAGCTAAGGACAGTTTGAGAGAGCTGCACTTCCAGACTCCTTGTAACACCCCTGGGTTCCTGTGCAGCCACAGCAGGTTGACTGATCTACCCTCTTCATCCCTACATATCTCTTCTGCTTTCAGTTCCTGTATGGGACAGGTTGGTAGACTGTATGGTTTGACAGAGAACAGCACTTCTTTTGTCCACTGAGCTTGTTTGACTTGGAATAAGGCAAAACCTCCATAGTTTGGATAGAAACATCAGAGCCCATCCAAGAGGCTACTCAACAGAAGAGTCTGTTGAGTCATATTTGACAGCAAGTGGGGATCACTTGGGTAAGATGCCATGCAAAGGCAGAGAGGAGAGAGCAGAGTGCTGAGCAGGGTTAAAAGGAGTCACCACACCACCCCTGCACCATCATCACTCTCTGCCACTGCTTTGCAAACTCCTCTATCAGCAGCACCAAAACTAAATTTCTTACCTTTGCCTTCAGGGCTTTTGTGGCCTCTTTTCATACAATTCAAATGTCTCCATTTAGCAAAGGACACCAATCTTGTTGACTAGATGTTCTTTCCACTCTGCACCATGCAGCAAAGGAGTTCCTCTCTTCAAACACCATGACATCACCTTCAAGGTCATCCTACAAACTGCTTCCTAAAATTCTTCTGTCACAAACTCTGTGAAAAGTGCAGTGAGAACTAGACTGATGACATGCAGTAAACACCCTGACAACCACGTAACTCAGCTTGGACCCTCTACTTTGAGCATGGCTGACCTGTGAGGAGCATCTCTGCTGTCTTATATCTTACACTGGGCTGAGGTGCTGGCACATGGGAAACCTTTATCTTTGTACAATGGGCACCCCAGCACAAAACTGGAGCTCTGAGTTGAGACACAGATAATATGCAAGTTGGTTTACAGCAAAATGGAGAATGAGTATCAAATCATTTTATGTCAGAACACTCTTGAAGCTTTGTTAATACAATTTCTTTATGAAAAAATCCTGCTTAACCAAGACGACCAGACTTTTCCCATCTCTAATTTTAATGTGGTTTTATAAAATGGATATGCTTGGCATGTCATCTGGAAACATTAACCACGGAGGTTAAAGGGGTGAGGCTCTTGGATTTAAAGCATCCATTTAGTAGATAGATAAATTAATTGACTAAGTGCTGGCCCATTTGTCATAGGGCTATTATACCTGATTTTTTTTTCTGAGCTGGTTATAAGCTGTTGGTTAATGGGGTAGAATTAGATTTTTACAGAATTCTGTGCAGACAATTTTCTTAGAAAACATTTTGAAGAGCCTGCCTGTCCAGAATATGAGATGTGATGTTCCATTGCTGCCTGATTGATTGGTCCTTAAACAGCGGGACTGCAGCTGCAAGTGGTAGCCTGTGGCTCCTCCATTAGAGTTTCTGTGCTAGCACAGGAGAGCTGTAATAAAGAGAAATGACATGTTAATGTGGACACAGGTTGAAAGCCCTCAGATCTGAGCATCGTGTGACATTAAGGAAATCTAACACTTGATCTAGAGCAGAACTACTTGGCCTGGGGATCCTCAGGTCCAAAATCATCACATCTAAAAATTCTGTGTGCAGACTGTTTAACTTGAGCTTATCCGTTCTCATGAGATGAATCCAAGTAAAGAATAATACCAAAATAACTTCCTCACAACAGTATCTCAGAGCAATGTAGGGTCATGGCAAACAATATAAATAGTAGGTAAAGTAAAACCTGACTGGACAAAACACTGGCTATCAAATATAACAAATGTTGTCCTGCGCCACTGGGGGCAGAAGCAGGGGAAGATTTCCTATCTTCCCTATATTTCCCATTAATGTTTTCCTCTGAAAACTCCCTGTCTTTCCCATATTCTCACATCTCAGTCCGGCTGAGGAAGGTATATAGGGAAAGCTCTGGGACATTCCAGGGTTATGAAGTATTTAATCTCCAGGACACTATTATCTGAAGTCGGTTGAGACACTTCAGACAGAAATAGGTCCCATCCTAACACATAACAAAGGGAACAGAGGATATCTTCAAATGAATAGTTGACAGGATTCCACAAAATCACCACCAAGGCATTACACACAAGCTTTTTTTTTTAGCACTATCAGTGAGGCTGAAGGATGGATAAAACACAGAAATGCTCTACGTAAAGTGAAGGGCAATTCACCTACACAGTTAGCAGAGCTTATTTGATCCAGCAAGAGGTCTGGGAGAGAGTGGTGTTATTCCTTCTGTACATATCTCCTTTGATGCTTTGTTTTTAAATTCAAACAAATATGATCTTCTCTTTCCACATTATGTCCTTCATCTTACATACGTTCATTGCGGAGCTCTTCGTATCATCCTGTTTTGCTCTTTTCCCCTCCCTTGTTACATTTTCTTTAGCAAACAGAGTCTCATGATGCCTTCTGTGGCTGGGAGGAACTCTGTCAGCACAACCCCAGATCTCACTTGTTGTTCTCTGTTAAAATCCTTCTCAGGAAGCCCAGATGCTTAAACAAAAGTTGGCAGCAGGTAGGCTGACATTTGCTGCTCTCATGTTTACTTTTAGCCCCTGGCCAGCCAGTGCTTAGATTTTTTCCTCTGCCTGGAGACTCTTTGGAAGTTTTTTGGCCATTTTGCTCTGTGCCTCAGCTCGCACAAGAGGATTTGGTACTCTGATTGGGACCCCCGTGTTTTATGCATAAAATGTTAATATTGTCAACAGTGAGCTGCTTTAGGACAACAGCTTGACAAGTTCATTCATACAGAACTGAAAGTGGACTTCCAGTTGGGGCCCAAAATAGCCTGTGAATGCCTGACCAGGGCAGGCTGAGGTGACAGGGACCCAGCTTCCTAGCAGGTGCTCATATATTTTACACACAGCTACTGTTTGAGGTCAGGGCCTATTTATTGGAACATGATGTGACTGCACTGCTTCTGCTAAAATACAAACAAAGAACAGTGTCATTCCAGTGACACTGAAAAGAGGCCTTTTAATGAGGGGCATAAATAACAGACTCTCTCACTGGAAACCTGTAATGGTATCAGTACAAATCAGGGGATAAGAAGAAAGAGGTGCCCCCAGCTATCATGTTAGATATACTGGCTCTCTCTGGATTTTGTCTCAGAAAGGCCTCACCACATCTTTGGGGTCCTGCAAAATGCAAGTGTTCAGTTTTGAAACTGATACTCATTGACTCATGGAAATGTTGGCTCAAAGTCCCCTCTGCAGGTCTCCTGGTGCAAATGTCTTCCCTAAAGTTCAGCTTGGGTCTCTTGTATTGTCCACAACCAATGAAAAGCATCTGCCATCTTTGTATCTCTCTGTTGGGTGGTTGTGGGTCTCCTCTAGCTCACCTCTCAGATAGCTAAGCAAACACAGCTCCTTCAGAGCTTAACTCCCTCCTGAGGGGCAGGTACGTCCTCTGAACACACAGGCAGCCCCACTTGGCCCTGCCAATTTCCCAACATCCCCTTTGACCTGGGAAGAGGAGCCAAGGCCAGACACAGCAGCCCAGGTGTGGTCTCACCACCACCAAGTGGTCCAGAATAAGTAGCTTCTCTCCGTGCTGGCTGCCTTCCTCCTACCCAGGAGCATACAGGCTGTCTGAGGGAGGGGTTGCTGGCAAAGGCACGCATGGGTTCCTTTCGTCCATGAAGTTGTCCAGTTGCTTTTTGATCCCGTGTAAGGGTTTGCATCTAAAATCTCATCCAGCAAGGAGTTTTACAAATTTCTTGCACAGTTTGTGAAGAACCAGTTCCTCCTGCTTGTGGAGAGCTTGCTAATTGCTAGTTTAATTTCTTGCTCTGGTATGAGAAAGCACAATGAATCATTGTAAGTATTTATTGTCCGTCTGCCCTTCCTGATTTTATAGATCTCTATAGAAGTGATAACAAAAGAGAGTAAGACAAATGCTATATTCTCCTTTTCTGTCCCTTTGTTTCCTGCAGCATGTGACTCCTCATGCTTCATTTGAGTGTCACCTTTAGAGACTCTCTCCCATCTTCTGCTTCCTTCTCCTTTGTCTATGGCACTCCAGCAGTAAACAGCAACTAGGCATAACTGAGTTTGTAAACAACCATTTTCCTGCTCATTTCCCTGTGTTGTTCTGGCAATTGCTTAATGGTAAACACATGATTTACTGACAGTCTACACAACAATGGTGACAAGTTTAATTCCTTGTCTTTGAAGGACAGGCTAATACAATTTTCCTCTGCATTCCTCCAGGCTGGAGTCAAGAACAGACGCAGGCAGAGGTGCTATCAAGACCCCCACCTGGATTATCATCTGAATTTCATTAGGATTTTTAATAGTGCCATTGATGAAGTCGACTGGCTAAAGAAGCAACTTAATCTGTCGAAGAGCTGCAAAAAAGAGCTGTAATTCTTTCTGAAAGACTGTTTGGGCTTCTTGCTCTGCTAATCTGGTGTTTGTGTTTATGTGGACAGTCAGTATGCATTCTCAAGCAACAATTTTAATGTCTGCTGGACATATGTTGTTTACATGATTTAGAAGTCACGGATCTTGCAGGCAGGTTTGACATTCAGCAAAGGCCTCGAGGGAAATAGATTGCCTGCAGGTTAGGAACAACCAGCTGAATCCTACAGAAACTAACGCCAGTCCCAAGAAGAGCTTTGCTAAAGCAAGGGATTCAGGCAGGGGCTGAAGGAGTGGTACACTTTTAAGTCACCTAACTGAATCTGACACAGGCAAGAAGCCTCCAAGTACTCAAAATCTTCTGTTCATCCAAGATCTACTAGAAAATAAGCTGGCCATATCCATGGAGTGGGAAACTGAGGAAGAGTATAGCTGGTGATGTCCTGCTAATTATAAAACGAGGATTTCCTGCTCTTCACTCTGTTGACTCAGTTAACGCGAGTCTCTCACTGATGGAGGACAGTGTTTGCCCTGTGAGCAAGACATGATGATGTAGGAAGAACAAACAGCCTCTGGGAACTGGAATTATCATGGGGGCTGACAGTAACCCTTGCCAGGGACTTGCCCCATGCTTATTAGCCATCCAGAGCTACCTATTTTAGGGCCATGAGGTTAAAAGTGGTCTATATTTAATGCAGAGGCCTGTGCTGATAGGGAGGCAGTCTGGACTGTGAGGTTTATCGTGCTAGTGAGCCATCTCATGTGGAGGAAGGTCCCTAGGGCTGCATATGGAGGCGGACACAACCCTACAACAGGGAAGATGCTGGAGGAGACATGAGACAGCAGCCTGAAATCCTTGATATGATCCTGTGCACTGACTGAGTGCAGGTTGCTCTTGGGGTGATGCTTGGCCTATGGTTTAGAAGACCAAGTTGCTTGTGCAATAAATTGTAATTCATAAGGGGAGCTGGATCTTGACTTCTCCTCCCTGATGCCTTAGTGGTGTCTCTCCTCCTAAAATTACTGAATGGCACCACCTTGTGGGTACTTGGAGGCGATGAGACTTTTCCATCTATTCCATATGTGGAATAGCGAGGCATGCAAAGGTGGTTCATTCTCACGCTGCTTCTCAAAGACCATCAAGAACTGCTTTTCTGATTATTTTCTGTCAGATGACAGAAACAGATTTTAGCCCTTAGTCTTTGATTTTCAGAGCTTAAATGATTTTGCCTTTGCTAGAGTTCTCACTGGAAAACTGTAAACAGATTAAATAATTAACACTTTTCTATTATAGAGGAAATGCAGAGAAAAAACTCTGAATATATATTAGAGGTCATCTGTCCTGTCTGCAATGTCTTCCCTCTTCCCAAGATGTGAAATCCATGTGTCAGCCAGTCCATGCATCACAAAATACACTGAAAGTAAGGTGTAATGGGAGAATTTACCATATGTACTATTGTGTTTGCCTTGAGGGATTACCCTGCCAATGACAGCACATGTCCTTAACTGCAGTTTCTGGGAAGCATCAGACATATGTTTATAAATAGAACAGCCTGTGTACAACAACTCCAAGACTTTCCAGAAGGCATTGGCTGCATGGTATGTATTTTATACAGCATTAGGATGCATGGGAATGCAGGAACCCAGGATGCTAAACAGCAACTGGTGAGTCAGTGTGACTGTACATGTATGGAGTATTAGGTTTTTATTTTGGTCAACTGGGATTATCATATATAAATCCAAGCAGCTCCATGAAATCTACCAAGAAAAAATTTTGCAGAGGGAATAGGATGTTGTCCTGAAAAAAACCCCAACCTATTTTAGCCTAGACTACATGAAGAAAATGGAACAGACTCTTAAGCAGAATATAGGCAGGTGAGCATTCCAATCCACAGACTTCTATTGCCCATGGTGAGAAACTCAATAAAACCTTAAATAAATACAAATGGTTAAACTGCTAATTAAATTTTTTAAGCCTGCTCCTTAAACTCAGTTTCTATTTTGGAAAGAGCATTTTCCTTTTAGAGTGTTGCCCTCTCCTCAAGCCATGTGCCCACTCAGGGTTTTTCCAGGCATAGTTACAAGGGCAAGTTGTGCTGGGTGCAAGGTTGTGCCAGAGATGTGCTGAGAACTCATGGGCGCAACAACAGGGTCAAAGTAATGTGGTCCACGAAGTGAGGAGAGGAAAAAGGATGAGGAAAGTGTAACAGGGGATTAGAGAGGTTTCTAAGAGCAGGCATCGGGTTAGGAGTGGGAAGGTACCAGGCCAGTCAAGGCAAGACCCTGGGCTTTTGGTCATCTTCCCATCCCTCACCTTCTGCCTGATGACTGCTAGCTGGTTTTGCCCCTCGAGTCTGAGACACCTGCAGGCAGAGAGAAACTTGCTGTGTGTTCCAAATAACCCCAGGCATCAATCAGGATAACACCATCTTAAGTGTTGCATGAGCACAGAATGAAAGACAATCCTGTCCCCAGAGTGCCTACAACATGATGATAGACACAGATGTACTGAGAGGAAAGTGTGTGCTGTGAGAACAGATGGGTGGTGTGAGAGGCAGTAACGCTGGTCCATCAGCAACTTAACCTCTGTGGGTGCTATTCCAGTCATGACAGTGAAACACAGTTTGAAGCAAGGATCTGGAAGAGGAAAATGAGCCAGTCTTAGAGACAGTGATGGGGATTTCATCTTCACTGTCCTGAACATGCCTGTGTGGGAGGAAAGATGAAGACGCTTACTTGGAAGTTCAGAAAACTGATGACAGCAGTGGCCTCCTGGATCAATCAGAGATCACTATCAATATCCAGCTGTTGAATGGCAGTGGTGAGGAGGATGGGGATTGATAGGCTGAGGAGATGAGCAGTGGATGTCTGCAATGTGGATTAAAGGGATTGAGAGAGAACCCCTCTAGTGGGAGAATACAAGAAAGGCAATTGCAGCCATCAGCTGGGAAAATGATCCCCATGAAGCATCCAGGATGGTCACAGACATGAACCAAGATTGTCCCAAGAAATGCAGTGTGTAACATAAACTACATTATGTAAGGGGAAATAAAATTTAAAAAAAAAAAAACCCAAACCAACTAGAAAATCCAACAGTTTCTGCCAAACTGATTGCAAGAAAAGTCTTTCCTGATTTGACATTCCACAAGGGAGTGAAGCCTGAGCATGTGAGCAGAACACACCAATCATGCACACAGGAGACTTTAAATCGGGTAGAAACAACAGTGTATTTCACATTCTTTTAGTCCAGACTCCAGAAGCTGCTGTTCATTCACCAGGTTCTAGGGAAGAACACAGAGACACTAATATACTCAACTTGAAATATTGGTCCCACCTCTAGTGTGAGTCTGAGAGCTGGAAAGACTTGTATCGTGTCAAAAAACATAATATCATGGGAAAGGAAGAAACACTGGCTACCTCAGTTATTTGGGAAATCACTAACTCTGTGAAACTAACTGAAACTAATCTCAGTTTCCAATTTGTAAAGTTGGGTGAATAGTGATTCTTCACTCTTATAACGAGTTGCATGACAAAAGTCATGAAGGCTCTGAAACGCCAACCCACTTAAGACAGGGAACCAGAGTGGTGTCTGGCCCTGACATATAGTTACACCAATTTTTTTTTACAGTTTGCAGATTCTGTTTCAGCACTGAGCTGCCAAATAGGACAGCAGACCAGGAGGGAGAGGACAGCTCCAACTGCAGAGTAGGCTTGCTCATGCCAGTCCCCTTCTGCTGCAGGAGCCATGGCTGTCAGGAGGACAATGCCTCTACCTGATGAAGTGAATGAGGGAGATAACACATATTAGATACCTGTAATAGTTGAACACTTTCAATTTTATCCTGTAGCAGCACATTCAATATTTCCACCCATTTATGTGGTGTTTTAGGGCTGTATTTGACAGGCTTTAATGTAAACATGGCATTGCTGGCACACAGACAGCGCTTTTTTTGGCATTGCTTTTATAGTGTTTTTACATAGAATAAGTTGATGTGTGACTCATGTAAATTCAGATTTTTTTTGCTCTGAGCAGATGTGGCCTCTCAGTGTGAGCCTGAGAACAGCTGGGGTGTTGCTGGGATTTATTTACAAACCTCCAAGCCAGCATTTTCAAATCTGGGTTAAAGTTAGATGCCTGTCTCCAGGACAGATGGCCTCTTTTTGAGAAGGAGTGAGTCTTGACAACTGGGGCTGGCTGGGAGAATGAATTCCTGTTTCACAAAGATGTTTCTATTTTTAGGATATTTTCAGATCCCAGATCAAGATATCAAAATCTCCAAATTCAAATATCATTTAGGGATGAACAACATTTCATCTTGCCAGCATCAAGGCTCTTGCTGATCTCTCACTGCTGCCAGTGTTTATCCAGGCTGCTGGAAGAATGATGAGTCCTGATGCTGCTGTCATCTGCCTGATAGAGCTATGGGGTGTCAGGAGTGAAGGCTGGCTGGGAACCTTACTCAGGGGGTTGTGTAGTTTCCAAGTGCTCTTGTGCTCAGGGAACAAGCCAGCCTGCGAGCCCAGGGGCTGTCCCTGGGACTTGGCACAGCAGGACTGTGGAAGGGGATCCCTGGTCTTCACAGCAGTCCTGAAGGTAAAAGGAGCAGAGAGAGGCTGTTCTAGAAACCCTGATTGTTCTTTAGCCCTGCCCAGGGTCAGATCTCAAGAGAGGTTTTCCTGGAATATTTCAGAGGAGAACTAGTTCCATAAAAAACTTCCAGTCTTCCCATTGAAGACTCCAATATCTCTGAACAAACAAGTCATGGTCTTCAGTGCCCACAGCTGAGCCAGCCTTCAGGATGTGAGGTTTGTGCCCAGCACTATGCCACCCACCCCTCCTGAAGCTGCAGCTCTGAGATGAGGGAGCAGTCCCCACTCACGTTACACAGGGTGGCTACTGAAGCACTGGAGCCACATAAGATGTCTAATGTTAGTGCTAAGCTGGGACTTCCAGGTTATTTTCCCTGGCCTCCAGATACTTCTGTGGAAAGGTAAGGAGCTTCAGGAGGTCTTTACAGTAGCTCTACATAGGTGTCTTGTCCTTAGCTCATCGCAAATGGCACTAGAGGTTGCATTTAAGGACAGCAGCCCCCTGGGAATCATCTGTCATTGTCATCATTACTGCCAGGCAAAGAAAAAGGAGAGCACCACAGGTATCTTGTGGGGTTTCACCACGATCTGTGTTAGGGAGAGCAGTATCCTCCCAGTCTAACTCCTGGTGCCCCAGAGCCTGGATTTTTGATTCACTGATCACAGCTTGGTGCAGAAATGCAAAGTCTGAGACAAGGAGGAAGAAGGGAGAAACCACATCCATCATGCACCACACAAGACAACTGCAGCATATACTGCTGAGCAAAGGGGAGCCTGAAGTCCTGGAACATGAATATAGGCCATGGCCCTTCATTAACTTGCATTATTATTAGGGTGGCACTCTGAGGAATTTTTCTGCCAATGGTATATCTCTTCTTCTGCAAATTACTTCGTATTCCATTAAGGAAGGAGGGCAACACTGATGTTTTTCTTTGATTTCAGGACTTTGCTCTTGAGATCTTGAACTAGTGTTTGCAAAGGCAGCCTGGCCTTTGTAACCCTGAAAGATGACTGTAAACATGAGTTTGTGCAGATTCCATTTTATGGAGGGAAATATCTTCTACTTCTTAAATCTTTACATAAAGAAAACAAAACAAAAATACCCAATAGAAAACCAGCATCCACCTGACATGTATAGTGAAACTTTAAGCCATCCTTCCAAATTCCAGCGAAGGTCTGCAAGTTGAGAAGATTTCTGTCTCTTACCTCTTTGTAGTCAAAGTTCTTTCCTTATAACCAGTTATCAACTTTATCAAAAGGAGACAGTTTTGCTCATGTTGGGCAGAAGACTCTTTTCAAGAGTATAGGAGAGATTAACTTAAATCCCGCAGAATGCTGAGGCAATTCAATATGCCTTGGAGCATTACTGATGAATATTCCATTCTGTTTAATAAGGCATAAATAGAATTTATTTTTCTGTCCTGAATCAGCTAGATACATGAGCCAGAGGCTTCAGTCACAAAAAGGGTGACTTTGTGAAGACCTTTAAATTCTCCTTTAGTGTTCAATTCAATGGCTATAAGCTGGGTTGCCATTCAAGGCTGTTATACACCAACAGCTGTTTCAGGGTTTCTGATATTTATAGTCTTTTTGTAGTCAGACAGCCCAGAGGTGTCCAGGATATTTTCCTGGGTGCTGATGAACAAGCACTGAGGCAGCCCTCCCACAGAAAGTTCACACTCCAAGCAAACATCATGCCTCAGTGGACTTGATGGGAATCTACTGTGCTCAAAGCATTTGTGAGGCACCGAAATGCTTCTCCTTTAATCAGCCTCACAGAATTTCTTGCTTTCATTTTGCTATTCAACTCTGCTGTTGAGTGAATTCCAACTGGCCGAATTCAGATATACATTAAACCATAAAGATGAGGAAACAGGTGACCAGCAGTGGGTTAGAATGCTCTGAACTGATTATACATGATAGCAGAAGCAATTTGTCACTGTCCGAGTCATCACAAATGCCACTATTTAACCACAATTCTTTGAACAACGCATTAGAGACAATAAAGTCTAGAGGAAATTTACATGGAGAAATACAATGTTCAGGTAGTTCTGAAGTGCTAATTGTTGATCAGACTGTGCACTTATCCAAGATTAAAACCCCATTGTAGATAAACCACTGGAAACTGCAGAGGACATCGTGGTGAGTGATTATCTTGGGCTCTGGATGAAGTATGTTGTCTGTGAGACAACAAAATGAAGGGCCTAGGAACTGGAGCTCTTGGTGACTGAATTAATTTTGAAGTCTCTCTCAGTCTCTGGGGCCTCAGAAGACATTGAAAAAACTTTACTGACAAATAATTTTGTAATTATACTAAGCCTGAAGATTGCTTTCAGTGACCTCCAGCAGTTAATTATGGGCATGCAACTTGCAGACTGTGGGGTGTAAAAGAGCTGCTCACAGCCTGGATTTTTCTTTTGTAGGGGATTCAATTAAAAAAAAAAAAAAAAAAAAAAAATTTTTAAAAAATTTTAATCCCTTTTTGGACCATGAGTTTTTTCAAAAGATGCAATTCTGCAGACCACCTTAGCCTTGCGGCACTGGCACTTCCCCCACAAAAATACCCAGATGTTTATTTTCTGACCAGCTCTCATTTCCAAGCACTAAAATGATTAAGAAAGTCCAGAGAAATTTGTCAGAATTTTGCTAGGAATGGCACAGCTGGAGTTTTTTATTTCCTTGCCCCCCTAAATGGTGGTAGGGCCTTGGATTTGCTCTTTTGGTGTAGTGTCAGCTCCTGCATATGCACAGAACAAAGACCTTAATTTACAGAAAAAAAATTTTACTTTGGAGACTGCAAAACATTTTGCTGATATTGTGGGGCACTGAATTCCACAAGTTAATTATGAGTTGTGTAAAAAAGCATTGCTTTTCATCAGTATTGGAAACTAAATGTATTCATGCCTCCCTGAATGCTTTTTCAGCAGTGGCCAGCCTTGACACTTACATAGAAGTGTGGTGAAACAGGGCATTGATACCTGTAATCATCCCAAGGAAGGAAAACGTCCAACAATATAAAACTGTTTCAAAGTCTCGGCCATTCCCTGGAAAAACAGCGTCTGGTTCAATGTATCTGTGAGCACAGACTGTCTGCAAGGGCTTTTTTGTCCTTCAAACAGAGCTCAGCTGACAGGTTTCTTTCTGGAAGAGGCATGGTAATCTGTCTATTTATGTACTGTCTTTGAGTGAGAGATGTAGCCTCAAATTAGGACAGGATTGGGAACAGAAACAAATGGGCTCACAGATATGGAAGACACCAGAATTCTTGGTGTCCAGGCTCTGTGCCATCTCAAAAGCATTTTCAAAGAATGGAATAAAATGAGCCTTGTTGTTTTTATAGCAGATTAAGCTGAGCCAACATCTCATACTCCAGAAACAATTGATCTAACATACATTTGAAGTGATATATGATGTTCAGTGAGAGCTAGAAACATCATTCTCCTTCCTTTGGATTTATCCCAGTGTTTACCGAGTGCCTGCCTTTAGGAATGGGAAATCCATCCCTGGGAGCTGACAGATGAAAAGCAATCCCGACCAGTCTGCAGCAGTTCTCAGGCTCTGGCAATCCCACCATCTGACAGAAGCAATGAGAGCAGCTCCAAAAAAAAAAAACAAAACCACCATTCAGCTTTCACATAGGGTAGAAAGGCATCTACCAGGTACTTTATAGCTTCTGTTCCTCGAAGCATAAAGATGGATTAAAGGAACAAATATTCAGCATAACTTAAGAAATACTGCTAAAAATTTTGGATAACTGCTGTGAGGGGCCAGAGTTCAGAAGTTTGCTAACCCCATAACACTTCATGTTCTGCTATCTGCATCTCTCCCAGCCACCCTTTCACAAACACAGAGGATGTAGCACAATGGGTTAGCACTAGGTGACCGCAATGTTGCAATGCCAGGGATTTTGCTTAGGTATCCTGTAGGAAACATATGAAAATTTTGCAGGTTGACCTAAGCAGTCTCTATAAATTATCCTGTGAAACTGGAGATGCAGAATATTCTGTGTCAAGATCCATCTTCAGCCTTACACTTCCCTTCTTTCACGGTTGCAGAGATGCTATCACATTTTCAGCAGGCTCTGCTTTCCCATAAGCAAGAAAGCCCATCGTCTGGCACTGCTCTCACCATGCTCGTGGTGCACTGACCTGTGCTCTCAGTGGCCAACACACTGTCTTGTTGCTTCTAAAAGATTTGCTCCCTGTCAACACCCAGTCATGCTGGAAATGTTTCCTACACCAAGAATTCTGCCCTGAATTTGAAAGTGGACAAAGGAACAGGTGGAGCATGCTCAGACCCTTGATGGTGCATGTTCTGTGCACATTGCTTGTGGCTCATTGCAGCAGAACTTCAAACTAATCACATTTGGGAAGTGAAGTGCTAGGTGAAACTGGGACACAACAAGCCAAGCCCTTCACAGGCTGGATAAACAAGAACCTGCAGGAACACACTGTGTTGCCCCAGCTTCCCTAACTCTTGTAAGTGCTCCAGGTCTTGGTACAAGGTACAGGTGAGCATTCTGGGCGTAGCAGTGTTAGCAGGACAAGTGTCTGGATTACAGCAGTGCTCAGCCAGCAGCATGGACATCTTCTGAAAGCCCTCCATTTGTCTCTAGATGACTCCCTCTTACATACCTTGCAGATGGCTGTTGCATTTGAAGTAGTTATCTTTCATTTCCAAACTTCTGTAGGTAAATAACCATTTGGAGATTGATTTGTTCTGCATTCAGCACATCAGCTGGTCTCATTACAAATAATTCAAATGCTTTCCAAAGTGGGAAGTCTCTGCTTATTTTCATTTCCTGCCTCTAGCAATGTAGTCAGAGATTGTCTCATTCAGTTCGAATCCTGCAGGCAGAAGTGAAATGTTCTGGGATTCAGGACAGGTCAGACTGTAGATTTTTCCGCCATCCCAAAGCCATGTTTAGTCAGCTGGATGAATTAGAGCTGGTAAGCATGTAGCAGGGCATAAAAGAAACCCTCCATGCTCTGTAAAACCAGCCCTGCAGTGCAGCAGGGCTCTGCACAAGGGTGCTAATTTGTCACACAGCATATCTGCAGGCTGCACTGCGCAGCCTGGGCTGGACGTGGAAAGCTGGACACAGCAGGGCTTTGCTAGAGGTTCACCATGGCTGAAGGGTTGGCATCCATTACCTACAGATCAGTTTTTCTTTCCCAAGCAAGGGAAGAAGAGCAGCAGACAGGATCCTGAAAAACAGCATGCCTCTGAATCAAGTGATCAGGTTTCTGTAATTCTCTTGCTTTGTGTTCAGGCACCTGATACCTGGCAATTTCTTTGCTGTTTTGTGTGTCCTGGCTGGATCATCCTGTGCCGCTCCTGTACAAAGGGCACAGAGGAATTGAAATCAGTTTTGGCTGGAAAGAGATGCCAATAAAAATCATTGGAGAAAGGCAGAAAGGGAGCATAAAACATCTCATTGGAATTGTTGACAGATGCAGAATGCTGGAGATGGTCCCAATCTTCCCCAAAGCCTTTTGTTCTTCTGTTTCCCAAGCAGCTTCTTCCTTGAAGTTTTTCCTGTGTATGCCCAGGCAAAAACATGGGGGGCAGGAGCTGAGCAAAAATTGGCCCCTAGTCTGCTGGAGCCTGTGGCATGCCTGCTCTTCATTTAAAGGAGAGAAATACGTTTTTCCCATTAGGCAGTGAAATGACAAATGTGAAAGCTCCGCTCCTAGACAAACAAGTGATTTATTCTCGGTCCCAGTGATCAAGATCTAATGTTGCTTTTGTGTGTTTCCAGAAGGTATCTTCACTCAGTCTTATCCCCACAGTGTTCCTCATTGGTCCCTGTGTCTTTGAACAGACTGGCAGGAGGAAGAAACAATGGGGAAAGGATGATGAGCCTAAGCATGCACTACACAAAGCCTTTCTGCTTCACTTTATTCCAGAAACGGGATCTATTGGAACCCTCTATTCCTGCAACACACTGTGGCCATTGCTGGCAACAGGCTGCAGGTTCTGTACTGGGTTTGCAAAGGCTCAGCAATGAGGCCTGATTAAACTTGCTTTGCCTGGACTGTTATTGCATACCTGCTGCTTCATTTCAGTTTGGTTTAGTTGTAGGTGGCTATGGCTGATGTGATTTACTCTGACCAACACTGTATGGTAGAACCATAGTTTTACACAGAGGGCAGTAAAAAGTTACTCTTCTGTGCACCATGAGGTGTTTGCAACTCAAACTTAACAGAGCTAGTAGAGTTAATCATGGGCCTGGTATGACTGCAGAGGTCTTGAGAAGCAGAAGCACAGGACGCAGTGCAAAGGAGTACAGGCCCAGTGGGATGGTAGGAGATAGGGCACAAGCTTGACTCTGGAGAGCTCACAGCTACATGCAGCTCACCTATGGACAGTTAAAGAAATGCAGATACAGAGCTGGATAAAAATGATTTTAGGAGTAGTAAAGAGGACAAAGAACTAGTATCTTGCATGTATATAATCAATATATATAGTAAATTTGGGTGTAAAATGGAGTTTCAACCCAATGAAGAAATAACAAGGTGTAAAAGCATGTTAGCAATCATTAAACTGCCCCTGAGGAGATTCTAGAGGGAGGGAAAAGAAACTATCATCATCAACCTCACATTCCTCCCACTGAACAACTCTGGGTGCTGATGATTCCCTGTAACACCACCACCAGAACGAAACCACCAATCTTAGGATCCAGATGAGCACAGTCAGGGGCTGCATAACACCAGGAACAGGGGTAGAAGATAAGAGTGTACCTAAGAGTTTAAAACTGTTGTTGTTGTGGTTGTTAATAATTTTCCTAGTTACAGGGGCCGTGAACAGTTTATCACTGTGTGGGTGTAACCAAAACTGTGTATTCTACACCCTCTCTGTCATTTCTCATGAACTGTTAATAATGGATTTTTTGCCCCAGCCGCCCAGGGCACACCTGACACCTCAGGCTACAAGCTGGGTGTTAAAGAACCCTGGGAGGCAGGGGAGTGTTTCTGTCTTCATACCCGTGACTCAGCTGTGATAGCTCCCCATACAGGGAGGCATCAGCACCTTCACACCCAGCCTGAGGGGTCATGTTTGCTAATGAGCCATGAGCGACTGGCACAATAGGCAGCTGCAACGACATAGACCATCAAAGATTCCAGAAGTATCCCATGACTGACAGAGTTAAATCACCCATTGTGAAACTCCGTGCCCTGGGAGAGGTACTGGGCATTCCCACCTGAACCTGAGCATGTATAATATTTGGGGTTTGGGACTTCTGGTACCACTCACTGGATCCAGAGAAAGACCAGAACCTCAACAGGACTGCTACTACCATTTCTCAACAAGACTGCCACCATCATCCTCACCAAGAGGTTTTCTTTTCCTTTTACTTTGTACTTAAGGGGACCACGTGGTGCTCAGCACAGGGGCCAATTCTGTTCATGCCCCAGGGTTCTGGGTTATACATCTGTTCTTTTGTGGGTTAAAACCAATTTTTCTCTGTATTACTGTATTAATTGTACTCTTTTTAGTAAGTTGTAACTCTGATTTACAATCTCTTTTGAGTTAGGTTAATTTCTCCTGCTGGTTTACCTTTAAACCAGCACAATAATAATAAAAATGATGATGATGAAACCTTTTCTGCATAACAGTATTATTTATCTTTCTGTAATAATTTGACCTGAGCTAATGATGATTTTTTTAATTAAAGTGATAAGATTTCAGTTATATTAACATTCAATTCTTGTCTTTATGTATAAGGTATGCTTCCCTTTTGCCCAGAAACAATATTTTGAGCCTGCCACGTAAGAAGTTTCCTGAATAGCTCAGAAACATATTATATTTCTCACAGGTTCAAAATAGCTAAATCACTTTTTGAGCTGAAATCACCACCAAAATCTGAAAAATGGATCTGCCCAAGAGAGGTCTAAAGAGCCTCTTGGCCTCAACTGAAAAGGTAAATAGTGTTTTGGCTAAAATCAGCATTTGTTTTTCAGTTTTTCCCTTCAGAACTGTTCCTGCTCTCTTGAATGCTCTCTCTATTAGTTAAAACTGATTTTATTCATCTTCCAGACTGCACTTTGTCCAAGAGGAAAGCCACAACAAATACCTTATGAATTAGAAGACATTATTTTTAGCCACAAATCAAAATTCAAAGAAATAAATAGAAACTTCCAAACTCCTAATCTTCTTCCAGTTCCTCAGTAAAAGCTTCCACATTAATGTCTTCCATTTTGAATGGATCTATGATGTTTTACAGATGCATTATGCTTGTAATAAAATTCAGAAGCAATGCATTGCCATCAAACAGGTGCCCTCAGCTTCAGCTTTTCTAAATTCCTGGAAAAACCAAAACAGGCCAAGGATAGGACCCACCACAGCAGGCAGATCTGTGCCATTTGAAACCATGCAGAGATGAGCAAACCATGAGAAGGACTCCCTAGTTTTGTACTGCTTCCTGAGCAGAATTACAGTGTAACCTGTAATTACAAGGGCATTTATACTTACAGATTTTTTTACATCCTGGACTTGTGGTGTAGAGGTGATTGCCATAAATCCGGTGGCCATTGCTGATTCTGGGATTTTAGCTTTCCTCTTCACTGAAGATTCATGCAGAACAGTTTTCCTCTTGACTTTTATGTGTCTCTGCACAAAGTTCAACTCTCTGCTCCTCACAGGACTACCTAAACTAATTCATATGACTGGGAGCATCATCCAGATGCTCCTTGAACTCTGACAGGCTGGATGAACACTTCCCTGGGGAGCCTTATCTTAACATCTGCAGCAGGTGAGGGTTGCTTAGTGGCTGTAACCCTTGTGCAAAGACACAATTCCTGGTTCAGTGCCCACCCCGATCCATGATCTGCTCTGTAAGACCGGGCTGCGTAAACCACGTGTGTTCTCCCATACCTGCAACATGGAAATAACAAAATCCATGTAATCCTTAGGGTATAATCAAGATTTACTAGTAGGAAAAGCCCTGTGAGAGCTTCAGATGAAAGATCATAGCCACTTAAGTACTAATTCACCTCTCTTCTGAGAACTAAGTCCAGATATCAGATGCTTTGGAAGATGTGCAAGTTCTAGACCCAGCTTTGTGAATGGCTTTGGTTTTCTCTTTGGATGATGCCAAACACCATTTGGAGATGTTCAGAGATGATGCTTGGATTCTCTCTAGTTTGAATACACAAAGTATGTTTGGTTTCCTCCTAGATGAAAAAAAGAATTCTTGATTTGCTGTATTTTCCTGTTTTTTTCTAAATAAATGGTGAGATACCATTTTACTGCAATCCGTTGAATTATAAAATGCATGGAAACCCTCCTTTCTTAAACACAGCTCACAATAAAGGAAGCTTAGTTCATTTCTTTTCCATGAATTTAATTTTGATCAGGTCCTTCTGCCTCATCCAACAGGGACTATCACTCAAACCTGTAGGCCCTGGTCCTCTGTGTTTTACCAGGGTGTTGCACAAGTCTGATTGCTTAATCCCACTTCCCCCCATGGCTGCTTGCTCTGACCCCAATCCCAGAGCACCACATCTGAGAAAAGCTCAGATCAGAGCTCCCCACCCGGCAGTGGAGCTTGGCCATTAACCTTTTGTTTATGCACTTGCAGGGCAACATAGAGGCACTTCAGGTATTTCCTTGCTAAACAAAGGCAGGCATTTAAATGCAGCAATATGCTTTATGACTCTGGGCTTCGTTACTGCACACACCGTTTGACTCTTTTCTCTGCAGAGATTAATGCTGGGATCTTAAACATCACTAATGCTTTATAGACAGACAACCCATTAACATCAGTGTCTCCTAAGTGGCCAGCCATACCATTATTCATAAAATAGGGATCCCTTCCTAATGCTACTGCTACCAATCCCTTGATTTCTCGAGCATGTAATCATGCATATTATCAGCCATGGAGTATTTTACACTGCTACATATTTTTTACTATGTAATGAGCGGTGTGTGTGTGTGAGTGACATTAAAAAAAAAAATAGAGGAATATTGCTATTCCACTTACTGCAGCGTATGAGCTGATCTGGTTAGACATGAAATGCAGACAGAAATCCGCCTCACCTCTCAAGCTAATTTTAGACTCTCCCTCTGTTCTCTCTAGCAGTGTGTGTATAAAATCACTCTCAGTCTGACAGCGTTTCTGTAACCTGTGCCACGCACAGAGCGGGATGTACTTACTAACCATCTGCTTGCATGGCACGGGTTAACTGAGCCTGTGGGATTGTGCTTACCTAAACAAAACCACTGCAGTGAGGGGAAAAACAATGAATGGGTGGAGATGATCAGCCCATGCATTCCAGCTAGTGCAGTCCAGGCAGCAATGACAGCCTGAAGGTTGCAGCAGCATCGGGATCGGCATTCCAAGTGCACTGATCTTACAGTCTGGAGCGATTTTGCGTGGAGCTGCTCTTTATTTGCTGAGCCATGGCCAGTAACCAGGCCAGCCTGCAGGATGATCAGAGCAGGCACTGCAAGTTCTTATCTTATATGTTCTATCAGGCTGTGAGAGATCACAAGCCTGTGTGGATGCTGGAAGACATGAGAACTATGGAATATTTCTACTGGGAGGAAAATGCCAGCCTACGAACCTATTCACCTTCAGAAGCCCTTCTCTATGCAGTGGTGCATAATCACCTGCCTTATGCTCAATATCTGCTGTCTCATTTTCCAGAGGAGGCTCTCAAGGTGCCTGGCGAACACTTCTGCTATTGCCCATCCTCTGCTCCTCATTTGGCCATGGCGGTCACTTATGACAGGAGAGATATCTTGGGACTGATCATCAAAATTGCACACAAGCTCCCCAGCTTGAACTCCTACATCAACAGGGCTGGCTGCTTTCATCTGGAAGATGGGAAAACCCCCCTGCACCTTGCCTGTGAACTGCTGAGATCAGAGACGGTCCTCATCCTCCTCGGGAATGGAGCCTCTCCCAGGATAGAGGACAGTAAAGGGCTTACCCCTCTGGACGTCATCCTGGAGCAGATGTGGGACTCCAAAGTCAATGTTGCATCAAAGAAGCTCTGCCTTGACTACCTGTTGCTCTTCATGCCCAACCCACAGTTCAAGATGCGGAAAGTTCTGCAGGAGCATCCAGACCACTGGACAGCTTTGCTGGGAGAAGACAAATTCAACAGCCTGGTGGGGAACACACCTGCTTCTTTATACCTGCAAGCTATGCAAACTATTCTCCAGACCCTTCCCCCTTCTCACTTTCCTAAAAGCATCCAGGAACTACCTATACCTCAGGCTCTAAAACCCTTACCATCCTATGGCAAAAAGCTACCGACAAAAAATGTGGTAAATGTTTTTCCTTGACTTTATTCACTGGGTCTTGGATTTTCAAAGGCAACTTAGGGGAGCTGGTCATTCACCGCCCTCTGCATTTTAGTGTGATTTTAGTACTTAACCTATTAGGCTATGCTGGAAAATCCAATATTTTGTGACAAGATTTTAAATGTCTTTTTTAACTGATTGCAGGCACGGCACTTTTAAAGGCAAAAGCCTTTCCTGTTTTCTGTTTTGTTGTGCATGTGAAGGGTTAACTGTAGTCGAGACTGTGTTATGTTTGGTTTCTTAGCTGTCAGCTGGTATCAGTGTATCTGAATTCCCAATATGATGACTGTATCCTGTGTAATGTACCTAGGTCAAAAGGAACTACATGCCCAGTGGGATTTTCAAAAGATGTAACTATGGGACTGTGTTCTGCTAGAGCTGGGAGAAACACCATTCTCTGCCAACAGGGTTGAAACATCAGGTTTACTTTCTAACAATGATCTAGCATCATCTAGGAATAACCACTAAGTCCATGGCTGATGCTGCAGGGAAGCAGAGGCAGCCCTTGACAGTACTTGATTTTACTGAGGTCATGTTGTGGAGGGCATGAGTTCAGAGAGGGACAGTGAATGTACATTCCTGGGGGGTTGAAGAACAGAAATCCGTAGAATAGCTAACCTGTCTCACGTGGGAATGAGGGGGTTAAAGGCAATCCCAGCCCTGATGCCTCCACAGACTTGTGCAGTGGGGAAGGAACCATTTTCTCTGCTGCCCAGTAAAAGAAAAGCAACTGGAGCAGGGCCAGTGGAAGCCCTCTCCTTGGTAAGTGACATCATTTCCCCTTGACTTGTGTTTTAGAACATATCTCTGCAGGAGATGCAGCTCACTAACTTGGTTTCCCAGCAGGTCTCAGAGCCACCAGCATTTGTTAATTATCCTAAGCTGGGGTGTGATGTTTTGCTGCTAAAAGTTGTTACTTGTCAATTAGAGTATTTTTGCCACCTGGGTCCAGCCAGAGGGCCTGATCCTGGAAATTACACAAAGTTCTCATTCCCGGGGCACTGCAGGCAGGGTGTGTTTGCAGAAAACGGGGCTGGGGCTGCCCAGCCTTCTGGGTAGCTCTGAACCTCACTGCTCAGGCAGAGCCATCTCTTTTCAAGGCGCTGATTCAGCTCTCCTGGCTGTTCTCAGCACCAACATGGCAGTGGTAGAATGCAAATTCCTTTTGGGAACATCCCATATTTTGGACCCCAGTGTTCTCCTCTCTCTGTAAGCGCGACCCTCTCTTGTGCTGAAGTAGCATAACTTGCTTCCCAGAGCCACCCTGAGCAGCAGTGAAGAACTCACTCGTCTCTTCAACTGAGCTTGGAGCCAAAGTCTGAGTGGGACAAAATCTTTTTAGAAAGACTCTGGCTAAGAAAGGATGTGCAGTCATATTTCAATTGCCTTCTGTAAAAATGGCTCGTGTCTCATCTGGGCAATTCCCTGTCCGTGCCAAGGAGACCATGCTGGAGCTGTGCCCTGTTTTTCCATCAGTACAGGGAGTACTTCCACTCAGTTTCCTCTGCGTGGGCACCTCCTGTGTTCCAGGGCACTGGTGATGCAGTCATGGCCAGGTGGAGATTTCCTGTGGGGCTGCCCAACATGCCAGTCACAGCCAACTGGAACATGCTTTCTGAGACCCTGGGGTGCTGCTCCCAGACATTCCTTCCCACATGCCACGGGAGGACCTCAGTGCCAGTGCCACCTGAGGTAGGCAGGCTTGCCTGTGAGGTGAAGAAAACGTCAGCCCAGCCTTAAAAGTGGCAAGCAGGCCATGAAGGGGTTAACCCTTCCCCTGAAATCCCACATCCCTGGCGCTGCAGCATCCTCCCACCCCTGCCCCTGTGGACTTGCATGTCTTTCTCCATCTGTGTCTACTCCTCCTTGTTCGGTGGGAGAGGCTGTGAAGGAGGAAATTCAGGGTCAATCCTGGGTGAGAGTTGTGTCTGCTCACTCGGCAGCCTTTGCTGCAGACAGAGGCTGTCACAGCTGGGGAAGCAACGCAGGGCCCCAGGCAGATTCTCATCATGAGCAGTGGCTCAGCTGCTTCTGCCAAGCCCTGCAGGCTCCCCAAGCCCTGACAGAATCTCCCCCACCCCGAAAGCCCAGAGCTGGAGACAGAGAACAGTGCAGGCACTTGCTGCCCATGACTGACCAGAGCAGCTGAGCACAGCATGGCCCCTGTGGCACCCCTGGAGTCCAGAGGAGCAGGGCTGAGTTTGTCCCCAGCAGCACTGCGGTATCTCATCCGGATGTCCGTGGGTAAGAGGCGGAGGAGGCTGGTGATGGATATTATTAGAATAGTAATTAGGCCCTGGGAGCAGAGATCCCAGGAAAGCAGGGAATGGAAATCATCTACTGGTTTTGCACTGGCTGGAAATCATGAGAGTTTCAGTGCCATAAAGAATTTCAGAAAAGACAGGAGGGAGGGGAAGTCTGTTCGACGTACAAATCCAAGGAGACAGGTAGAGATTCTTGGCATTAATGGAAAGCACTTTCTACTAAGGCATGAGGCTGTACTCAGAAAGGCAGAGCAACCCACTGGGAGCAAGGGAGTCTAACATGTTGCAGGGATCTCTTGTTGGCCATAATAATTGTGGATCATCACAAAGGTCAGGGATCAGGCCCTTCAGGCTTTATGAGTGGATTTGTAGCAGACAGCAGGGTGCTTGTGTGCATGCATTTGTCCATGTGGGAGGTTCCCCTCTATCCACCTGCCCAGAGAGAGGACAGAAGATGGATTACCTTGAGCAGTTTCTTCCTGGGGCATATCTGTGACTGGTACCACAGCCTGGAAGAGAAGCTGCTGGTCCATTGTTGGCCAACATGCAAAAGTTCTGGTGTGTTCAGCCCAGGGTGTAAGAGGCAGCCACCCACACAGGAAAGATCACTCCACAGCCCCCTCATTCCTCCTTCTCCTGACCATTTTAACAAGAGATCAAGCACCAGCTGGCTCTCAGTCACAGAGCTGCCATTGGATCTCCCACGTGCAGTCCCACTCCACCAAAGTTTAGGGCCGTTAGCATCGTGGTGACAACTATTTCCATTGTCTGTAGTGATATGACTGCAGGATGGGCTCTCCTTCTGGTGGAATGGGGGAATCTTCTCCCTTAACCCAGTTTGTGTATCTTGTGGTGACCCACCTGTTAGTTTGAGATTGTATTTGTCTTCCTGCTCAGAACAGTGACATTACATCAGATATGGCCAAATCTACCTCAGCCCTGTCTGTCTTGTTTTTTTTCCCCTCCATTTTTTCCAAGCTAGGTCATTAGCAAAAGTAAACTCAAAATATTTTACAGACTTCCTGCCACCTGACAGTCCTGAAAAATCCCTATGCTTGCATGACAAATATGTTGGTGACTTTGTAAATCAAAAAGGGTGCTGGGTGCTGTGTGCTGATGTTTACATTTTGCATATATGCATAATGAGTAAGTGTTGCTAAAATCTGTATTTCTGAACTTGGGGAAAAGAATAAAAACAACAGAGAAAAGGGGAGAGGGTAAAGTGTTTAATCTTTGGATTACAGGTTGGCTCTGCAGGTTACTTCATTTTAATTTCAATTTTGAGGAGTAGCACTGTGAGGATCTGGGTTGTCTGCGTATGTGGGTGACTGTAGTTTTGGTGAGAATCACTTCAGTGAGCGCAGCGAGTGCCTCGGGGGTGTGCGTGGGTGTGCGAGGGGGTGAGAACGCGTGGGTTCCTGTGCGCACAGGGATGTCTCTGTCTGCCTGCCCTCTCCTGGTAAAACCCGC
Organism: Anabacerthia variegaticeps; assembly: GCA_035583185.1. Classification (NCBI taxonomy): domain Eukaryota; kingdom Metazoa; phylum Chordata; class Aves; order Passeriformes; family Furnariidae; genus Anabacerthia; species Anabacerthia variegaticeps. The sequence goes on along the minus strand of JAWWEW010000112.1, from coordinate 13,037,482 downwards.
ACCTCACTCACAGTGCTCACCCACTGCACTACTCGTACGCAGTGACCGATGCCTTAAGGAAGCAGCCTTTTCACGGGTTCAGTGTGTGTGTCCCAGGCTCTGTGCTGCTAACAGGTAAGGACATTCCTTCTTCTCTTGTAAGAGGCAGCAGCTTTGCCCTTGAAATGGGTGTTTTACTCCTGAACACCAAGCACAAGGGCTTCTGCTTGCCAGCAACTACAGTCAACCAGCAAAGGCTTTGTGATGCTGGCCACATTTTATTCTAGAATCCATTTTTTTTTTTTTTTTAATAAAATCTGTTAAACATACATTTTTCGCTTTCTTTTCTCTGGGCTGCCAGCAAAATTCAGCCGCCTATGACTTCCTAACCATATGCTTCTGTCTATTTTTGCAGCACCATTAGCAGGAAGGACAGGCCAGATTCTGACTTCTGACCTCTTTACATCTGAAGTAACACTTTTTAAGTCAGTTGTATCACTCCTGATGTTTGTTGGTCTAAAGGAAGACAGGAACTGTGTGTGCATTTATGTCCTTCAAGGCTTCACAACTCTGACTTCAGCATACAAATAAATGTGAAGCTTAACCCCTGAAATATTTATTTTTTGCATTTTTCATACTTTCAATGTATATAGACATATATTTTCCATCGCTCTAACACTGCTGGGCATTTCCCTGTTCCCGGTTCCCTTGGCTTTTTTGCAGTCGGCATGGCAGTGACAGATGCTGTTGTTCACTGATTAAGACCGAATGTTGCCATGCCCAAGTACAAATGAATGTTCATTGTATGGTACGACTTTCTTATAAAGCCATACTTTTGTAATTTTTAGGGGGAAAAAAATCTTCCCTATAACTGTGTTTGTACATTACTTGCTGCATGATTAAAGATAAAAAGATTGCAATGCGCTGGAATAAAGTATATATACATAGCTTGATATAATTAGGTATATTAGCTGTGAAAAGAATTTAATCTGATTGTATTACGATAATAAACTTGCAATATAAAAACTGATGTGTCTTTTATTAGCCAGTTGGTCAAAACCACCCCCCAGTATCTTTTGCTTTGGCTCATCTTATTGTTTGATGATTTCATTCTGACTGCTGAGCCATTACCTCCAAAAAATGTGATCTGAGGAAGACAATATTTTCCTTCGCAGGCTTACAGTAGCTGGCTGTGCTGTCAGAAGATGACCCCAGGTGATGAGGTGAACCCACGCTGATGAATCAGAAGGGGCTCAATAGGGGTGAATGGTAATTGCTTTTGGAGATTTCCATTCTTTAGGTTTGAGTTCAGCTCGTGCAGCTGTTTCCAGTGAAGGTAACAGTGCTGGCAGCCTCCTCTCCTTGTCTGGTTTGTATGCCATCATCAAGTTCCCTTCTTTTCTAGGGTTTTTTTCCTCTGAACAGGACTGACAAGACTTCCAGCACCAGCTTCTCCTTCAGGCGCAGCTGCTGCTGAAGGCCCTCAGGCAGATGTGCACCTTGCACCCTCGGTGCTCTCCATGGGGTAACAATCCACCAGATTCTGTGCACAAGCATGGACCCTCCAGCTCCTCTGCTGCTGTCACAAGCAGCTACCCAAAGTGTTTCAGGTGATAGGCAGCTGGTTTGGATAATGATGATGATGATGATGATGATGATGGTCACAGGGTGTAGACTCCACCACAACTATACCTACAGATCTCCTCAGTGTCCCCTAGTACATAGAAGTTATATCCAAGGCATAACTCCTCTGAGCCTGTGCTTGCATATTAAGTTATTGTTTTCATGTAAAAAATGCAGAGAGGGGAATTTTTTCTCTGATCTCACTTAAAGAAGGTCAAGACTCTCTCCTTGCCTTCACAGTGGGAGACTTAGCCCTGACTGTTTCACAAGAATGGTGTCCCCAGAGATGTAAGTTTTCTGGCTTATTTGCTTCCACCTTTCCTGTATTTGAGAAAGAGAATCTGATGGAATTTCTCTCGTCCCTGGCAGCTCTGCTTAGTCTGACCATTGGGGCATTAGCGAGCTGCTCTGGCAGCTGAGGGAGCCCTGGGCTGATGCATCCCTCAGAGCCAGTCTCAACCAGGTACTGGGTTTTTTACAACTGTAGTTAGTTGGAGCCCATGCACCAGCAGGCAGGAAGACGGATATTTAATTAGAGCAAGAAATGTAAAGGGTATATTCCCTTGTGTGGGGGGAAGCACTGTCACAAGCAGATGACGCACCGACTGAAATCCTGCCCACACCTCAGTTACTGGAGTGCATCTCCCTAAGTGAGTCACCCCAAATGGAGCGGATAGGCTTGGAATGTCCTGTACTATCCTGTGTCTGTGTGGCCAGCACAGCAGCAGTGCCTCCTGGGAGCACGCACTGCGTTTTGCTGCACCACCACACTCAGCTGATGATAGGGATGACTGTGCACAGCCATCAGGCTCCAGCTCCTAAGACGCCTGCACTTGCTTCTAGCACTTTGGAAGCTGCTCTGGAGCCAAGAAGCCAGATTTCTCGGGGGCCAACTCCTAAGGAATGCTTGATTTGGAAAATCAATCATAATTTTCTGGTCCCAGTTTCAGCTCTAGTAAAGTGTGTTTGTATTTTGCTGTGGATCTCCTGTGAAGGAGAATTTTATTGCTAGTGGGAAGGCTTTTGGCAAATTTCATGAGTACATAGAGAGACGATAGCTCTGTACACCAGCTATGCCCACCCACGCAGATTCCCGTGGAGAGCTGTGAGGAGGAGGAATGATTATCACAGAGTTGTCAGACCCGCACAAGAAAACCTGAGAGAAAGAAAGGGAAGAAAAGGATTGGAAGAGGCAGTACGGCAAGATGCCTTGTGGGAGGCAGTTGAACAGAAATAGGGAAAATAGTCTGGAGAATCCCAAACCACAGTACAAGCTATGAGAAGCACAGCAACACAGAAACCACCCCCTGCCACTTTCTCCTGGCACTTGGCTTCACAGTCACAGAGAATGTCAGGAACCAGTCTCAAAACTGAGGCAATGCAATGGCCTCACTGTCCACATTGTGGAGATCTCGTCACAAAATCTTCAAGCTGGTTTAAGTAGGCACTGGCATAAGCAGGTCAGAGACACAGATCCAGTCTGCTGCTGCCTCCCTGCTCCCTACTCCTGCCCCCAACCAAGCAAGCCCCAGCAAAGCTGGGTTATGGTGCTGTCACACCAGTGCTGGTGCCACCCAAGGGGGCAGGGTGTCTGGTAACAGGAATGAGCAACCAGGCGAGTGGTATTGCTCCTTTCTAGGTTGCTTTTAATTTCAGCAGTAGAAGATCTTGGGTTCTGATGCAAAATTAAACAGGGGAGATATGTAGTAATCCTGAACCAAGGCCCTCTGTATCATGTGCACATAAGAAATACCTCAACTGTCTCCTGACTTAGAGCAGACTTGGTATGTATGAAACAGTGAAGGCTTCTGAAATGGGTGAAGAAGAGGCTGAGAAGCATTCGAAAAGGAAATAATCATTAGAGATAACTGGAAATTGGTGTTTATATTCCACCAAAAAATGACAATATTGCAAAATACACCTCAGTTCTGATTTTGAATAAAAATTCAAAATATCAAAATTGATATGAACACAGTTTTGCAAGGAACAAAATTGATCCAGATGTATCAAAATAACTGTTAAAAAATAGCAAAATTTCAATAATGTCGTAATACTTTGCTTTTTATTTTTAATAGTGTTAAAGAACTAAAAAATAATGAAAATATTATCAAAACAAACTCCTCTGATAACTGAAAGTCTTTGTTCAGATTTTCTTCTATGAGAAATTTTGTCAAAATAGGAACATAAACCCCACAGTGCTGGGTCTTCCCAGCATCATGCCATGCCACCAGCACTGGAAAGGTAAGGAGAGGCCAGGGAAGAAGAGCATCTTTGCTTTGCCACTTTCTGCAGCACATTCCCTACATACTCCCTCAGTACCCACAGCATTTGGATTGGGGATGTTGGAGGGTATACCCTTGCCTAGTTCTTTAGTATTCATTTTTTGATTGAGTGTCCCAAATTTGTCTAGTTCTTTTTTAAGCCTGTTGATACAGTCACATTCACACTTTACAACAGCAATTTACATATATCTACACCAAAGCCCATCTGCCACTTATTTTTCCCACTCAGTTTAGTGAGTTCTTCAGGGGTCTCTTGCTATCTCTGTGGTGTTTGCATACTTGAAAAACTCCAGTACCATTGCGAACACAGAGGTACCACTGCTCACTCCTTTCTTCAGCCATAGGTTATACGTTAAACAAAACTGGTTCCAGCACTGATCCCCAAGGGGACCCCACTGCTGGCTCTTCATGCTGACCACTAAATCCTGCCCTTTGCCATTCTGTATCCAGCTTTCACTCCATGAAATAACTCCTGAGATCACGACAGCTTCATTTCTTGAATAATTTTTGGTGTGGAACCTTGCCCACAGCTTTTTGAGAATCCAAATACATTATGTTCACTGGGTCTCTCCTTTATCCTCTCTCCTTTTAAATTCTGTAAGTAATTTACAAACAATTCAACTCTTATCAAAGTAAATTTTGCAGTAAAACCTGTTCTGACAGGAGACAGCAGAATTAAAAAAGGTTTGTCCATCGGAAGGGCCAAAGATTTTTATAAATTGTGCAAAGTCTGTTTACAGAAGTATCTCCCCAGTACGGAAGTGTTGTCCCCTGTGGGATAGAAGTTGGCACAGCAGCTCAATACCTGTCTGTGGTACTTCCCCATTCAGTTGTTCTTTCCAGTAAAGACCTAAAGATTTTAGGTTTTATGCTTATAAAACATAGCAATGCGTACACAGATCTGAAATCCTTATTCTACTGTACATCTGTCTCTGGTACTGGGACTAATACAGGTCAGACTGCCTTTTCTACTTCCGTCTCACTTAACTGACCTCATCCCAAAACTTCCTGAGGAACGTGATTGTATCATGTGTATGTGACACCCAACATAATTAGGCCCAGATAATGAAAGAAGTACTTACAGAGCCTCTATCAGTGAGGTAATGCCTGTCCTTCTGGAACAAGTCCCAGCACTGGGCTATGAAGATGGTGAAGGGGCTTGAGGGGAAGCCATACAAGGAACGGTGGAGCTCACTTGGTCTTTTCAGCCTGGTGGAGAGGAGACTGAGAGGAGACCACATTGTGGTCTACAGCTTCTTCATGAGGGGAAACAGAGCGGCAGGCACTGATGTCTTCTCTCTGGTGACCAGTGACAGGACCCAGGGGAACAGCATGAAGCTGCCTCAGGGGAAATTTAAGTTCAATATTAGGAAAAGGTTCTTCACTCAGGGGGTGGTTGGGCGCTGGAACAGGTTCTCCAGGGAAGTGGTCACAGCACCAAGTCTGCCAGAGTTCAAGAAGCATTTGGACAACACTTTCAGGCACATGGTATGATTCTTGGGGCTCCTCTGTGCAGGGCCAGGAGTTGGATTCAATGATCCTTGTGGATCCCTTCCGACTCAGAATACTCTTTTGTTCTGTGATTCTGTAAAACACATTGTCCTGAAATTGCAAGGGAAATCCAGACAGTAGTTTTTAAAAGTCTCTTCTCATTTTGAGGCTTTAACTGCAGCCGAAAATGAACAACTACAGAACAAGAATCTCTCTTCTTCTGCCTGGAAGGTGTCAGGCAGTGACACTGTAAACAGTATCTGAGTTTACAGATCTTAGGGAGATGCTATTTTCAGCTGTGATACATATATTTTCAGGCACTAAACTTCTCACCAATAGAGTTGAATGCTTGGTCAAATGGGGGTTTTTATGGGACTCCTGTGGGTAGAACTGAGCTTCGGTGATAGCTACAGCCTTTGGCTCACTTCTCTACCAGCTGGCAGAGCCCGGCATGGTGACAGACAGAGATAAAATTCCACTCCATGCATAATTTGGGATTTAATGAAAGGAAAGCCAAAATTATAGGAAGAAAGAGCTCTGCCTAGATTAAGTTTCTGCTTAAAGGTGTGTTCCCTAAGCACTCAGAAATTCACATGCTTACTTAGACAGGCTCACTCAGAACTGGTGAGCTTCAGGGAAGGTGTAAAGTATGGTAAGTTACCCAGATTTGGGACCAGGAAGGCTGAGGATAGCTTTCCTGCAAAATTACCGAGCTCTCATTTTGCAAAATTAACATATTCTAGAAGCAGATTGGTATTTATGTTCTCTGGAAAACATAAACCAGGTTTCAAAAGGTCTCGGTTCTACCCCAACACATATAATCATCCCCTTAAGTAAAAAACCCGTCAATTATACTACGAAGTCCAAACCTAGACTATCGCCCTTTTGCAGATGTTTAGACCTGAGGAACCCCTTCCATTATGGCCTGAGCCTTTGCCCCCACTGCCTTGGAGGGGATGGACACCCAGATTTAGAGCTCTGAAATTGCTGCACATGATATACAAGATACAGCACGAACGCACAAGCAAGCATCATGGCCAGTGTAAAAGAAGAGGTCCTGCACGAGTCCTACTTGCTTTTAGAGTAAAAAGACCCTGCCTCAGGGAGGCAGGACTCCATGCCTAACAACCCAGACTGTTGCTGGTGCCAGTCTGTGAGGTTTTGCCAAGCTTTCATGCTGGACCTGTCAGTGCAACTACTCCAAGATTCAGGCAGGCAACTCCTTGCCTTCAAGGTCAGGTCGGACTTTAAATAGGCAACTGCAGCTTTAGTTTGTAGTGGCTACTGCTTTTATTGTTCATGTAGATCTTTATACCATCCTCAGTAAAATGTAGAAACTGCTGAACCCGGGAGAGCTGCTAATGAATATGCTCTCACCAGCTAAAAGCAGGGAAAAAAAGAAAAAAAAAAAAAAAGGAATGTATATTAAAATTAAAACACCGTGTTTCGGCTGTATATTTCAGATGCTTTAGGTGTTTTTTCTTCTTCTCTCATTCCTGCAGCGTTGCCTGAAAGGCCAGTTTTGCCCGGCTATTCTGCCTCCGTCCATGGCTCCCTGTGCTTTGGCAGTCGGTCCCCAAATCGCCACGGCTTTGAGCTGGATCCATCTTCCAAAGAGACACCTTTGCTCCTGCCTCTCCTCATCATCAGTGGCACGTGAGCCCTGTGGGGCTTTTGAACTCCAATACCACGGTTTATTAGAAGAGAAAATAAAGATTGTAACCCATAAAATGCAGAAAACTCAGCTGGGCAAGGCAGGATGGGAACAAAAAGGCATTACCAACAGCGCTCCCTTCTCCCCGGCACGCCCTGGCTTGTGGCACACGGGGGGAAGGAAAAGGCGCTTCCGTACACCCGCGCAGCCCCTGCCGGTGGGCATTTCCCACCCACGCAGCGCCTTCGTCTGGTTTTGGGGTGGTTTTCCCCTTTCCTGGGCTCCCCCGCCCGCCGCGGGGCGCTCCGCGCCGCGCCCGCAGTGCCGCTGCCGCCCGCCAGGTGGCGCCGGGGAGCGCGCGGAGCTTTCCCAAGGGATTGGTCTTGGGAACACAGGGAAAAGCGAGATCCGGGGGATGCCCGGGTGTCGGAAGGACAGCTTACGGTGGGATTGCCGTGTTATTCGGTGATCTCGGACCGGGCGGGAGGCTGACTACGCTTGGGGAGGAGGATGTGCCACTGATAGCGGACGCAAAGAATGCAGAATTTACGGGCCACAAGGGCATTTGGCAGAACCTCCCAGGCAAGGAAGAAACTAACCAAGACAGCTCAGCAACTGTGCTGAATCAGCTCCGACTGCATAAAAGATAATTCCAGCAGGGGGAGATCGCAACCACCGACTGAGGGACCACCGACCCAAGAAACCCACCGACCCAAGAAACCCACCGAGCTGAAGGAGGAGAAAGACTGAGAGTGCAGACTAATTAGCATAAGAATTGACAGAACCACTAACAAACAGAAGATAGAATACTGATTAATAAGAGAATTATGTAACTCGGAGCCAATGAACATTAGTGTTTTTGACTGCAAAAACGAAGAAATAGTAAAAAGTTTTGATAGTTGGCATGCTTAATTTGTGGAATAGCACTGAGCAATCAGGCTTGTGCAGCTCTGAAATAATCGATGTCTCTGTCAAGTGTGTAGTTATTGGCTTGTGGCACACTGGGTAATAAATCCAATTGCTGTGGACAACAAGATGACCCCAGGTCCATGAGGGGACCCTGGTGCAGTGAGGGGACCCACCGCCACCAGCCAGCACCCCATCACCATGTCTGGCTCGTGGTGGCAGCATAGTTTTTGGATGCAGTGTCCAAACAAAACCCAAATAAGCAAACCCAGCTGCTGGAAGGTGGTGCAGGTGCCTTTACTGTCAGCCACCAAAGGTTTGGGGTTTACTCAGTGATAGAGGGGCCTCAGGTACCCTGGAGGTTGACCTGGGAGCTGAGCTCTAAACAAAGAGCTACAGACAGAAGGAAGTTGTTTTGCACAGGGCTTGTGGGGTCACTGGGCAGAGATGAGTCTCAGCCCTGAGGAGCAGGCAGACATTTTTCAACTTCTCTACTGCCTCCAAGGGACAGGAGAAGCTGCGGTGGCTGAAACTGGCTGGGGGAGTCTGAGAGGATCAATATCTGTGTTTAGCAAAGTACATAAAATCCAGGGATCTGATGCAGCCCTGCTGGTGCGCTGCTCCTGCGCAGAAAAGCTCATTAAACAGAGGAGTTGGCGGTGATGGAGCTGCCAGAGCCACCATTTCCCCCTTTCCCAGAAGGAGGCTGACTCTGGCAGGAGGTGGAGGAAGGCAGTTCCACTGTGGAGCCACTCTGGCCATCTCCTGCAGAAAGCAGAGGATTGCTGCAGGGGTCTATGCCTATCAGGAAACAAGGGAAGGTACTGGCAAAGCTCTGTTTGTGGCACATTCAGTGAAATCTCAAATAGCTCCCTAGACAGTCTTAGCAGGCCCAATAGCCTAAAGTCTTAGATAAAAGAAATAACAAAAAGAATCAATCTATCTTTCTGGAGCTATCACCTTCTGATTTGGGGGTCTGTCTCTTTAGTTTCACTCCTCTCTGCCTCAAGGCTAATCAGCAGAGCTCAAAACCCAATAACAAATTGGTTAAAAATCAGCTTTATATGCAAAGCCTAAAATAAAACATCTGTATATTTCCCAGAAGCCTTCACAACCTCCTGTTTTATTAGTATCTCTGAAATAACTTTTCTTTCCTGACTCTAATTCCAGCCAGAAGCACTCTGATAATCCTCATAGGACTGTTATGTGTATTTCCAATTAAGCAATTTATAAGCACTGGCTGCGAGGAGCTTTTTGTTCTTAAGGAAATTATTTCTTCATTAAGAGTAAAACAAGTCTTTTTTTATCCCTGCTTTATATGAAAGCCCTTGTGCCCCCTTCACGTATGCTTTAAGTACTGAACTATGTAGAAGGAGATTAATCATTTTGTATCCCAACAAGCAGGCAAGACACAGCAGCTGGGTCAGCCTCACAGGGAATAGGCCTTTCAGTGTTTGTTTTCAGAGAGAAGTAAAAGTCAGACAGACAGACACTTACTTTCAAGCTACTTGCCTTTGCCAGAGGCAACCCACACAATCACGAGCCCTTCTGGAGTCTGAGTCATGAAGAACTGCCACAGACAAATTGAAGACAGTCAAGAGGAGAAAAAAAAAATCCCATTCATCCCATTCATGAGTAGAAGTCCCAAATTGCCTCTTGTTTTCCAGGCTGTGTACCTTAATTAGATGAATCACAGAACACTAAGGGTGAAAAACACAGGCCAGAGAGCTCATAAGAGTCCACTTTATTCTTTCACACTAGCAGCATTATCTACCTCCCCTCCAGGGAAGAATGTTCCTCCATTTTCTCGGACAGCAAAGTCTCCTGGCATGAGGCATGGACAAGCATGGCAAATGAAGAGCAGAAATGATGTATGATTGACTTGAGCTAGCAGCACAAGCATTCTATTCCTATTCTTCTTCCCAGATCCAACTATTTACACTCTCTGTAAAGGCACTTACCAGCCTGTGCTCTGGTCAAGGTCAGAACCATGACCAAATACCATGAGCTGCACTGAGCAGCAGTGTGGGGGACCAACTTCAAAGTGAGGGCACACACTAGCATTAGGAATTCACTCATCAGAAAGCCTTCTGATGTGGAAACAGGAAGACATTATGAGCCTTGGGCATTCCTGGGACTCTGGACAGAAACCTTGTGTTAGTGTCATAAGTAAACTGTCTTCCCTTCATCTTTCTCCAAGGCTGATTATAAGGAGACAGCCTAACAGTGGGATAGCTCCAGAATGTTTAAGATTTATATCTACTACCTGTTTACAGTAACAAGTGTAGAGACCTGGAGGAACTGACAATAAAGTGTAATCAGTATGGTCAGTAAACAGCTAACCTATAGAAATGGGTAAGAGATCAATACATTGCAGCATGAAAACCTATGCCAATCCTCAACTTGCACAGGGTCAGTGGAAAATGTGTCATGTATTCTGGCTTTCCCGGGAGCGGGTGTGTAAATGACTGATGAATGAAGCTAGAAGAGGTGAGTTCAACCATACATTTCAGTGTAGATATTGTATAATTCAGTGAAGAAATGATGAGTTTAGAATGATCTTAAAACCCTGAGGTTTCTTTCTTGGTCTCTGCATATGATGCCATGCTCGGTAAAACCATTTATCGTCTCCCTTGCTGTTGCTGAGTGGGGTTTTTTTCTAGAAGCATGAGGAAGAAATGCCTGGCTGTAGTTCTCTCAGCAAGCCCAATGGTACTGTGGTTTTTGGTTATTCTGATTATATGATGTTGCTCTCTGTCTTAAAGCGAAATAGGTTTTGAAGAGGTATTTGAAGGATGATGGGGTAATATGTGGCATTGTGCATTGGCTCCTGGGACAGAGACAGCTCTGCTGGTAAATGGAGAGTCACTGATCTGCCAGGTCAAAAAAAAAAAGTCACTTATGTCACAGGAGCATGAGAGAAAGGAAGAGAATAGAATGACAAACAAGTCATACTTGGTGCTCAGAGTCATCACTGCTATCAGAATGGAGGGGAGAAGCCAGCAAAGTAAATGTCAGAAACAGATAAGCGGGTTCATAGAGGCACTGCAGGAAGCAGGAATGTGCAGAAAATAATGATGTAGGGGGAGATGAAGGATGAGGAGGGAAAAGTAAGTATTAATGATACTATCATTATGCAGGGCATGAGGATGACCTGGAGGCTGTGCTTTGGGTTGACTGCAGTCTCAGGGAGGCCAGAAGTGGGGGAGATAACATCAGGCAGAAGATAAAGTAAAAGTGGTCAAGAGCATGGTCTGTCCTGAGTCATAGAAGCATTGTAGAAGAAGAACCATTGGTATTTAGGTATAGCCTAATGTACCAAAGAGTATGGAGAGCAACCGGAGCTGTCTGGCTACTCACCTGAAGGAAAAAGGATGTGGCAACATCTTAGTTATAGAAACTAAGACAAGAGAACAAGAGGAGGCAGTCAAAGAGAAAGATAAGGTTTTAATTTGCTCAGTGTTCAGTCAGCAAGAGACATGGGGGTGGCAATATTGGCAAAGCAAAGCTGAGTTGAGGGAAATAGTTTAGAAGTGGTGAGTCAGATGTGTGATCTCATGGTTGCACAGCTGATATTTGAAGCTGCAGGAAGTGTGAGGACCTTCAAGGGGACATTCCTTCCTGGGTTTTATAGCTCAGATCCCATCAAAACACACGCAGTTCAACACTTAGTCACCATGAACCTGCAATGGCACATCAGAGTCAGAGAAGAGAAAGGCACGGCAGTGGCCAGATATAGAGCTGCAGGAATATTCCTTGGATAGAGGTGGGAATTTGAGAGAAAATCCCTTCCAAATTTAGATCCTCACTGAAGACTTCACCGCTCAGGGGATCCTCATTGTGTAAAGTTTTAGGACATGTGTATTGGCTGCTGCAAAGTCTCTTTTGTGGCCAATCCGGACAGTACCAAACTGCATGATGAATAACAACATATGGACCATGGAGGTGCAAGCTCTATTTCTGTCTATGATTGCATGCATTAGAACAATGTTGTTTAAACAGCTTTTCTTTGTTTGTTTTCCAGCGATGCTATTGTAATCTCTTGTGGTATCCAAACACATTTTTCTCCCTTTACTTCAGCTTTTGTGGAAAGGGAACCACTTTGTGGTATCTCCTTGATTTTTCCATACCTGTCTTAGTGTGATAGCAACATAGTCCTCTATTGCTCTGGAAACTAGCTTTACATGCACTGTTTCATCTACTCCTTAATTCTTCCACTGGGGCACTAAATCTGGACTAAGCTGAAATACTAGGACAATAATTCTTAATCCACTGTGGAACATTAACTGAGTGTTAAGACAGCGATTTGCTGTATATTAGGAACGTGGCTCCATTTCGTTTTCTCTCTGGAGATGCTGATTCACTGATGGAGTGATGTTCTTCCAGGCAAGAAAAGATTAAATAGAGACAACAGACTCAGAAGTAATAAATAAGGCTGTAGAACAAAACTGCCTGATATTATATTATTTTAGAAGCAGTATATAATCATCAGAGGTGTGCTGTGATGCACACAGCAAGAGAGCAGAGTTAAGGTGGCACCTCTTAGGCAGTGCTAGTTCATGAGGTTACAGAGTTTACAACTGTATATTTTACATTGCACCAGTCTAGTACTGGGAAGGAGGTTTGCATCTGTTTTGCTACAGCAGTGTTTCCTTTTGGTTCTCAATGCCATCACAAAGTGATCCTCAAAGGAATGTGAGCACTATTTTCCCTGCTTCTCAGATGCAAAACTGAGGTGCTGGAGCTTCCTGAGATCAACAGAACATGCAGTAGAAGGCAACCAAGTTTCCTAGTCCTTCCTTCTGTATGCAGTATATGGTCACACTTTCTCCTTACCAGTGCAGTGCTGCAGGGAGGCTGCATGGCTGAAAGACAAGTTTGGCTAGTGCATCTCTAATACAGAGCACAGGCTGGGATCACAGGCAGCCTGCCAGCATTGCCACATCACCATGTTTGAAGGGACCATCTTCAAAAACAGACAGCAGTGATTGATCAAAGGCAAGGTTGTTGCTCTTTTCTTTTGATTCTGTGATTCTCCTGTCCAGAAGGCATCTGGGCTGTATTGCTGTCCTGGCTGCTCTTCATACTGGTTCTCAGAGCTTACCAGACCACCCCTCTGCAAGCTTGGGACAGGCAGCACATAGGGATTATTGAGCACAGGCAGAAGGAAGTTCACTGGACTCCATTCCTGTTTTTTCAGGGTAATGGCCGAATAGCAGATATTTCAGCAGTCTGTTGAGCAATCTACTGCAGGGCCAAAAATTGTTCTATGTAAATTGTGAAAATTAGGCAGCTGCTAAGGTTGTAATTCCCCTCTGAGGGTAACAAGGTGCAGAAGAGAACTGGAGGTTGCTTGTTCATTACAAGAAGCCTCATTGTTGCAGGACTTAAAAAAGGACTGTCAGAAAGCTGATCAGTGACTACTCACAGGTCCTGAGAGGGTTTGGGTCTCAGAATTTTCTGTATGTGCAAAACTCCCCAAAACCCTCTGCCTGTACCTGGGAATCCATTTCACCTCATCCAGACTTGCTGAATATGCCAGAAGAGAGGGCTTGATCTTTATTCCTAAAAAAAAAATCAGGTATGCAGAATGTCCCATTTGTTTTTGATGGTATGTTGTGTAGACTTGAGAGTTCAAACCTCCAAGATGTGCTCTGAAAGTGATTCTGCTCTCTCCTGGAGGTGATGGTGTTCTCCCAGGCCTGTAGCCTGTGTTTCTAATGCCCAGGTCTTCTCTTTTGCTGTAGGAAGGGGTGGGTGCCTATACTGGTGGCTTACAGTGCTCTCTTGGCTCTCACTTAGTGCTTTGGGGAACTTCAGAGTCGTAGATGATGTTCATAGCACATTCCTTTCTTTTCTTTCCCCTGGAGTAGCAATTACTATTCTACACAGTGCTGCCTCATGCTGTTCTTTACAATTTATTTTTAAGGTTTCCCCAAAAAACTTGCCTGGTAAGAATTTTTGCATAATTGCTCCTCGAGATTTGCATTTCAACATTTTCAACACAGTATTAGCTCTTGGCTGCAGGCTCATGTCACCTCCCTGCAAGGTTAAAATGAATGATCTAAACACAGGAATATGCTTTTCCTTCTATTCTCAGAATGTCATTGTTCTTTTTTTTTTTTCTTTTAGCTTTTTCTAATTTGATTGTTTCTGCAATAGGCCTTAAAACTGTCTTTACTGAGGGGGCTGCAGTATCTGTCAGAAGGATCTTTTTTGGTGTATTTTTCTGAGTTTGTCAGATTGTCCAAGTTTTGCAGCCTTGAGTTTGGCTTGGCTGGTTTGTGACTGATGGCTCCAGAGAGGTAGTTCTCTTTTTCCTTCCCCTATAATAAGATGCTTTAAATTGCGATAGGTTTGTTTATCTTCCTCCTTATAAGTTTACACAGTTTCAGAAGCACCTATGTCACTGGATTCAAAGGGAAGCATGATAGACTTTTGCATTCCAAAATATAACTTTAAATTTTCCCTCTGGACTGGGATTGACTGATTTTAATTCATCTCTAGATGGCACTGATTTAAGTATTTTCTTCATTCCTCTCCCCAGATAAATGATTCACAATCTGTTTGCAAAGGTTCCTTAATGTTCTGCCTACAATTTCCCTTTGCTTTGGGTCATTATAGAATTCTCCACTTTCAGACTTGTTGCTTCCCTTATGATGCTTGGACTCTTGCACTCAATTTAAGAACATCATCTGTCATTTTTACCTTTGCAGCTGTTACTTTGCCATGCTAGTTCTTTTTGATCTTTCATGACTTGCTCCAAATGTTCTTTTTTTTTTTTTTTTTGTTCCCCTAAATCTGGCAGATAATGTTCCCCAGGTTCAAGCTCTCGTGACTGTATCTGCTCCTATCTGCCAGCATCTGTAAACTCTTCCTTAGAAACAGTTCTTAGCATTTTGCCAAAGTGTCATGATAAGAGTGAAGTGGAAAAAAGTACAGTTTCCAATGACATTTATTGAATCCTCCAAGTAATGATCCTTGGCATCAACTCCTGACAAAATGTGCTTGATATGCTGTCTTTTCAGTCTCCTACTGTCAGTATAAAAATTACCTTCCTCCTTATTCTTTTGATGTAATTTTAAACACTCTCGTTCCAAACAGAGAGTTTGACTACCTTACTTGGCGAGTTTAACAAGCTGAGCACCACTGGCTATTTCTTTGATGATAAATGGAAGGGGAAGTAAGTGAGGAGTAAACTACAGGTGCACCATCTCCCTGGGTGATCATAGTCCTTCTTTGGAGTTATTAGCCTGTTTGAACCTCTCTCTATTAATAAACGAACTGGCAAGGTAGCAAACAAAC
This sequence comes from Anabacerthia variegaticeps, assembly GCA_035583185.1. Taxonomy (NCBI): domain Eukaryota; kingdom Metazoa; phylum Chordata; class Aves; order Passeriformes; family Furnariidae; genus Anabacerthia; species Anabacerthia variegaticeps. Next base: position 13,022,242 of record JAWWEW010000112.1, on the reverse strand, counting down.
TACTAGTAAACAAACTGGTAAGCAAACCAGTAAACTCCTGGCAAGACGCAGCTAAACTCGTGCAGCCTCCTAAACAAGGTATTTGCATCCAAACTGCCTACTGGGAACAATCTGTAGCCTTTGTCAACCCCCTAACCATGCACGGGCATTATCTGTAAGAGCATTGAGTGTCCCTGACCAGACAACCTGTGCCAGGGCTGTGCTAGCACTTTCACAGCATAGAGAGTCCCTGTTCCCTGTCTGTGTCCAAGCCTAGACTTTGTGTCCTTTGGGTAAGGTGTATATTGTGCTTTTTTCCTTATTTTTTTTCTGGTGTGACTGTTGGACTCAAGAAAGAGGTTCAAGTTGCTTCCTGCTCTGGGAATGAGGGTAAGGGGAGCATTTCATTACTGCAATGAGATGTGATCAGGCTTTATAGTACTGTGATAGAAGGCTGACATTGCAGTGGTATCTAAAATGTTTTATAACACTATCTGTCTCTTTTCCTGCTGCTCATGTCAGTCAGACTTCCTTTGGAAAATTTTATCTAAAATTGTTCAATCAATAAAAATAAAAATGAGAGTGTGTCAAATCTTACAATACTTTGACTTAGAACTCTTACTTTTTCCAAGCTTTATAGAAAAAGGTATTTTTGGTATCAAGTAAGACCCTTTTGCTGTCTCCAGGAAAATGCGGATTGGCTGAATCACAAACTCTGACTAATTTTAATTTGGACACCCTCAGCAGAAGCTTGTTAGCTTGGCAGCTAAAATCCTGGCTGGTGACATCTGCAGTGAGCATCCTCCAGCCCTCCAGCTTCTCCCTGCCAGCTCATCTGCCTGTGTGCAGCTCCGTGCAGCAACCCAGAGCTGGCAGCTTCTCCTGTGGGAGCAGAGCACTGCAGGGTGAGGAGCAGGGCCAGCAGGCAGGTGAAGCACACAAAACCTATGAAAGCTGGAGACTTTACTAGGACTTGATATTATAGGAAGAAAGAAGCCGTAAGAAGGAGAATAACCAAGGAGAAAGCAGGACCAGCATTTATACAGCCCCTTCTGTCTGTTCTTTCTCATCCAACATTGAAACAGTCCAAGGCTTTCTCGAGTCTCCACATTTGTTTGTTTGTTGGCAAAAATCTGTATTATCTGGTGATGAAGGATGTATCCTACATCCCTTAAATTTTTTGATTGAGTTTCTCCCTCATGCAACTGATCCCTATGGATGATAACAGACATCTACTGCTACAATTACTTATTAGCACATGTGGTAGAGGTCTGTACTGGGGACCTAATAGGTTTCAGCTCTCTTTGGAGGTCGCTAGGGTTTCATATAATATCATTTCTTTTCGATTAACATGGGAAGAGACTTGATAATTCCAAAAAATTAGAAGGTACTTAAAGTAAACCCATGTGGAAATAGAAAATTCTGTCCAGCTGAAAAGTTTAACGATTGCCATTTCACTTCAAACAAAATAGATTAAAAAAAAAAGTTACTGTGTTTTTGTAGTAGAACATTAAAACAAATGCACTTCTAACTTTTTTTCTGTGAGCTATGTCCTCAAAGGGTTAACAGACATGAAGAAAATGAGGTGATCAAAGATTTTATGAAAGGATGACTTTGATCTCATAGATGGTGTAAGGCAGGACTTAATCCAAAATTAACATACTATATGGATTAATTAAAGGAAACAAATGTGAGAAAGCTTGTTGCAATCTTGAACAGCTCATTTAGCTTATCTTTAATGCAAATTGTCAGTACGATTCCTGTCATGAAAATAAATCTCATTAAAAATACATCACTTGTTCACACGTATGTAAACCAAGGAAAGAGTGTATTCCTACCAGATGAATTTGATGTTACTCAGCTGGAGAGCAGAGATAATGCGGGTTTCAAAATGCAGTCTCTTTCCCTTCCGTCTGCGTTTACATTTTCTGAAAAATCTTTCAGTAGGGGTAATATCACTTGGGGCTATCAGAGTGCTTAATGAATGTGAAATAACAGGGGGTCGCAAACTGATGACTAAAGGGCAGACTTGCAGCAACAAGAGCTTGAAACTCACATTCCCTCTTTACCAGTGGACTCATATTGCCATAGGTTATATATTCTCAGACTGACAATCTCCTGGAGATTTTCTATGACTTTCTATTGAATAGAAGTTCAGCTAAAAGGAAACTAAAAGCAAATACTATTTGAAAGTGTATAAAAATGTAAAAAACTATATTGTGCTTATAAATCATGCCATCATATTATTATTATTCTCTTGGAGCAGTTTATTCTAGCAGTAAAGCTAGAATTCTGTACAGAGATGAAAGTCAATATCTATCTCCATCCCTACACCAACATTAGTAAGAAATATTGCTAGACATTGCAATGTAGGAAGGAAGAAAGAAGAATATTAACTAGAGGCTTTTTTTCCCATATTATAGTCCCATATTACAAAACAAATAAGTATGTAGTCCTTTTTTGTATACTTACAGAACTTCCTCTCCACAGAGAAATAAAGAGGCAGAGATTCCTGAATGTTTGGGAGGAGGAAGCCCGACAATTGCAACATCAGGGATCCCTCAAGAGGCAGTGATCTCCTTCCCCTTTAAGGTGAGAAATTCTAATAATACACATTTGTATGGGAAGCAGGCATAGAAAGGATTCTAATATTTTCATTGTGTTTTCAAATGTATGTGTAGAGTGCAGTGTAAGGTCACAGCAAAGCTTTCCTTTAGTATTTATGGTCCCAAAGGCGTTATCTATGTCTCCATTTACTCTGCAAATACTTTTCAGGGCTCGGCTGAAGCTTGGTCACCTCAGTGAACCTTTGATCAGGCCCCCGACTCGAAGGAGAGTAAGGTACGAAGTGGGCTGTTCAGCATTCTGTTCGGTGTCCTGTACAGCCAGGAGGTGGCAGAGCAAGTCCGGTTTACCACGTCTGACTCGCAGGCTCTGGGTATTTTCCAGTCCTGACGCTGTGCAAAGATGGTGAGTTCCCGCAGTTCTCCCATTTGCACCGTTTAGTGGCAACTGCCTGCACAAACTAACAACATTTGCAAGGCTATTAAGAGGGTTCCAGCAAGCTTGCAGAGCTCTCTAGGAAATGACGGCTGGTATTTTTTCCCTTTTTTTTTTTTTCTTCGTGTTAAAATTATAATTTTGTACTGCTGACTCAACCCTGCGCTTTCTCTGGCAGTTTGAGCAACCCATCCTTTCAGCAGCAAGAATGAGTCTTCCTTGTGTGCATGTCCTAGCAAGCAAATGACTTTACTGGCTCCTGCCCACAACAGCAAGTGAACAAAAGCACATTGTTCCAGCAAATGCTTGACAAGCAGTAATATGTAAATATGTAGTAAAGATGTATAATTCTGCATAACTGTTAATATAAATGCCTTCTCCTTTCTCTTCTTGTTTACTTCTTAACATGGTAAGTGACCCAAGTGAAAAGCAGAGAGAAGTCATGTGAGAGAACAGAACAGATGGACAAACAGAGAAAAAAAGCAAATAGAGAATGAAAAACTGGGCATTATCAGCTGGGGTACTTTTTCTATCATCTTCAGCTGCAGTCCATGTCTTTTGAACTAAACAGGTCTGGGTTGGGTCAACAGATGATAGGGGCTGTGGAGGGGAAAAAAAAGATGTTGCAAAGAAGTGTTGCCAATAATTTGGTAACCTAAACTGTATCTGCTTGTGAAATCACTCTATTAAATAAGCAGTAGGCTTCATCAAAACCTATTGATGAAGAGCTACTGCTGCTGGTTAGTAACAAAACTCCCAACATTTGTTAACAGAAAGAAACCCCAAAATCTATGTGTTTAATGGGCTGCAGCAACCCCAGGACAGATATTGGTGCCTTCACAAAACATGACATTTACTGTCTTCTGCCTCTCATGTATATTTTTTGTATGTCTTTTTCACTGGGGCAGCTGTAAAAGGGGAGGTAAAAGAAGGTCAGGAGGAGAAGGTAGTAAGCATTGTCTTAGGGTTTGATCACCTTTAAGAAAAGACGGGACCACTTTGGACCTTGCTATTTTAAAGGACTCAAAAACTTGATAGACGTTGATGGAAATAGAACAAGCTCCTTTAGTTAAGACTGCAAGAGAAAAAGATGATGCAGAGGTTTTTGAGCACAGGGTCAGATACAAAGTCAAGAGAATCATGCATGAGCGAGACAGGCAGTGAGGAGAGGTGAAGAGAGGATTCCTTGCACTGAGAGTACCAAAGTTATTATACTCTAAATTCTGCATTTATTGTCTGCTGGCTTCAAAGCAGTAATGTACGATAGAATCTGACCCTAAATAGATGTAGTTGTCAGAGTCAACAATAGGAAGCAGAGATAGAAAGAGATTTGATATCTACTCTGCAATCCTGCCTCTGGTGATAGTTTCTGCTAGAACTCAGAATTTCCCCCTCTGAAGGATGGAAATTGTATTTCTTCCAATCCCTCTGCTAACAGCTCTGTTGTTTTTTAAATTTTAAGAAAGGACCAACTACGTAGCTGGGGAGAAATCACACAAAACACCCCCCAAAACACCCCACTGCTGTTCTCCAAGGGTTTCCTGCAACCTTTTAATGTTTTAGCCAACTTCAGATAAGATCTACACCCTGGACACTAATGCAGACAGTGTGCCCCAGACACACAGACTCAGGGCAGAACTTCTTGGGTGACAGGAAAGGTCACCTACAGTGGCCTTTGTGGTCCGGGCTGCTCTGCTAACACCAGATGTAAGATGGCATCTGGAACATCAACTTGTGGCCACAGGCAATTGAAATGAGAGCAATTAGCACAAGGAGCCAGACAGACTGTGGAGATCCTTGTAACTTCCAATTGCTCTTGGCCAGGCTGGAGTTAAACAGGCATCTACTACTGAAAGGCTGCATATCTTGTGGTTTCTTCTCTGAGTTTGTAAACAGTTCTGTGCATGTTACCGCAATTCCTTTCACGTCAAACTGAGGGCTGCGGCTGCCAGCAGGTTGTGCAGTGCCCTAAGCATCCAGGTTCAAATTTCTCGTCTAAAACAATGGTGTTTGGATTGGAAATGCTATTTTGATCCCCTTCTTTTTTTAGTTGCCCCAGCCTTGGGGGTGATGGCTTAGAATAGCTGGAATATTTAAAAACTCCGCCAAGTGCTGTGCTGACAAAACAGCAATTTGTATGTGCTCAGTACTTCTGGCTAATCTCAGCACAGAGTTCACATGCTGAATGAATCTTTTTTTCTTTCATCATTCAATGTATTAACTTGAGGTCATGCTCCACTGACACTCGCAAACAGCACCCGTCTCTGTCAGTCACAGCCATGCACAGAAGGAGCTTGAAAGGAATTAACTCTGTCTAATAGACATACCCGGCTTGCACACAGCCCCTCAGGATGGGAGTGATAGCGTGAGGGACTGGTGCAAAACTGTGGGAGGAGGGAGTAGGAATTAGCCTACAGAAATGGAAATGCTCGTGTTTGAAATGGTATCACAAATACATAATGTCACAGATATTTCACTTATGGCTTGTTCTTGGTCATCTGCAAAATGCAGCAGCCGTGTGTGGTTACATTTAAAAAAGACCAAATGACACTTTGCAGTCCTGTGATCCAAAGCACAGTGCTCTGTATCACTTCAGGAGAAAGAAGCGGTGATGGGATTTACTTCAAAGCTGTAAGAAAATGGAGAAAACCAGTAATACCAACAGTAACAGAACTTTATTTCTTAGAGGAAAATGAATTCAGCAGCAATAAATGAAGGTGCTGCTCACAAGAAAACACTCCTATTGCTGATGTGCAACAAACATCACATAAATATGAGGTTAGGAGATATGAGAACTGTGGTCATCTGTGCAGCTGACATCTAAGAGCAGATAAATCCTTTCTTCTCCTTTCCTTTTTCTTTCTTGCCCCTTTCATTCCAAAAGCTTCAGGAGACTTCTTTCTCTGGCACTAAACTAATGATTTTGGGAGTTGGGGTGATTCCACAAGTGATTATTGGGAACATCTATAAATTAAGAGTATCTAATTCTGCATTTATATTCTCATTTCAGAATCACTGAAGGTTTGATAAGGCTCTACTGTGTATGTGCTGTAGGCAAATGTTTTTTTGTATTTTATGGTCCAACAGATTAAGGCTGTGGGAGGAGCTAGTGAAGATCACCACAGGCAATATTCTGACCTAGGATAGGAGCCTGGTACTTTTTGCTTTTGTACTCCCTAAATAATACTTTCTCTCACTGATGAGAAAATCTGTCCACGGCAAAAAGTTTAGGAGTATTCCATCCCAAACAAGAAAATTTCAATACTCTGATTTTTGTTTTGCCTCTCTTTATACCCAGAATACATTTACTGGGCTGGTTGGAAGGAACAGACCAAATCTTCTGTTTTATTAATGTTACTTATCTGTCCATAGGATTATCAAGAACTATCTTAGAAAAATATTTAAGCTGAGTCATATACCAATAAAACCAGATAAATTCACTCTGGCAGCTGCAATAGTGAATTTAACTTACTCTCGCTGTGTCTAGGCAGAGTGTGGCATATGGTTCTGTGGTGATTTCATTTCATTTTGGAGTTTCTTTTTGACATAAGATGAAGTCTAATAACATCTCAAATGGATTTACGGGACGAGCAAAGGCAGCTCTTTTTACTACAAACAAGGAACTCCATGCATCTTACTGCCACTTGTAAAGCACCTATGACTGTTGCTGCAGAAGTGAACAGTTGTTTTAAACATCTAAATTGGATCTGTGCAAAGACCTTTGCATCTCTAATGTGCACAGGCAAGCAAGCAGTGATGGAAGCAGAGGCTGTGTGTGGTTTTCCTCCCGAGTCTCTGTTTTGATCAAATGTTCAGAGTACAAAAAGCACAGGTCCTGCCTCAGTTTTCCTCTACGTTCACCAATATACAGCCTGTCGTTGATTTCAAAGTGAGAAGTGACATGTTAAGCAGGAGATAGGATTGTTTTACTGATTCAAATTGCAAGTTAAAAGATTATCTGTCTTTTGAGAAAGTATGCCAATTTTTAAGGCTGTAGATAGCAAAAGGAATGGTGATTTTCCCAGGCCGGAATACAAATTATTGAATGGCACAGTATCTCTATGGATCCTGGAAAATGGAGATGTTAGTTGTTCTAGTGTGAGCACAATACTGACTCCCTGACCATGATTAAGTATATATTGCTCAAATGGTGGGTTGTTCACAGTTATCTGGGTCTTGCTCATGCTGACTCACATTTCCTGCATTCTCATCAGGGATCTGTGTTTCTTACCATTCTGGCCTCCAAGGTACTGAGCCTCCTGTATCTTGACGTATGTGGGAGGCCTGAGATCAAACATCAGGGAGCAGGAGCAGTCACTGCCAGAGTTTCTTGATATGAAGATGTCCAGACAGTGCCCAGCTTTTGGGATTCAACATGGATTTTTCCTCTTAAGGGGAGGGCAATGGGAGGAAGCCAGAATGTGAGTCAGAAAGGTACAAACTGTAGTTAGACAAGAATAGACTTTTCAGTTTATCTTGTTGCTTTGTTTAACAGCCCTGCATCCTATTTTATGTAATCATAGGGAAACATCCAGACTTTGTGAATCAAGGATGACAGAAAGTGGACACCTGTGTAAGTGATGCATGCAGATTTTCACAAGATAATGTACTTGGCTGATATTGAGGGGAATCTTAACATGAAGATAATTCTGCTGACATTCCCAGACCCTTTTCTGGAGGTGATATTCATAGAATCATTAAAGTTGGAAAAGTTCTCCAAGGTTATTGAGTCCAACTTTTGAGTGACCACAGGGATGGTGACTACCACTTCCCTGGGCAGCCTGTTTCAATGCTTAACCACCCTTTCAGTGAAAAAAATCTTCCTGATGTCCAACCTGAACCTCCCCTGGTGCAGCTTGAAGCCATTTCCTCTTGTCCTGTTGCTGGTTGCGTGGGAGAAGAGGCCAAACCCCACCTGGCTACAGCCTCCCTTCAGGTAGTCGTAGAGAGTGATAAGGTCCCCCTCTGAGCCTCCTTTGCTCCAGGCTAAACAACCCCAGCTCCCTCAGCTGCTCCTCATATGTCTTTCTCTCTAGATCCTTCACCAGCTCCGTTGCCTTTCTCTGAACACGCTCCAGCACTTCAATGTCTTTCTGTGCCCAGAACTGGACACAGACCCGAGGTGCAGCCTCACCAGAGCCGAGTACATGGGGACAATCACAACCCCAGTCATGCTGACTACGCTGTTGCTGATACAGGCCAGGATGCCACTGGCCTTATTGGCCACCTGAGCACACTGCTGGCTCATGTTGAGATGCTGCTGACCAGCAACCCCAGCCCCTTCCCTGCTGGGCCACTTTCCAGCCACTCTTCCCTCCACTGCCTGGGGTTGTTGTGACTGAAGTGTTGAAGTATGACAAGTGGAGCTGGATGAAGAGAGGTCAGTTTTCAGGAGGTGAAAGAAAAAAATGTGACAGCAGAGCACAGTGGATTCGACAAGTCATTCAGTATGTAACAGCGACTGCCAGGCATGTGGTGATGGTTTCCTCTACCACTCTATACACTTGTTACTGCAACTGAACACTGTCCCTGAGTTACGCATTTTCACAGGATGTGTAAAATCCAAATCCTGAGTCCTCCTGACTCATTATGTTCTTTGTTATAAGGGGCCCATCTGCATCTCATCAAAGTCCTCATAAATTTGTGGATAGGTTCGGAGCAGATGACTAGATTATTGCTCTAATTTCTCCACGTATGCTGTCAGTGGTTACCTACTTGTTCTTTTAATTAGGCCAAAATTTGCTAAAGCATATGAAAAATTGCGTATCCCACTGAAAACAGAATTATATGCTGATAGCTCACAGCCCATTCTTCAACTTTTGCATAAATATTTTTATTATATATCTCTGTGTTCTGCACTAAAAGTGTGTCAGTGGGAACACGTGCTGGTTGTGAACACTCACTTTCCACCAGCACCTGCTTCTTGAGCAGGCTAAGTGTGGAAGTACATTCTAATGGCTATGGCTGAGCTGTGCAGACAGTTTATTCTCTGTTCTGCAGCAGCAACGTGGGTAAAGCAGGAAAATTTGTGTCTGACTGAGTTGACCCAGAGGGAAAACTGTCCAAGAAGCTTTAGCTTTGAGCTTGTCTCCCTACAGTTGCGTACTGTAGGGAGACTCATTTGTTTTAACTGTTGAAAATTAAATGTGACTGAATTTAGCCTTGAAAGATCCCATTGGGATGAAAAAGAAAAGTGTATTAGAAATTCTCAAAGCCAAAAGTTGCGATTTGCCCCTCACTCTTTTCTTTTTTTTCCTTTTCACCCATGGTAAATGATTGTCCCAAATGCAGTCAGACTTCACTGATGGCCTGTTATGTCATGGCATTGCGCTCGTCTACAAATCAGCTCCTCATCCCAGGTTTGTAGCTTGGCTGTTAATGCTGGCAGTGTTAATTAGAGCAGCACACTGCTGGCTGCAGGGAGGGGAGCAGTGAAGATCCCGTACCAGCAGCAGTGCCCCTTCCTGTATGGCACTGTGACCCTGCAGGCAAAGGAAAAATAAGGGCAAGCCCTGGTAGCAGTGGGATAAAACTGCTTAGAAGCCCTCAGCTACAGGTTGCCTTGTTGCCCAGCTTTTTTAAAGCAACCAGGTTTGTCTAATTAAGTAGGGTAAAAAGAACAAATTAATTGGATTTCAGTCCTCAGATGATGAAAATAGGCCTGAGCTTCCGAATGTCTGTGCAACAGCTCTCCTTTCTGTGCATGATATACATGGAAATGCTGTATTCTTCCAGTTTGAAAAGGCTTGCAGAGTTTCAGTTGTATTTATCCTGAGAACCCATGTTGTTAGCATGCCTAGCTTTTGCTGCCATTAATTCTCTGAAGCCCAGCAAAAAGGCATTGCACATTTGAAGTTCTATCTCTCTTGAAAGTTGTCTCAGCTGGGAGGCTGCATGTATTTGCCAGTGGAGCCACAGGCTGATCGAGGGTCCACCAGGGCAGTCATGGATTGATCTGGCATCTCCCCTCCTCAGGTAGATCTCAGTGAAGAAACTTTCCTGTGAGGAAAAGTATTTGAATGAGCCTTGCTGTAATGAGTGCAAAAGGAGGCTAAATTCCCTTTCTTTTCACTACACACATACTTATTCCATCATTTCCCTTTGCATTTTACTGAAGTTATCATATCAAACACTGGCACAACCCAGAATATGCTGGAGGGAAGCAGCCACTCTGGTAACAAGTTGGTTTCCTTCTGTGATGTTTCAGAAGTGGTCTCCTTTCCTCACTTCTTTTGAACTGGTTGATTAAACAGACATACTGGACTGAGCACTCATGCCAAAGATTTTTATTACACTTACTGATTTTAGAAGGAATTTGTTAAAAAAGCTACAGCAAGATTTCTGTAAATTGGAGAAGGTCCCATTTGTAAAGTCAATGTAGTAAAGAATACAGGAAGAGCAGTATTACGTGCCATTATGTAAAATAATATCTGATGATTATTTTGGTGAATTATGGAGACAGGAATTGATATTGTAACCTGTGGTGAAACTCTGCTCTAGACCAGATGTCACAATTAATATCACATGCCCAGCAGGGCCCTTGAGAGACACTGTGGAGACTGATATCTCTTTCTCCACAAAGATGGTATAGGGTAGCCTCACACTGTTCCTTTTGTCCAATTCCCATCTCTCATAGCAAAATTCCTTCTAGAAAGGAGAAAGATAGTTCATTCTCAGTGGTCTGGGGACTGTGAGCAAATTTTATTTGTCGTAATCTGGACAAACAATACCTTGAACAAGTTGAAAACCACCATTTCACATATTGCTCAATTTATCACAACTGTAAGTCTACAACAAAAACATTAGATCATGACCCACGTAGCTGTATGTTCATTACCCACATAGCTATGGGGCAAATTCTTTCATATGCCAGATTTGACATCTTTTGTTGTCAGACTATGCTTTTATTGGGAGAGTGGCCAGAGTTGCTTCAGTTTTGATGTTGTATGTTCACAGGTAAAGGTATGTTCAATTCTGAAAGAAAAAAAAAAAAAAAGAAAAAAAACGGGAAAAAAAGGCAGAAGTACTTTAATGGCTGCATCACACTCCCAAAACAGCAGCAGATATCACCGAACTACAGTGTATCAGGATCAGGGTTCTTAACAAAACCAAAATTGACCAATTTACACCAAGAACAGCTCTTTTGAAAGAACACCAACGAAGAACTACTCATCTGAGCTCCCTAGATGAAACTGTCTCCCTGTGACATTTGGGTGTGGCTTTGACAATAACCTCTAGAAAAAAAATATAATGCTTGAGCACTTCAGAGAACAGCACCATACAGAAAGCACTCTGGTGGAACAGAAACATTTGGGAAATGCTCCCATCACTACCCATGGTTTCACGTCTCTGCAGAATCCTTTTTCTCTGTTACGTGAGCTGAAAACATACTCCAACATACATCAGCACCTTCCCATTCATTAAGGTATTTATGTAGAGGTAGGATCTGCACTTGAGTCTACCTTGAGGGTGTAATTGTGTGTTGCTAATGTAATGGCTAGAGCTGGTGATCCAAACGGCAGCATATGAAAGGTCAATGTGCAGAATGCAAGGTTGTGCGGAGCAATTGGAGGAAAAATGGTGTCTGATTTAACAGAGTAAGAAGAAAGAGGGGGAGCAAGGGCGGTGAATGAAAGAGTGGTAAGATGACTTCTTGAAACAGGCCCTGCAGAGGTGAAAACAAAAGCATTAACTCCATCAGTTATATCCAATGAATGTCTTAAAAAGAAAGATCATAGATAAAGAAAGAGACAAAACTCAGAGCTGACCATTTAAGTGATGTGCATGCAGATTTCAGAGGCACTGTTTCCACATATCATATTCTTTATGTGTAAATCCCCGTGGTTGCCCTTAAAACATCATATGCAATGGCATTCCTTAAAAGGCAAGTCACAGTATAAAATTCTGATCTCATATACCCTAGTGAACATCCCAAAGTGGTTTCTATTGAGAGTTTGCATGGCGCAAATGAAAGCAGGACTTAACTCCTACCTTCATGTCATGTTTGCCACCATACTTTGCATTTTGTCATGCGCCATCAGATGAATCCACGTGACCCTAAATTCTACTGAAAGTAAGAAAATGTCAGAACTCAGTGCAGCATTACTACAGGGATTTATTTATTTGCCATATAAATTTAAAATGGTATGATACCTTAAAAAAAATAAAGCATCATTCTAATCATGTGGGCCATGGAAAACTAAGGAGATTCAACAAGTCCAAGTGGAAGGTGCTGCACATGGGTCGGAGCAATCCCAGACATGAATATAGACTGTGAGAAGAACTTGTTGAGAGCAGACCTGCAGAGAAGGACTTGTGAGTTCTTGTAGAAAGCCAGAAGAGTCCTGGAAAGCGGACAAGTTGAGGGAGGTGATTCTGCCCCGCTGTTCTGCTCATGTGATATCTCACCTGGAGTGCTGCACCCAGGTCTGGGATCCTCAGCACAAGACAGATGTGAACCTGCTCGAGAAGGTCCAGAGGAGGGCCAGGAAGATGATCAGGGGACTGGAGAACCTCTCCTATGGAACCTCTCCTATGAAGACAGGCTCAGAGAGCAGGGGTTCAGCCTGGAGAAGGGCAGGGAGGCCTCATGCACCATGATTGTCTATATGGATTAGAGGAAGCACGAAAAGGATTTTTCAAAACAAACAAACTAAACAAAGTCTGACTGATCTCTTTATCCTTTATCTGGAAACCATTTTTTCTAAGGGAATCGTATCCAACAAGAGAGTAATCATAGCTGTGGCACTGAGAGCAAAACAACAAGCAATTTCCTGTACTTTTGTCTTTCCCATTTTCCACAAGTGCAAATGGCTTCAATTACTTCCTCAAAGTTTGATGAGTTCCACAGCAGGGCCAGTGATTAACTGCAAGGGAAATTTTTATTTCCCCTCTTGAACTTCTGCTTTTTTGGTAGCTGTTCAGCCACTCCACAGTAGCATTGAACATCCCTCCCAACTAATCACCTGCATGGAAACACAAGGGGAAAGGAAGAGATGGTGGCAGAAACAGCCCAGCCAAAATGCTGTAGATGAAAGTCTTTTGGTGTGGCCTCAGAGTGTTGTGCATTGTGAACAAGTTGAGTCATGCTCTGAACACCAGAGGATGAGTAAGGAAGCTCAGCCTCCTCTGAAGCTTGGTTTTATTGATGAGTTGACATCAGCTCCTGTTGCCAGCCAAACTCCCCTGAGTCACTCTCTGCGTGACTTCCTCTGCACTAGTCCTCTCTGCCCAAAGAGGTAGTCTCATCCACCTGCAGCCAGAGCCAACTGGAGCCATTGTGACTCAACAGAGCAAGGAAAGAGGCCTGCAGGAGTTCTTCCTCACCTGCTTATACAGCATTGCCATAGTATATGAAAAAAGACTGACTGCATGAGCAGTAGGGGAAGAGGACGGGTGAGTCTTACATGTGCTGGCCCCAGTTTTCATGCTCAACTCCTCCTGTTGGCTGAGGGGGTGTATTTGAGAAGCCCAGGGCTGACTGGCAAGCAGGTTTGGGTAACTTGGGAATGACCATAATATAAAATACCTTCAGAACTGGAGTTTTCAAAGGACATAGATTCCTGATGAAATACAAAGGGTATTGGGCAGTGGGTGCCCTGACATTAATAGTGGGTTTTAGGGTGGCTGGAGAGAGAAGGCCGACATTGGCCCTAAAGTGTGGGCTTTCCTACCAAGCTATGGACAATATTTCTCTGAATAAGGTAAATCTGCCATTCTGAAAAGCACTAAGAGTAGCCTACTTATGGAAACTACATCTTCTAAGCACACTGGAGGAAGCAAGCTTTGGCTCTATTGCTAATGTTTCCACTAAGAAGGTGACTTTTTTCATCAGACAGCTAGCATTTCTTCAGGCAGTGTAGGAAGAAGACCACCTCCCTTGTCTGTGCTGATTTACACCACTCTAGTACTCATCACATCTTTGTCAACAAACTCCATCGGGAAAGAACAACAAATGGAGCGTGTTGAGTCAGTAGTTTGAAATAACAGTGAGAAGAGACTGCAGGATTCACAAACCAGAAAGAGGGCAGCCTCTCTTGAATAGCTTATTCACTTGGGTTTATTTGCTCAGTGAGCTGAAAGCAAATGTGAAGTGAGGGAAAGGTGATGAGGCCAAATAGACAGGGGTCTTTGGAGTCCCAGGGGGCTGCCAACAGGGGCTGCAGTCATTCTTCCAGCTTGCTTGACAGCTCTGGGTCCTTAACAAGGGGACCCTGGAGTAAAAATTGTTACAGACCATGAAAACTTCTCCATCCATACCACCAGCATATGCAAGAATACCTCCTTGTTCTAGAGGTGAATTCTTCCTCAACAGCTCACCTAGCCACTGACCTTTCTGCTGGCACTGTTGGCCAGCAGTTGCTAGATTGGATGATAGGCTTGTGAGACAGCAGTTTGGGCAAGGCTCTCTTTGAGACTCTGTCTCCTTTTGCCAACACCCTAAGTTAGAAAGTTTCTCTAAATGGGAAACTGAGGAGCACATAATGACAGTGCCAACTCTAAACCTCTTTATCCCATTTTCTTCTGTATGAGCTTACTAAATGAGTGAGAAAAACTATTTAGATGCACTGGCAATTTTCCTTGACCTAATGATCCTCTGGGAGCTCTCACAAGCATCCAGGCTTTCCTGAGCTCTGTGGACTATGAGGACAATAGAAAAATGGCGCATGATCTCACCTGTAGCTTTCCCTCTGTGATGCTTTCATTGCTGCCATGCAACTCCCATGTGCCAAGACCCAGGCTAGGACTTTACACAGAACAACCACCCTTCAGAAATACATCAGCACATGATGCAGATTTCCTCAAGAGAGGTTTTATTGCTCCACTATCAGTTGTCTGTCACAGAAAGAGAATTGGGTGACTATTCACCTGCCCTGGAGCATTGCTTATTTAAATGCAGTTTCAACTGAATACAAAGTTCTTCACTTCTTGGCCAAATTATTCTGCAGAGTCACTTGCTTTGCAGCTGCTGCATCCTCCTGCTCCTACATGGCAGCATTTCAGCAGTATTTGGAAGGGAAGCGTCTGCCTGTCCTAGCATTACACCAAGCTCTGGGACTCTCCCAAGTGACACTCATTATATCAGCGTACAGTGATATTATTAGCGTATTTTCATCCAGCAGCAGTCAATGTCAGATTGCTTCATGATGTGTTCAACAGGCATCAACGTTTCAAAAAACACCAGATAAATGTCTTTTTACATGACCTCTTTAATGCAATGTCATAGATCATTTGCGTATTTAACAGCTCTCAAAACCTCGATGCATGTGTGCTTACAAAATAGATATCTTCTCACTCCTTATTTTCCTCCTTCAAGTGCCATGAGAAATTATTTAAGGAAGTTTTAATGAAATGCATCTGTCACTTATGAAGATAAATAGCCATAGTATGGCTTTCCATTACTGGAAATGGCAGAATTAAATTAGAAAATTACAATCCTCAGCATCTTCCCTGACTTGTTTCTGCATAATGTGTTAGAAAATATGCCCACATAGGCAGAATGCTGCAATACCAATGGAGCATGTCATAAAACAAGACCTCTTTTTATGATTGTTTTGTTAGTTTGCATTGAGGAATTTTTTCCCATGGATGATTTTTGGTCCTGTTTCTGGGCAAGGAAACCAAATCAGTAAAGGGAACCTAACTAGAGTGGAAGTAGATAAAACCCTCCCTCTCTTCCAAACCCTAAGTTCTGGACTTTGTTCTATATTGGCTCCCAAACCAAATGGGAAGACCATAGCAGAGCATGTGATCCTGACTGTATAATTCCTCATATTCTGTCTGTAGGGCATCTCAGTTTCCACTACATGGAATAAAATCAGTGTAACCATTAAAATTTTGGGGCCACACTTTGGACAATAGGAATCAATATTGTATTCTGACTCTATTTTAATAGACAAAAAGATGATTACTAAAGGACACATTTAAATGAACAGGGGGTTGGTGGGAAATTGCCTTTTAGGATGGAATGGCCACGTCTTAGTCCTTCATTAGCAAGCTGGTCTTTTTGTCCTCAGAAGCAGGTTGTTGGTGATTGGTTTTGTCTTTTTAAGTGAAGAGTGAGATTCCTTATAGTCTGACCCAGTTAGAGCAAGCCAGAATGTCATTTGCAGCCTTTAGCCCTGCCAGTCCTGGAAGCAAGAAGGTAGCAATTGAAATAAGCTCTTGTGTTTCTCACCTGTGCTTCCAGCTGTAATGGAGGATGCATGCAGAATATTTGTGCCCCTCAGCCCTTGCACCCACTCCACAACAGCAGCATATGCTCCTGCTTCCCAGCTCCATCAACCTCTAACTCACCCAATACTCTTCCACTCATTCTTCTGGTGTTTCTCTCTTTCTGTTTTTATGGCATGTGAATTTTGCATTTTTCATGGCTTCAGCAGAGGCAGGAGTGCTTTATCTGTGCCCGCTACCCAAACTCAAGTTTTTTCCTAAGCACGTTCCTAGTGAATCCTCATCCCTCACTCCCTGAATAAATACTTTAACTGCTGTACTTTTATTCAAAGCTGGTCACCAATGCCGTAATGCCCTCACCAGCTGGCATGTGGCTGTTAATGCTGCTGTTCCTGCTGAGTCCAGCTCTGCCTGTGCATGTCAGGAGCGTTCAGTCAGGAGTCCTGCAGAAATAAGGCATCAGGTCTTGGGAGTAGTCAAACACAGGTGCAAAGGTGCAAGCAGAGAATGTGTGAGCAGAGAATGTTTTGCAACTAATGAATCATATCACATCATGTCATAGAATGGCTTGGATGTAGCAGGTTAAACAGGGAGAGAAGGAATTTCCCTATCTTCTTCTAAAAATTATGCATATTTATTTCCAAATGAAATGACTGTAATTTTTGTTGTTCCTGTTCATTGCAGCCTCCTAAATTCCTGAAACTTCCCAAGGATCCCTGTGAGGAAAGGCGGTGTGCATGTGTGTATGTGTGTTTCTGTGTGTGTGTCTGTGCACTAACTGGAGGTCCCAATAGATTGAATACATTTTGGAGGATCTCAAGCCTTTCTGAGAACAAGAAGCAAGCAGATAAAACATACTGGGCATGAAGATGAGCTTGTTGAGAGATGAGAGCTTCTAAAGCCCCAGCTGCCTTCCTTTCAGCCTCATCTTAATTGAACTGCTCAGATAGCAGCAACCCTGCACAAGTAAGTGCAGGTTATCCTAGCTCTGACCTTCAGTAATCCTCCAGGAGTGCTGATAGGGATGCACAACACTTTGCTTTTTCCCTGACTATACAAAGGAAATAAACTCAGATTTGAATACCCAGATGAACAGGAACAGCATAATTGAGGAACACAAATAGTACCAAGGTCACAGGGAAACAGCATAAGCAGTGGTCAGTGTGGCAAGCATCTCTTCTCCAGCAGGGATCAGTATTGGCTTCTTGCAGATGGGAACACACCCCTGTAATGCTCCCAGTTAGTGGTGGGATTTTGTTTGAGCATTTACATCCCAAGGTTAGCATGTCTTGCTGACCTTGGTAGGGAGTGGCTTATCCTAGGAAGCTTTGAAATTTGATTACCTTTCAGTTACCTGGCACTGCTCTGCATGTTATTAATAATCACACAATGATCAAACTTACAAAAATCCAGCCTTAGTATTTAACCCTATGGCTTTCTCTGTAGCACAGTCTACAAGTTCACTGCAACCATTTTTTCCCTACATGTAATGCCATTTAATTTCATCAAGTTTTGCTTATTCTCTGTCCCTACATGCAATCTGGCCAGAAGTTGGAAGAGCAACTTCTCCTCTATGCCTCCTGCCATCTGGAACAGGCTTGTCAGTATTTCTCTGCTCCAGTGGCTTTCCATCTCATTTCAAATCTCAGCTAAAAACTCTTCCCTTCCCCCTTATTTCTGTCTTCCTGCTCTTATTTATCTCTGAAGGTATACTACTGGTTTCTGTAAAGCAGCTGAGAGATGAAATTTGCATCACAGACAGAATTCAAAGACAGCCCTTTAACCTTTACTTACTAAGGTATGTATCTGTGTGGAGACAATGGGATACTGGGCTAAATCTTCAGGATCAAGTGTATCTGCAGGCCATTGGCCTTTCTTCTTGGCTACATAAAGGGTAAAAAAAATTATTTAGGGCATTTCTAATTGCAAATGATACATCAATCCTCATGGACTCTCATGGGCTTCATGGGCCAGAGGGATACTGTAATAGAATATACTGCTTCAGCATGGACAGGGACCTGGGAGCCAGCTGGCCCTGTATAATTAGCAGATCAAGAAGACAAATGACCAGTGAGTGATCTGTGGGAAGCCACAGACAGCTTGTAGAATGGAAATGGTCTTTCATGTCAGATTCTGGTGCAGGTCAGGTTAGAGGGAGGGAAAGACTGGCAATAGTATCCAGACTGGGCAGAAAGGCTAGGATTTTTTTCAGAGGGAAAGGCAGGACTGAGTTTTACCTAAGTGTGTTTTAAAACTCTGCCTTGCAAGAAGCTTAATCAGGATGGTACTGGGCTGGAAAATGAGGCTGACAGCCTTATAAAAATCCTGGCAATTAAGGAAAGGAAAATGCCATGGAAAACTGACCCTGAGGTTTGGATGTGGGCTTCCTTTGCACCTTATACTTAACAGCTGATCTTGGAGGGGAAAGATTCTCTGGTTGACTAGCAATGATGCCAAATAATTACTGCCTTGACAAAATATTGACTCTTTCCTTGTCTCACCATACTGAAAACCTTCAGGATTTTGCTTCAGTTTGGGATGCAAGGGATAGGAAACAGCACTACACGTTAGGACATGATGACATGTTGCTCCTTAGCAGTAAGGCGAAGAGGATGAATACTGGCCAAGAGGCATTCTTGTAGCAACAGCAACATCACTTTATCACACTCTGTGTTTCAGACTGTGAAGAGAGAGTTTGGAGGGCCTGTATCCTGACATGTCACCCTGTGTACTGTGGAACAGCTGCTTGGTCTTACTCCACCAGTCCTTGCACAACACAGAACACTTTTCACACCCTATCAGGAGTTTCAGACTGTCATAAAAGCTTTTCAGCTGCAGCCATCATCTAGGATAGAAAGGGAGCAGTCAATAATATTTTGGATATAATAATATTTAGGATATGTTAGATTAGATTCTCAGGTGGTCTTAGGTAGTGCACAAGCCTATGCCCTCCAGTAAAAAGCCAAACTAGGAGTAAATTACCTACTATCAGATCTAGCAATCAGTAGAAAGCCAGGCATGTGGACAATAACATCATCAAAGCCACCTGGAAGCTTTTGATACACTGAGGAATGCCTGTGCATCTATCTCTGCTTCCTCATGACACTTCAGGACAGAGAAGCAAAATTATGTATGAAGTGGAAAAAAATCTTTCTGTCCTTGGCAGGTAATCAGTAGAAGCTCCAGAGCATGGAATAAATTTTATGTAAACATATATTGTAGCAACACACTTTATTTCAAACCCACTTGGTGTTTCAAGGACTCATATCAGGTGTTTAAATTGAAGTTCTTTGCCCATCACTACTCTATTTGAAAGGCTATTCCAGAATGTCATTCTTCCGGTGGTTGCCCAATTTCCAGTCTAAATTTATTCATGACCAATTGATATCCATATGATCTTATTCCTCCCTCCTCAATATTTAGTCTTCCATATATCTATAAAGAGTAATTTTCTCCCATCTCTGGTCTTGTTTCACTAGGCCAAACAAACCTAGGTCCTTTTATCTTTTCGTAAGGTAGCGCTTCTGTTCCTGAACTCATCTTAGAAACCCTCCTCTTCATCCCCTCTAGCTTTGGTTTCTCTGTTTTGAATGGAGGTGGCAGGAGCAGCAGTATCAGAAATGAGCCCTTACTAATACTGTAGGTGGTATTTCCATCTCCACAGCCAAAGCCCGGCCCGATGTCCCCTAGAATAAGACTGGCTTTTCACCATTGTGTCTCACTGACAGCTCCCAGTCATCTGGCACTGGGATAGAAACAAAGCTTTTCCACATGGGCAGCTTGTTGTTTCTGTGTGATCTGCTTGGATGTCAAAGGATATGTGTATTATGAAGATGGAAGTTACAATTTCTTCTATGGCAAATTCGTTCCTTTGTGCAGAACAGTTCTCAACAGAAACATTCTAAGGAAAATTCTCGGAGTGGAAATTTTCATTCTCCCCCTTCACATGAATACAACATGCTTTGGAATTGGAGGCCTAGCTCCTAAGAGGACCTAGTAAATAAACACAAAGAGACAAGGCTATTTTGGTCCTTGCTTTGCTGAAATGTGGGATTTTCTGACTTGTTTTGTTTTCATTAAAATAACTTTAGAGAAAGATGAAAAACAAATACTTGCAAGTCTGAAGTCAATGGAAATAAAAGAGTCTCAGAAGTCCTAATCTCCAAGGGCCTTGTCTCAACTTCAGGAGGGGGCTGAGCTTGCTCTGCACCGCTCTGGATTAGGGCCTGAGGAAAGTGAGTGTTGAATGTAACAGAAGCTTAAAATACTTTAAACAAGCAAATATGTAAGAAAAGTGTGTGGTCATTTATTGGGAATAGTAATAGAAATGATTATGTAGGGAAGCAGGTTTCCTTATGTGTTTTGGTTTTGTTGTTGTTTTTGTTTGTGGGGTGGTTGTTGTTGTTTCGTTATTGTTGTTGTTGTTTGGATTTTTTTTTAGGTTTTGTTGTTGTTTTTTTTTAATTGGATTTTTTTTGTTGTTAATATTATAAAGGAATCAGGAAAGGATACACTGAAATGGTGCAATTCAACACATGATTAAAAGAGAGTTATTTCTTGTTTCATTTGGATTTTCTTGCTTTCTTGCTTGGATGTACATCCAAGCATTTAGTAGAATTAAACCAAATACTGAATGTGGTTAAGAAATGTTCAAGGAACTCCCAGAACTTTTAGTAAACTATGTGAGGATTATGCATGGCCAGAGTCTGAACTGACTTGGGAAAATAAACTTCTTCACACTGGTTCTACTCAAGTTTGATGCAGGTAATGATGAAATAGCATCAGACCCCTTCTATATAATAAATGTTTGGAAAAGAGAGAAGAGCTCTCATTCTTCACAAGACTGTACACAGAAGCTGCTAGTTCAGGGTTGGATGCTTTTCTGTTTGAATGTTCCACTTGTTGAAAACTGCAGATTTAGGTCAGTCAAAATCTGATTATGAGCCGATGTTGATATGTAATTTGTTAGCAACAGACATTTCTGACTGAAAGCTAAACTTATTTGTTTGCTGTTTCCTAAAGGAGAATGTTTCACTAAAACATTTACATTTAAGTTTTGAAATAGAAGGACAAGCAAAACCAACCTGAAAACAACCTGACTTTTTATTTGGTTGAAAATGATTGATGGGAGGAAATGGAGGAGGGGAATAAGGGAGTATTTCATACTGGAGAACTATTCTCCTTTGTTTGCTTGTTTGTTTCAGGTCTCAATATATCAAATCACTTTTTGATGTTTTGGTTTGGCTAGTGCCCTTGATCCTCAGGGCTGCCAGTCAGTCTCAGAGGACCTGCAGAACAGTCTACTAGTTGTCCCTAAAGCTGATATTTAAGGGTTTTTTGGGAAGCCACAATTTTCTTTGATAGATAGACTTGGATGCATTTTTCTGTCATTACTTTCATCACCCTTTGAATCCAAGTAAGCCTTTTGGTGTACAGAAAGCAGTCTGGATCAAGTGTAACCTGCATTCAAAAAGCCACAAGACAAATTCGTGGAGGAGAACTCAAAGCTTCATGCTGCCTTAGTGTCACTGAGAACCAGGCCCAGTGTCCCTCCCAATGTCAGCCTCAAATGACCTCTCAAATCCCTGCAAAGTATGATATAAATTAGCACTCGCAACAGTCTCAACTATATCCCGTGTATACAAGAGTGATCTCAGCTCATTTTCAAGACAGATAATTAAGATTCAGTAAGATTAAATGACTGACCCGTTGCTACCTAACAATTCATTTGTGAAGTGTAAATGATTAATTGGAAGCTCTTGTCCTCTTTTCACCTGGACAGAATCTTTCTACCACAATGTAGGGAATACACCATAAACAAACCTCTCCATCAGAAATCAGTAATCCTTTGCTGATGGCTTGCTTGGCAGGCTGTATGGATGCTCTGGGACATCTTCCAAGAAGGGCCCAAAGAAATTAATTGTCTCCTAACCTGCTTTGAAATATAGGTCAGCCTTTCATGGCTTTGCTAAAGCAAAGCCAACTTTAATCATCTAAGACAGCCAGTAAAACCTGGAAAAGGTGGAGATATTCAGGCTCTCTCACTGAGGACCTTCCAGGGCAAAATAACATTCTGACTGCCCTGGAGGTAGCCTTAACTTTGAAAAAAATAGTGCAAGGAAAGGAAAACAACTAACCTAAAGCCTGGGACCTCTTTTGTTAGCTTCTCCTACTCTTTCAAGCTCTGTTGTCCTATCTGCCTTTCAATTCCCAGAGTAAGAAGCCAGTTTTTAGAACTGGAAACAGATTAAGAAATGTTAAGTGACTCAATCAGAGAAAAAGTAACACAGAGTTCAGAAACCCTGGACTCCCAGCATTTGAATCACCAAATAACCCCCCTTTGGAATGATTGAATCATCATGTGGGATGATGCAGCCAACTCTACTGGGAGGCTACTGATGTGGTTCTGATGAAGCTCTTCAGCCTGTTATGAAACTATGGATTCTTCTGGCCCCAGTCTGCTGACTGTGTCTTGCAGGGGAAGCAAAGCCACCCTGTTGGGCACAATATTGCTCTGCTAAGTTCTTACAGAGCTGGCTGTCAATACCCCAAAGATGCCATGTAGTAGTGGCTTTCTCACCTAGGCCAGTCATATGTGTGAACATGGATGTAGGTCTGCTTGGCTTATGTGCAGAACATTTTGTAGTGAATTTGCTTCTTAGCACACGTTCTTTATCATACTGGGGAAACAACGAGTTAATTTTTAACCTTCCTCCACTGAGAGATTTAGCAAGTCTTTATTTCCTTGATGCAAATTCACAGTACCAGTGTCAGAACAGATGATCATCAGCACTTATTTCCTGGATGACTTCAGAAATATCAAGACAAACTGCACTTATTTAAGGGTACATTTCTCAATGTTCTTAGGCTTTGCTGCTGTCTTAACATCAGCAGCCATTTAACCACTCTATAAGCTTTCAGTATTTTTCCTAACTTGGCGTAAGCAAATATTGATCGTGACTAAGATAGTAATTGAGTTCATTCATGATAATAGATGGTCCATTGGCTGCACCCATTAAAGCTTCTTTAAAAGCAAGAAACAACTTTAATTGCCTGGAGAGACATGGAATGATATTGCAGCAGATTGAAACCTATTAATAACAGTAAATTCAAGGTTTACCCTATCTTGTTTATGCTTGTTAGTATTAAAACTTCACATGGAAGAGAAAGATGACTAAAAGGGTAATTTCAGACAGAATACTGGCCTGATTATGTAGCTTTTATAAAACACCCTCTTTAATCACTAAGAATATCACCATACAAAGCTGCAGTACTTTCTTGAAAAGACTGAGTTCTCTATTAATTTTTTCTCCGTTATGTGAAAGATCTGTAAATTTGGCCTTTGTTTTATGCCCTGTCATTTTGTTTGCCCTAGAGGACCAGAGGGCATCATTGAATTCCTCTGAGTTACTGCAGAGGAAGGATGCATGCAGTTTATAAACTTCTAGCATCTGTGTCTATTTGAAAATCAGAAGCAATTACAAATATGTCTGCATATCTCCATGAATGATTTGAGGGGCTTTTGTCAGCCAAGACCTTCAAGATATTAACAAAAAGCTGCTTCAAGCCAATAATAATACCTGGCAGATATATTTCAGGACCTTTCAAATTTCAGTAAACCTTGGTACACAGGGTACACAGGCAATGAATTTCATTTCTGTAGACAGTCAAGCAGAAGAAGCTTGCCAAGAAGAGAAGATTGGTAATCTAACAATGAGGGCAGGGTTCCTTTGTCGTATATTATTCCAGAACCACACGGTCCTCCTTCAGTCCTCAGCATCACCAGTGCTTCAAGGACAAGAGTTGCTGAGCTTCCTTACGTTTGTCTTGGAGACCTGTGACCCTGATAGCATGGCTGCTCTCTTATATATCCCAAAGCACCTGTGAAACAATACCAGCTTAGGATGGTGGGGTTTCATAGCCATGCTGCACCAAGAGAAACAGTGAAACAGATCTCTGGTTTCTTCAACCCATTATCTACACTGGGTATTATTTGAAACCAACTGCTTCATTAAAATTGGCAGGCATGTGAAGAGGACTCCTGAGGACAGTTTCCATTATACTCTGCAATATACAGAACTTTGGTTTTGTTTCTGATTTTACAATGAAATGAAATATTATATTTATTATGAGGTCATTCCATAATTTATTATTATTATTTTTTAATTTAAAAACCCCTCCTGTGTTTGGCAATGTGTCTAAAGCTGACATCAGCAACATCTGGGAGCACAGAATAACACCTCACAGATGCTGAGCAACAATCTCACTGAAGCTAAGGGGAAAGACATTTGTTCATTGCGTACAAAAATTAGGCCCCCAGCCAACATTTTCCCATTTAAAGTTAGGCATTGCAATTGCTACTGAGTACCACAAACATGTTCCAAATGTGCCTGCAACAGCATTACATTTTTCAGAAATGAAAGAAAATCTTCTGCAGTTAAGTATTGCTGTCCTTTTTATCCAAACTGAAAAGTTTAGAGCAAAGGCAAATAGAAATTCGGTAGATTTGTCACAGAGAAAGGCAATATCCCTACAAATCTCATTAAGAATTCTTGACACTACCACTGCCTGCCCTCTGCCAACAGCTGAGGGAGACCTTACAGCCACCCACTCTTGGACAATTATTGAGTGTAGGGGAAGTATTGCATTTGGAAACTAATGAGAAAAGACAACCCTTAAGTGCAGTGGGTTCATCTTAGTTTTTTCAGCACTATGCTGACTGTGGTCTCAGCCCTAAATACCAGCTTATCAATGGACTGAGAAGTCCTCTCCCTAAAGTTTCTTGCATATGCTTTTACTGTTCATTTTTTCTCTTGCAGTGCTCCACTCAGCCTTAAATTAATGTCATAGACAGAAGGTAAATAGTTGTTTTTTGCTTTGAAATGGGGAAAATCGTGCTTGTGTAATAACAGAACAAACATTAAACAAAATGATTGGTTGTGTACACTTGGTGAACTTAAGGGCACAGTGCACCTGTCAGAAAAGGTCATTTTCACTCCCTTTGCAATAAGGTAAGATATAGCCTGTGATTGTACCATAATAATCGGAAGACTGTCAGTGAACTTGCTCCATTTTCAGACAATGGAATACAAGAGGTTTGTTGCCTATAAGGAATTCAGAAATTGTTTCAAACCCCACTGAAGTGCCAAGCCATGAGCCTAGAAGGCAGATCTGAAATACTTCACAGCAATTTTGTGGGGAGCATGTCTGCGTGCTAAGAGGGTAGTCTGGCTGATACTCTGAAACAGCAAAACCACAAATGCCTGAGGTTTATGTGCAACACATTCCAGTGTAGCATGGCTACAGAGTCAGGTGTTCAAAGCCCCAGACAGGTGGTTCAAAAATAACAGGTAACAGTAGGAGCCTTGAAAGCCACAAAACATGAGGACCTGAAAAAAGTTAAGAAGAATTTCAGGCATATGAAGTGTGGACAGGAAAGAGGCAGGCAGTATGCCCCCCTGTAAGAGGGGGACTAGCTAAGGGAGAAGGGATATAGCTACACAAGGGAGACTGGGTCTGTGTTTCAGCAGAAAAACCATGACCTCAAGGGGATTCCTGAGCACACTGAATGCCTAAGAACCTATGAGAACAGTAAGGGGAGACAGAGAAATGTACACAGTATTTTAGGATTTCCTTGCACTTAAAGTAAAAGGAGATAGTGTTTCTAAATCTTTTCATGAGCATATCTGTATGTTTTACCTGTATGTTCAACTGAAACCCTGAAGAAGTGAATTACAAATCCAGAGCACCTACAGGGAAAATCCTTTAAGCTGTAAAGTGATTAGTACTGGATCTGATGACTCAGAGAAGTTGAGCTACAGGTTGCTCTTCCTCTGCAAGGTCCAGAGACAGGGAACCTCTGTCCAAAACTTCAGTAGTTCTGCAGTGTATTCAGATAAATTTCTTTGGAAGGAGGCAAGTCCCAGGTGGGAACTGCCTAATGACTACCTGAACATCAAGAGCTCTTGCCGGTGGGAAAGCAAATCACACCAACAGCTTTTCAGTGAGGCCTTATTTCTGTGAACTGTGATTTGTGTCAGTGCAGGACCAGGCTTCACACTGAGACATTACACAGTGCTGAAACACTTTTGATTTCACAGTATAGCTCTTCTGAATTAATGTGATCAGCTGAGTCCTCGTGGAGAAATTGCTTCCCAGATATACAGTTCCTCTGCAAGGTCCTTTGGAATGTTGTGGCTAGCTTGACTGCTTTTGAAATTTCAACCATCACTTCAAATGCCATAAAATAGGCCTTTTCCCTCTTGTGAGCACAATTCACTTGAGGGTACTGAAGCAAGGCGAGATCTTATTTGTGCCTTGAGATCTTATTTGTGCTCATTCAGGTGATTGGGGGAAAAAATCACACTCCTTTGGTGATGTCTTTGGTCCTACATAGCGTGAAAATCACCACACACACTGCACAAGCATGCTGCTTACCAGCTTCCACTGTGCTCTGTTCCTACACACATGCTTTATAACCTCTTTTGTGCGTACCAGCATCCAAAAAAATGTAAACCTCTGGTGCAGATTTAGAAGCAGACTCCTGCATTTATGGAAGGCAAGGCAAGCAGAATTACAGGAAAGGTAGTGCTGTCAAATGTCACAGTGCTGTTTCACATAGTGCTAAAAATAAGATCAGATATATCTTTTTTCTTTTTTCAATAAGAATGGTATTTCCCCCCTGTTAGAAACTCAGTAATTCATCTTACTCCATTTTTGTCCCCAAACCTGCTTTATAAGGTGGTTTTTCCTGTTTTGTAGCCTGACACTCAGAATTGATTTGTTTGTTTTTCTTAATTGGCAAAACAGTTGTACTGATGCACCCTGGTGCTGGTTGATATTAACAATCAGTGGTTCATGGCTGACACTTCAAAGTGTGAGCTTTAAGTGATGGATTAAGCTTGTCATTCAAAAGCTCCATTCTGCTTTTATCTATGGCATGCTCTGTCCTTGATAAAGATTCTCACCAAATAAGAAAAAATGCCTAGAGTATTCAATAACAAGAGAGGAAAAATGAATCTGGGTGAAAGTGAGAAAGTATTGCATACAAGTGGTGACTCATCTATTTTTATTTTCCATGTATAGGTCCAGGAATCTGTAGATAGATATGGTTAGGGGATACCCTATGAAAGAGAAGCATCTTGGCTGGAATTGAGCACCAAATTTGCAATCAGGCTCTTAATTAGAACACAAACACTGTCAAATAGTAACATTATCACCTATAATTGGTCCAACAGAAAGAAACACTAATTGTGACATTAGAGGATAGAATGCTTTCAGGCAGGGTCTCTGTTCAAGTGCAAACACACTAATTGACATGATGAGGAAGACTGAAAAAAACGAAGGTAATAAAAGATGCTATTATCCTTTATCTTGGCAAATGGAAGGCTACTTCAGAAACAGTCAATAGCTAAAGAAAGGGCAGGTAGCTTAAGCAAAGCAGTAAATGAAATAATGAGCATTGTTGATTCACTGCCTTTGTCTCAGGGAGTCAGAGTGATTACAAAGTGACGAGCAAGAGCCAGAATCTACTTTCTGCCTCATTAGTGTAAATTCAAAGTAGCTTCATTGAAGTCAGTACAGTGGAGATTTACAGGCTTTCAGATCTGGTCTCTCAGTTACAAGCTCTGGATCAAAGTCTTTCACTTCCTGGGACTGTGAGCAGAAAGGGAGTGAGTAAGGAAATCAGCCATGCTTTTCATAAATTGGATGCTAACTGATCAGCAATTTTTCAGCCCAACTCTAGTAAGGGAAGATCTACCAAAGGAAAGGCTAGGTTGTCAATTGGATCCCGTTGGTCTGACATGCCCATCAGGCATTTTAGCTCAGCAGCCTTGGAAAGCAAGACCACACTTCATAGAGGGACTATGGCTGCTTCTCCATGAAGTCTGATCTCTTCCTACACAGTCCCAAACAATGTTTGCATTGCCAGTCCCATTGCCTGTTCCTTCCAAGCTGTTATGTCTAGATACAGGAAATTTTATCTAGGAATGGTGCCCATTCTCAGCTTTCTCTTTTATGCAGTTGTTGTGTACAGACAGTTTGCTGTGAGGCTTTGTCACTTCACATTGGGTCTAACTGAGAGTACAGATGACTTTTATTGAGAACTCAGTGGGAGGGGGAAAACATAAATGGTATCTCCCTTTGTAGACCACCAGGAGTGCTGATACTCAGGAGTCACTATTTCTTCCCAAAATCTAGCAGAAAACCCCTGTTCTTAAACATGATCTCCATGTATATAACTTGGCTTTGTCCCTCAGCAACATTTTTCTACTTTTGATTTTGTGACATTCTTAACATTCCTGCCCAAGTTATGGTCTCCACATTTGACTGTGTTGAATCCTTCTGTAAAGCAAACTATATGCAGGTATTCCCCCAAAGAAGAGAAACAGTGGAAAAGGTTCAAAAGGTTTATTTCAGAGGTGAGAATACTGAAAGCTTATGGATTCTAATGGTGCTGTAGGTGCAGCCTTGGCCCCAGAGGAGAAGGCAAAGGCCAGGCTTTCTCTTGTTCCTTGGGCTTTATGATCGCTTCCCCCCCCCTCAGCTCCACCATTGGCTGCCAAGGCCTTGCAGCACATCTGTGAGTGTTCTCTCTCTTGTGCCC
>JAWWEW010000112.1:12828357-12985553 GCA_035583185.1 Anabacerthia variegaticeps | reverse complement strand
AACTCTAAAAATCTACAAAATACACACCAAACCTTCTAAAAATCCACAAAATACACACCAAAAATACACACCAAACCCTTAGGCATCACTATGCTGAAGTAAAAAAAAAAACCCAACAGGTGAAAATGTAGCTCATCCTTCCCTTCCACTGCAAGTTGCAACTCTGAATGTCATGACTACAAGAATATGAGCAGGAAGCAGAATTAGCAAAATGTTAGTGGGGTCAGCTACAGGATCATTGTTATGACTGCGTCTGTAATTCTGCCTCTGACAAGGATAATACTGTGTGGAAATGAAGCCAGCAAACATGTAAAATACATCTAAATATAGAGGACCAAACAGCAAATAATAACTGGACCAGTAATCTGATGCAGAAGGCCTTATCTGTAAGTACAGTGGCTTGAAAGATGGCAGTGCTGGTAGATAAACATTAAGAGGACTATGAAACTGAGGATAAATAGAGCAATATCCTCTAAACAGTAAAGAGATGGAGCATAAGACCCTGGAAAGACATTCAGGACTTATTGCTTGAGAAAGATCCCTAAAGCTGTCAAGCAGATGTGCAGCTGGTAAGTAGATGACTCGCTGGGATGTTGACTGAAATGGTAGAAGAAATAAATCAGAGGGGATTGCATTAGTGTAACTGAAGGCAGTACATTACTTTGGTTTGAAGTATAGTGTCCTGTGGAGAAAGCAATGACTGTCATCCCATAAGAATGATCAAACTGAGTGAAGACAGGTCCCAGATTTAGGCTGTAGAATAGACAGAGGTTTCTCCCCTGAGCAGTCATCATTTTTAGATGTTCATGAAGGCCTTGGACTAGAGTTTGATGGGAGGCATAAGGGGCTGATTCTAAGCCTACTGAAGCCAATGGGATCTTCTCACTGTATGTCTGCTCCACTCTCCTGCTCTCAGGTACAACCAGGTGGGGCAAGAACTACCTTTCCTGCTCTTTGCTATCAGGCCATCTGCTGTCAGTGTACAGGGAGACATAGCACACCTCATTTTTTTGTGTTGGAAGATAAGACATAGAACTTCTTTTCAGCATTCTTTTGCCAGACTGTAGTCTAGTAAGCAAAAGAAGACACTGGTGCTGAGTTTAGTGACCACACAAGTATTGTCTATGCTGTCCTTCCCAGGCCACATGAGCTCGAGGTGCTAAGAGCCCTTGTTCTTGAATTCTTACTGTTTTGTGGAAGGGGCTTTTGGTCATAACTGTTGCACTGTAGCATGTGTGTCAGCCATTTAACACCACTTGCTGTAGCCAACTCTTAGACCTTTGGCATCCTATGTTTTTGAGTTGAATGCAAACAGGGGAAACATCAGCCCAAGAAGGGGAATGAAGGAGCAAGAGCATCCTAGTGCAAGCAAAGGGGAAAACAACAGCTCTCCGGAGTCCAGTGACAGGAGGAAAGTGCTTGTCAGGTTTATCAGAATATGTCTCAAAACCAGAAAGTTCTGATAGTCACTTCTTAAAATTTTTACATCCACTGTTCATTAAGCATTGCATCCCTGAAGACCTAGTTTTAAGTTTTTTACCTTTATTAAAATGAAATTATGATTGATTTACCCCAAGGTACTGTACAGCACAGCACAAACAGACCAGGCTGGTCTCCCAGCTGAGGATGAGCACCATCCCCCCTTTTCTACCCTGCCTGTGCTACTGTGGTCATGCCTTCGTGGCAAGGCACTTTTGCATGGTATCCCAGACTAAAATTATAAAGGTTAATGAATTTTTCCTTTCTACCCCATGAGAAAGTTCTCAGTATATGATTCTAACATTATTTAAAATACTTTTTTGTGGCTTAGAAGTTTGAAAATAGGTTATTTTTAAAAATAGAGAAAAGGATTGGAAAGGGGGGAATGAGACAATATCCTTTCTGAAAAGAAAAAGCCAACTAACTTGAGATGTCTGTTTGAATAGAGAACACAACTTTTTCCTCAAGAAGGGACAGAAAATGCCTTGTTCCTACCTCTCAAATCAGTTCCAAAGTAGCTGTGATAGTTAAACCCATCTGCAAAGATAAAACCCATCTTTAGAGATCTGAAGTATGGTCTTGTCTCTTAACATGGGTTTTATCATCACTCTCATTCCCTTCCTCAGAAGCACTTGAAGATGGCAGAGTGGGGTCCAGATTAAAATGGAAGGAAAAATAATATGAAGGTTGGACTAGATTTTATTAAAGTCACATCAAAGGAATTATCACAAGGAAGGCCTAAATGAAAACTCTTATCCAAACTAGTTTACAACTAATACAGAAGTGCTTTTATTCCCATGCTGCTCTGTGATCCATCTTAGTATAAACTTGAATTCCGCTTCAGGATTTTTAGGCTGATGCTGTAAGAAGATAAGCTTTATATGGTGAGTTTTGAGCTGGTCCAAGCATATCCATAGCCTTAGAATGAAAGCCTGGTTTTCAAGGTTGCTTGGAGAACATGATTCTCTGTCTAGAGCTTTATCACCAGCCTGCCAACCACAGTCACTAGTTCACTAAAGTCTGTCTCCAGAACCTCATGGGCACTTCCATGATCCTTAAATTATCATTGTGTCTGTTGAGAACAGAGTCCTGCAACGTCCAGAAGCAGTTGTTTGGGTAAAACACAGGTATCTCTTGCCTCTCTGTAGCATCTACTGTCAGTACAGATTGCTGGAGTCACACACAGTGGGTTTCAGATGCTCCTTTTGATTGCGTGCCCAGGGACAGGGAGGGTGCTTGACTTCTGGAACTACAATTTCATGAAGGCGCAGTTTTGAAATTCACCTCTGTAAAAAGTCACAGGTAAAAGCCTTCTGGATCAGAGCCAAAGCTGGAGCTGGTGCAGCACTGGGGCAAGTTCAGCTCTAGTGACCTGAATCTGACCTGCCTTAAATGCAGAGACCAGCTGAGTTTTATTTTCCAGGAAAATCCATTTGTTTGTTTTCACCAGAAGCTTCTCTGTTAAAGCCTTTTTATTTCTATCTGAGCAAGCTAGGTTCTGTGTTATGATTCTGTACTACAGCAAGCAGGAATCCTTTCCCAAAACAACCTATTTCCCAAAGAGATTGATTGTGTTGGAAGTTGTGCCTTGCTATGACTGACAACATCATGACTTGATCCTCCACAGATCTGCCTTGATGTGACTTCCTCCACAGGTTCCCTCCCAAGTCCTATTTTTCATATTGCATTCTGAACCAGTAACTCTTCTCTCAAAGGCACTCCATAAAAGCAGCGTGCTGCAGCTTCTCCAAGTAGCACTAAATCTGTGACAAACCTAAGGGAGGTTCCACAGCAAGGTGATAAACTACTGACTTGTCAACTATTTTGCTGGTTAAATGGGAAACGAGGCAGGCAGCTTTACCCTTTAAAGCTGAGAGAGATAAGGGCAGTGTCAGTGTTTCATAGTCAGCCATCAGTGTTTCACAATCATCCATAAAACAGAGTTATTTGGTTTTTAAACTGATGTCTCAGTAGTGAGGGACTTCATTTTTCACTAGCATTCGTGCTTATTCCATAACAGAAGATATTTGTGCATGAATTAAACAAATAAGACTTCATCTGTTAACCATCTTCCTTGAAATACAGTTTTTTAAAGTGTTTATATTTGTAGCTGGTGAGGTCAACACAAGTAAGACGACACCCCAAAAAATGACAAATTGCTAGAGTTGAGAGATGTTGAAGGTGAAGTTTTGTAGCACTTCCATAATCTTTCATAATCCTGGTTTTTCAATTGAATAAAGACATCAATAAACCTTCTGATGTTGCTGAAGAAAGTAGGGGATAGAAGTGAATTTGGCTTTCTCCTGAGGCATTGTGCTGAATAGGTTGTGCTGTAATCTGAGTCACTGGGAAACGTCTCTGATACAGCAAGGAGGATGGGAGACTCTGACCCCCGGTTCTTTGATCTTGGAACACTTCACGTAGTTCGCTTTGTTGTTTTCTTCCCTCTTTTTGGTGTCTCATATGATTTACCTGTTAGTGCTGATGAATGCATGCTGCTGCCCCAGTGAAGGCCAGCAGTGAGTCACAGCCTGGTGCACCTGCCAGGTTGGTGCTTGGCGATGGGTGACAATTGGTGGCACTGCCAGCGGTGCTGCTGTAGGGCTGCACTCTGGCGAGTGAGGTCCTTACAGCCTTTGTGCCCCATTTGGAACTGTGTGTCTCAATAAAATGGCAGCTGAGCAGTACCTGAAGGTCACGGCTTTCCTCTCTGCCTGGATGAGATATAGACACCATTGCAGTTTGATTAGGGGTTGCAGAGCATTTCCTTGATGCACCAAAAACTTTCTTATGTTTTGTCTTTGCAATTCCTAAACATGTCCAGAAGTCCTTTCCCCCTTCAATCAGTCTGTGATTCTATGACTGTAGACATCCTCAAATAGGATTTGGCCTGGCTTTTTTAGGGCAGCTGGAGCTGTGCCATGTTACCCTGCAATACATGCTCTTAACTGTATTATTATTGTGTCTTTTTGTGAGGGCCAGCAATCTAAGTATATTTGTTTGGAATATTGTGCTCCGATTATGATACTCTGCATAGATGATTGCTCACCATGCACATCAGCAGAATAAAGCAGTGCCTCTCATTAGGGAACTGACAGATTTTTGACAAGATTGTTGAATCCCAAGTCATGCATGAGTTCCCTAACTGCTTTAGGGCACGGCTTGGGTGTCTGGTTGTTACACAGGACTAGTATTTGGCTCGCTCAACAGACAGCAGGTCATCCCATTGACACCTGCCCGCTCTGTTAACAGCCCAGTGAACCTACTGCTATCTAATATTTGTATGATAATGCAACACAGTTGAGAATTGATTTATAAAATGCAGGTCACTCGGTAGATGCAGCAGTCAGTGAGGGAGCACAAGGTGACAATGAAACAATTCAGGTTAGCAAGTGGGGGCATTGCAGTTGCTTGTGCTCTAATTGCATCTGTCCAGATGTTCCTGTGAGGGGCGGGAGAAGCCAAGCAGTCTCTAGGCATAACCATATTTCACTGTTCAGCTTTCCAAACAGTCTTCTGTGGTCTGTAGAGAAGATAGAATTTAAGGACCCAAGCCTTTTCATCTTCTGTGCTGTCAAATAAACTCTGTCATTCTGAAGTAATATTTCCTGGGTATATATTTTTTTTCATAGATTTCTTTTCACATTAAGATCAGCAAAATCTCTTTCTGGGAAGCCTGATTAAAAATGCAGTTCCTCCCAGGAAAGAAAAGAAAATAATGTTTTCGGCATCAAAAGAGATCACAAAATTATCATGAAAAATTAAATGAATTTTGTAGAGCAAGAAAGTAGGTAAAAGTGACCTCAGGGGCTTTCTGTTGTTTGTAAAATAGTTTGTGGTTTTTTGAATAGACATCTGCTAAGAGTATAGGCAACAAAGACTCTCAGAGACAAGAAATGTGCTGTATTGGGATTAGCTTCAAGAAGTTTATGAAGATAGCTAATTTCTTTGTGAAATTTACTGTTGTCTGTATGTTAAAAACAAACAAACAAAAGACCACAAGAAAACCCAAACAAAGCCCTACCAACAAAAGACCGAACTGCTGTTCCTTCACAACTACCTGCTGTTAGCAGTGCTGGGAATGCAAACACAAAGGGCTTCCAGCTCTGTTTGCAGACCTTTGTCTCTCAGGATCAGGCTGGGGTGTTGGCAAGTCAGGCTGTGTAAGTACAAACACTGCTTTCCTATTTTGTTGAGCTGAGTTGTATTGTTCTGTGGTTGTATAATTAACCAGGTAACTGCCTGTGTTCTACTTGGGCCTTAATTTATTAAGAGAGAAAATCTCGGGAAAAGAAGTAATTTCTGCTTTGGTCTTTTTGACATTGTAGAAAGGGTATAGAGGAGAGTATTCCAGTGGTTTCAGATGTAACTTTCTATATTGTATATGACCAAAATCTTTTAAAACATTGTCCTTTTTATAAATATGTTTCCAGTCCAGAAGAAGAAAGATGGAGAAAGACTATTTACAAGAGCATGTACAGGGCAAGGAGGAATGGCTTAAAACTGAAAGAGAGTAAGTTTAGGTTAGATATTAGGAAGAAATTCCAGTGTTGAGGCACTGGAAGAGAGAAGTTGTGGATGCCCCATTCCTGGAAATGTTCAAGGACAGGTTGGATGGAGCTCTGAGCAACCTGGTCTAGTGAAAGGTGTCCCTGCCTGTGGCAGGGGGGTTGGAACTGGATGGTCTTCTGACCCAAACTATTCTATTATTTTATGATTTTTAAAGAAAAATAAAATCTAGCCAGATAGATACCATTTTGTTTTGACAGCCTGAACTCTTTGCAACACCTTTGCATCGAACATTTCTCCAAGTCTAGTGTAACCTTCATCTGTAACCAACCCCTCTTCCTCCCCAAACACCCTTTCAGATACACACACATTTTGCAAGAATAGAATAGGCTTATGGTTATTAGCAAAAAATAATGATGCTTCCCCAAGGCCCGTGTTTTATCAATAACTTTTATAATGCATGTTTTGCATCTTGAGATGTGTTTAGTGGTTCAGCTTGGGCAATGCATTGCATACCTGGAAGGCAATGGAGACTGTCTTTCCAGTGTCTTTCATCAATCATTTAAGATGAGTTGTGTAAAATCCAACTGACCCTTCTATAATAACTAGGGGCAAATAGCTTTGAATTGTCATTTTGATAAATTTTGGAGTATTGGCAATGTTATGGGCTGAGGAGCCAGGCATCCAAGCCTTTCATCTGTCAGTGTCATTATGAAATATCTTAAAAGAACAGAGGGAATGTGTCCTAGTGATTTGATAAATCTTATCTCCATGAATGAGTGGATTTTGCGTGGTTTCATAATCTACTGAACTCTAATAGCCTATATCCTTTGCTTCAAAAATAGCTGTTAGAACAAGGTGTTTGATGAGTCTGTGTACTGTTTTTCTGCAACCCCTTAGATTTGTTTATGTCAATGAATGACTTTCAGTGGTGAATGCCATAGGAATTATTGACCTATGTGGTACATGCATGGTTTTAACAATTTATCATGCAATAAAAACTAACCTTTTACTCTTCCCCATGTTTCTCTATAGGGTGTAATACCAAAGGCAAGTAGAACACTTTCACAGCAATATTGCAAGAAAAAATTCAAAACTAGGTGAAATAATTTTTGTCATGTGCTACCAAATGAAATCTTGGTTTTAGTATCCTGTCTAATGTCTACTGCATGGTTGGGGCCTGTAATGATAATTGAGTGCAATCTGAGGACCTATTGTGTTTTATCTTATTCAACATCGACTATGTGTCAGTTTTAGCACAAATTAAAAGCTGAGTTCATAGCTTCACATGCCATAGTTTAAATGAAACACAAATAACAATGATATTTGAAATTAAAATAAGCTTCCATGATAAGAAGGGACAAAAGTCCCATTTTGCCAGCTGTTACCATTTCTTTTCATTTTTGGGGAGAAGGCACATGAGGAGAGGAAGAGTAGAAAGAGGAGGAGAGAAGGTAGTGATGCAACTTTGCTGTTAGCAAGCATTAGATTGTCATGCATGCAGGGTATTTCTAGGAAAATATCATGGATAGTGCTCCAAATACCAAAAAACAAGTCTATACATAGGAATTCCATGTGAAAAGATCCTGGCTTCTAGCAAAATGGTTTATAGCGTATCCCATTAGGAAATAGACAATTATTCAAATTGTCTTAGGTGTCTCTAACTCTTCTAGACTATTCACTATTCTCCACAGTTTCATGTTGAGTCATCATGACCACTCTTCATACTGAGGGCAGGAGAGCAACATCCTTATGAGATATTTTGTCCCAAAGAAGTTGCAGTCATCAGGCAAGGCACAGTGAACAGTGCAGGCATCCACATAGAGCAATTGTGAGCACATGTGGTAGAGGAGGAGTGATTTCCTGGGCTGCCAGGTGGGAATGGAAGTGTCTCAGTTTTTGTTTTTTATCTGTTTGGTGGAGATAGCAGAGCCAGGGATCATTAGAAAGCTTCAGATTTACTATGCCTGTATTTTATGAGTGTGGTATGTGTCCTTGGGCTGTGGATGGCAGGGTTTTCCACGTGCCTTGTGTTTGAGGAAAGATTCTGATTTTCCTGAGCATCACCATATAGCACTGGTGAAACTGGATTATTTTCTACCAAAGATAAGGTTTCTCCATGCTCTGAAAGCCTGGACAAACAGCTTTTTCCTCAACATGTATCTGGACAAAGCATCTGGGACAAAAATTAGAATCTTTTCCAGGAAGGAAAAAAAAGGTGCAGCAGTGTCATTTGAGAGGAGATTCAAGCTGAGTTTTAATATATATTTATTGATTTATTTTATTTCTGTAAATACAACTATGATTATTTCTTTCACTAATTGAACTTGTTTATAACTAACAGTCTAGATTTGTGTGACTCTGTGTTTTCAAAAAATTAGGCGGCTTAGTTTGATGGTGAAAGTGAAGTTCATAGAGTAACTTAGTAGAAAAGAGCAAGTTGATCTGGTATTTTGAACACACTGCAAAAAAAGGCTTGACATGAGAGAAATATGAAGAGGCACCAGC
Organism: Anabacerthia variegaticeps; assembly: GCA_035583185.1. NCBI lineage: Eukaryota > Metazoa > Chordata > Aves > Passeriformes > Furnariidae > Anabacerthia > Anabacerthia variegaticeps. The sequence goes on along the minus strand of JAWWEW010000112.1, from coordinate 12,977,057 downwards.
AGCATTCTGACAGTGCTGATGAATGGCAGGTGGCCACAAGCCTGACTGCTTCTCTTTGGTGGCTGTTGTGATTCTCAGGCAGGTGGGTGAGAATGTTAAAGGCCTGACACACAGAGTGACAGATACCCTTAGTGCTTGTGTGCGCAGTGCAATGGCATGGCTTAAAATAGAGCCAGCTGCATGCATAATTAAGGAGAAATAATTGCAAGGCAGTTATGTAAATTATCTTGTGCTTCTTCTTCCCTACTTCCTCCCGCCCCCCTCAGTGTTTCCACCGGGAAGGTCCCATACTCAAAGATTCACCTGATCAGTGAGATAAAACTGAAATATTATGATATTATGCTTGGAGCAAGAAAAAAATGGTTGTTACCTGTAAGAGAATAAGAACAACATCGTATGAGAGAAGTATGTGGATCTGAAGCATGTAGAGTCAATGCTGGCAATCTGGCAGTTCATTATACAAACAAAAATTAATTTTAGAAACCTGCATGTGAATTTAGTGATTCTGTCATTCTTGCTGTCTTGTAACTCAGATAAATATCTTATATTTCTGCTAGCTGAAATTTTGCCTACATAAGCTTTTTCATTCAGCCTGTTAAAATCATTCTGGCAATATATGACTGTGAATTTAACCTCGTTTTTGTTCGTACTAATTATAAGTTATATTGTATTTTCACTTTCTTTGGGAGAAACACAAAAACTCTATTCCATATGTAATGGTTTATATATCTCCCAGATGACTGTTCTGGATGCATCTGGAGCATTGTTTTCAATAAAATATTCTTTCACTCTCCTTTGCTCATATCCTCCTTTCTTTATCAATTGAATAAAACCCTGTATATAGCTCCAACAAATTACTGTATTTCCAGTTCACTGGTGACTGCGTGCATCAGATTCAAAAACAGTAGTCCAAAAACTGGGAGATATATTTCATTGCTTGGGAAGTTTGTAAAATGTTCATATTGGCAATTCAGTCTTCTCAGTACATGATTGATCACACAGCACAGAATATGATTTTCAAAAGCTCTGATGCACTCTGAGTTCCTAAATCCTGGGCTTGATTTGCAGAGCTGTAACACAGATGGTGGTATGACCAGCTCCGGTCTCTGAGAGTTTGTTCTTGCTTTTATAGGACTATTTTTAGGAGCAGCAAGGAATTGAATCACCCCTAGCTCACACAGTCACTGAACTATGCTGAGACTGCTTTGGAGAGTGCAAGCTGTGGTGGTGATGGTCTTGGGGAGTGAACAATTGCCTGTTACGCTGTTTAGTCAAGCTCTGTTAAATATTGAATATGCCACCTGCCATTATCAGAAATCAATTGCTTGTTAAGTATCCCTGATCTAGTCTGGGCTTAAGCTCATACCATGCAGTTTGTTTCCTGACCCTAAGTATTTTTCTGGAATGCAAAAACTGAGCATGCTGTGCTGCTGTTCAGCAAAAGAGAAACATGGCAACTGCACTATCTCCTTGCAGAAATTCATCTACTTTCCCTAGGATGTAATGCAGGAGGTCAAGGAACAGGAAGGCAGCAAAGCAGAAAAAATAGCATAAAGCAGGAGATGCACATCTGCTCATTCCATGCTACGTTTTATAATCAAAGCCCTGGAAAAAGTAAAACATCAAGTAATATATGAAGCATGACCATTGATTTCTATTTCATAGTCTCTACCTTTTTCGCACTTAGGGACAGCAGAATTCAAAATATTTATGGTTGGCTGTACAGCAAATGCTGGAATAAGCCTTTCCCTGCTCCTTTTGTGTTGCAGTGTCCTAAAATGCAGAGCTTCTGGAACTTGAGAATGTATTTGAGAAAGATATAAGATGTGGTGCAATCACATGAAACTCTGAGGTGGGAAGAGTTCCTCTCATGCAGCAATTATCGAGTAAATCTATTCAGTGGTTCAATCTCACTTTGAAGTTGATTATCTCTCCTTGGAGCTGTTGTTACTGGTCTGTGCATGCAACTGTTTTTTGACTAGTGGGTCCAAGGGAAGACATTTTCCCTTGAAAGCTAGCAATATATTGAAATAATTGAGGCATTGTGTAAGTGTCCAAAGCCATATCCATATTGTGGATACACAGTACAGATACAGAGCATGGAACACTAATATCACATTTCAGTACCTGATATGGTGTAAAACATATCATGTACTAAAAGACATGGTGTAAAAGCTACTGAAAGGATTAATTTAAATACAGTGTTTTCAAGAGGCATCCTATAGCACTCATATTATTGGAGCCCAGAACACAGTGCCTACAGGAAACGTTGCCCAAAACTTTTCATTTTTAATGTTCTTTGATTGCTTATAATTTACAGCCTTTAAAGCTTAAGAAAAGAGAATTCTCCACGCTGATCATCTGCCAAAGACTCTTTTTGAGTAGTGTTTCAGCTAGGACATCTAATCCTCTCCTTTCACTCTCAAAAAAAAAAAAAAAAAAAAAGGCATATTAAGTTTTTTTTAACAGGAAAACTTGAATTCTAAAGAAATTGATAACCAACTCACTGTACTCTTTTTAAGTTGGGAAAGATGGAGCTACTGTTGCAGTGGCAGGACGGATGGGTAATGTCAGGAATAGTGAAATCTCACTACTTACTTTTCCTAGCATTTTATTTATATCTTATATTGCCAGGCTGTCCTTTGGACTTCCAAAAGGTTGGCAGCAATTTTAAATCAATGTATTGATTGAAAGATATTGCATTTTCAATAAGTAAAATCTGAAAATTGTATATAAACTACATACCAAATTTCCCCATCACATGGCCATTGTTAAATCATCAAACATGGTTGATTTGTATCTGCTTTAGGAAAATATAATTGAGATGGAGCCAACAAATTTGACAGCATCAATTTAATCAGTCCCTAGCATTTGCTTTGTTTTGTGTGTGTCTGTGTTTTTAATGAATGAAGTGAAAGTGCAAAAACATCTCTTTTAAGGACATCTGCAGATAATAATGAGATTAAAATCAATCCAATAGTCTGATTTAGAAAAAGAAGTCAAGTTTTAGTCTTATAGAATTTTCTGAGAATTGCATCCTTGAACTGCAGTGACAAAAACTGTTTCTTCAGCATTGATTTTGGGTGTCTATGCCTACATGCCAGTGTGTCCTTCATCTAACTTTTACACCACACAATGCTTTTTCCCCTCCATTTTTGTTGAGTTAGATCTGACACTGCACTGAGTACAAGAAGATGGACAACTTCTGCTGTGTCTAAGGGCAGAGATCTAAAAGGTCACCACGGCCATGGATGTTGCTTCTTCCGACTTCACATAATATTAATCTATTTTGTGAAGTCAAAGCTTCTTGAATTGCATCTCAGGAGCTTTCAGTTTTTAGTTCTTGGTTTATCATTTGAAGTAGGACTTATCCTGTACTCTCCATTTTATACAGATAATCTTTTAAACAGCTCTAATAACTGAAACATCTCAAAGTTTATGTCCTCATAGTCCAATTGCCTGTTCATGTACTGAATTTGTCTTTAAGAAAATTGGAGCCCTAAGCTAGATACTAGTAAATTAACCCAGTTTCTAATCTTCCTACATGCCTTTAAATAATATATTAGACCAGAAATTATTTGGGCCTAAGTATTAGGCGTTGATGTATAAATTCACTGTATAATTCATTATTCAGATGAATAATTCCTAAAGTATCAACAGAAGTAAAGAAGGTCTTAAGGGATGTAAGTTTATATGCATATGGACATTATTATGTATAAAATTATCATCCTAATATCCTATTGTGACTTCATACAAATACTGCACAGAATGCAACTGAACATTCGTCTCTGCTCTCTGCTGCCTTTTTTTTTTTTCTATTAAGCACATACATATGGCCCAAAATAGGTTGAAGTATCTAGAGATTGGGTTAATCAGCCATTTAAGATAAACTTTTGCAGATCTCCTTGAAGTCAAGGCTAAGTCTGTCTCCCAATAGGAGACACTTCCTTTTGGTTGTCCTTGTTTTATTTTATTTATTTATTTAGTCTGGCTTGCATAACTTTCGTGGCCATGTTTTGATTTTTTTTTCTGAATTCTCTGAAATGTTCTTTATTCATGAAGGGATGCATCTTTCACATTTGAGATCTATTTGGACATCCTGAAAGTTCTATGGCCTTCCAAATGAAGGTGAATCTTGCTGAATAATTTATTTTTCCTTTTCTCCTTCTTTGGTGAAATAACCTCTTCCAAATACCACCTTTACCTTGGAAAAAAGATGCAGCCTCTGGAAAGGGTAAACTCCCTTCTTTGTTACTAAAACAGCTTCTGAATGAGGTCCCTCATTCTGCATGGGAAAGAGACTTAATGTACTGGTAGGTAGTTACATTCTTGAGTTACCTACTGAGGTCTTGCTGCTCTTGTGGCAACTTGATGATAATCTTTGAATGTCAGGCCAAGAAAACAATACCTGGTCGGGTCTTGTGTTGTTGTCTTAAAGAAAGGCCTGTGAGTCTGCAGCCACCCCGTGGTATGCTCCTAAGTAAGCCATCAAAAGGTTTTGTGTCCCATTGTCCCTGGTGGCTATAAAATTGTAATTTTTGCAGTGTTGTGAGATTTTTGTCAAGCTAAACAGAACTATGGAAAATACTGACTCTATACAGTACACAGTGGAAGGTATTGAGGATTATGTATAGCTAGTCAGAGGATGGCTCAGAAAATTCTCCCAGATGAAGGAAAAGCCCATAGCAATATCTATGTGACATTTCAACATGAATAAAACCCCAATAAGTAGCTGGACTGAAAACTGACGTCTCCCCCTTTCCTCTACAGATCACGTATCCTTCTTCCCACTTGTACATCTACACTGTGGTCCCAGCCTAAATTGGGATTAAGGAGACATGAAGCATTTGGTTCAGTGTGTATTTATTACGAAAATGACAAAGGAAGATGTGTCAACAAAAGATGTAAGCGCAGCCCGGGCTACCTGTGCGTGCAAAGATAAGCAGCATACACAGGTGCTTGAATGTGTATTTCAGACTCTGCTTTCTGCAAGCTCCTCAGAATGCATTCTTTCCTTCCAGTCTACTGTTTTGGGAAGCTCAACTGCCATGTCAGGAACTTAGGCTTTTTCCAAACAGCTAAATTTCTTTTGATTTGCACTATTTGCATATGATTCAGAATTCAGATTAGAAGCTTACCAGAAAAAGGGATGTACTTAGATTCTGTTTGATATGTAGGGGGAATTGAACACATAATTTTCTTAAATACATCTCCAACTTTACACCAAAAACTGCTTATGAAAAGCAATACATAAAACCCAGGATCTGAGTAAGATGGGACTCAATGTTCAAATATCAAGAGGTCATTTTCTATGCCCAGAGTGACAAAGATTTTGATAAAAGCAAATTATTAGAGCTCCCAGAAGCCATAAAGGAGAAGAATTAAAAGTCTGGTCTGTGTCACAATGCCATGCCAGATAGTCAACTGTGTAGAAATTGTCTTCAATCAATTTTTAGTTTAAAAAGGCTTGCTGTTTTCTGTTGAACTTATGCCAGGCCATGGATAACAAACGGGACTTTAATATGTCATAATCTGGCAGCCCAGTGACATTATGCTTTTCAAATAAGCAGTGAGATCTTGGTCGTCATCCACCTTTCTATTCTGAGCATGAAGTAGCCTTCTGAGGGGTGCTTTCCTTAAATGTATCCAAGCAGTAACCCTGGAGAATAGTATGGTCTTTCAGAAAATAGCCTTAAATGGCTTCTTCTAGTCTGAAGTATTTAACATCAACAGATGTTACGAAATTTCACTAGAAGTGGCCTATAATGGGAACGGAACATGTAATTTTTCTCTCTCAGATTGTATAAAATATGGCTGAAATCCAGCTCTTCCCCTGGTTAAATTGATGCATTCTTCTTCTGAGATTTGATTACTTATTGGACTTTTTGATTTGTGTCCTGAGTTTGTTCACTTTTGAGCCAGTCTGGAATTAGTGGGGTTAAAGTACTGCTTTTTTAAGAAAAAGTACCTGCTTGAATTCAGGGATCTCAAAACACTTGAAAAATTAATGAATCCTCATTACAGTTCCATTAGGTAGGTAGATTATATAAATGTATAGGCTAGGGCTAAGTGACTTACCTAGGATTACTGAATGTGGCTTTGTAAAGATGCCTTTCCTGTCGCAACTCTTCGTTGCACCACCATGTTTTCATCCGATCTCATGGGATCTCTGGTTCTGCCAGAATTTGGTGGGGGAGGTGGAGTGACAAAATACACCAGTGAGGTTCTGCTGCACCTTCTGCTGAGAGATGACTGTGGGGAAGCCTGGATGAGAGTCTCTTGAAGCTGGCCCACACTGCCAAGCCAACTACAGTTCAGAAAATAGCGTTTTGATTATTTAGCAAAAATTCAAAAGGCACAGAACACCTTGGATGTTAAGAAGGAAATGTTGATGTAATTAGAACCAATATTTTTACATCTGATGTTCTTTCCTCTTTAATTTTTAATTTTTTTTTTTTTAATGGAATGGGGATTATATCTTATCTCTTCAGAAATTATTTTTTCTCCCTTCATGCACTCTTGTCTTGTCTGATTCTGAAATGCACTAACTAATTTCCTGGATCTCTTACACTAATTCTCCTGAAAGTTCAAGGATGTTGTGCTTGGATGTCTGCTAATTAATCAAAGGTTATGAGTTGGCTCTTAATCAAGGATTTCTTTTGAAATTCAGAGCCCCAAATACTCTAAGTGTTTAATGTTCATGATTGAAATGAGTAGGTAATGACACTATGAGCACATTAAAATGGATCTCCACGGATCTCTCCCTCTATGATCTATTGGAGGAAATTGAGTACAACAGTGTACAAAATTGCTTCTCAGTGTTTAAATCCAAGATTTGTCTTGTGGCCCACACCTGGATACTGTATTGCTTTGTGTGAGTGTTCTCCCAGTCAAACAGAATGGCATCAGGATATTGGTGGAGATGACTCCAGACATTGCTGCTCTGACATGGCTGTGGCAATCCAAACACTGGAGCAGACAGTGTTATGCGTGTGTCGCATACACAGTGTGTGATGTGGAGCTCGTGTTCTTTCCTGAACTAGAGTAAGCTACATTCACGTGAGTTCGTGCCAGCAAAGTGGGCAGTGTTGGGAAAGCATTGGGTGTTCAGTGCTGATATATTCAGAGAATGAAAACCTCTTTATTGCAAGTAATATCTCAGATGTCATAAATTAGACCCAGACTCCTATGCTGAAGACTGTGGCAGATCTTTAAGCAGGCACCACCAAGGAGCAGGGCAGGCACCAAGTGAGGCACATGCCCCAAGAGCAGAGAGAGTGCAGTGTTGTGGAACAACAAACAATATTTAGTCCTCTGACAGATCAAGGCCTGGACCCACCTACATAAGTAGTTTGGACAGTAGACCTATATTCATTTTTATTGTCTATATATTTTTCCCCCCATTATTTTAGGTGCTGAGTTTAAATCACACCTTAGCTGAATCTCCTGTTCCTTCAGTCTCAGCTATTTTTTATTAAAATAAAAGCCATTATTTTCAGGTATTATTTATTGCTGCTTCCTCTGAGCACTATATTTTCCTAGTAGTCTAATACTCACTTTTCTCCACCTTTCTTTTCTCTGATTTTGTTTTTAACATATGAAATAAATGGGTAGAAATTTGCAAAGGAGCACAGAAGGGAAGCAAAGGGGCAAATTGCCCCCTCTTCTTTCCCCTGAGCTGCCCCCTCACCTTGAACATAAGGTGTTCTTCAGCAATGTCTCCTCATTCCCCTGATGTCTCACTTGTCAGGTGAACTGTTCAGTCTGTTACTGAAGTCTGAGTGGCTGGAAACTGGCTTAGAAGATGCTTTTCTATTTACATGCCTGTTTTTGTCTAGGTGCAGATTAATAATGGCCTTTTCTCAGTTATACTCACTAGTATGTAAATTATTTAAATTAAGAAATATTGTAAGAGGAGACATCTAATATTATCTTCAAGCAGAAGCTCAGCCCTGAGGATTGCCACCACTAAACCAGTTCTGCTTTTTCCTGGGCAGAATTCCTGGCAGGTAGAGTTTCAGAACATACAGCACGAGTTACTACATTAGTGTGGCAGGTTTCCTTCAGGGAATCAAACCCAAGATCAGGCTGGAGATCTGTTTCCAAAGGATGGTACTTCTAATCCAAAGGTAATTAGAACCAGGTTGGAGGAACTCTCCAGTGTATTGAGAAGCTTTACAGGAGTGGAGTAAGCATTTGTTTATACAGGTATCAGACAGCTACACAGATTTATTTGGCAATTAGGCTTTAGTCAGTCATGATCACTATTTTCATCCCTACTTCATTATTCTTCAGAAAGGTGAAGTACTCGTTCTCTCCCCCCTTGAGGACTACGAAAAATGTTAGGCCAACCTTTAAAATTGCTTGGTCAGTGGTTCTCAATATCTCATATTTCATCCAGCTGCCGAGACTCTATAATTAGGATATTAAGACATGCTCTTGATTAGATAGATACATCTAATTGTTATTCAGCTCATACTTTCTAGAAATCTGAATGTAGTCTAGTACCTATTCTTGTGTGCTCAAAGAGAATCAAAGTGCTCCATATCGAAGCCATAAACCCCCAGGCATCAACCAAATACACATCTAAATATATGGCTAAACCATGGTTAACATATGGTTAAAGCAGATCTCAACTTTGAACCATAGCTGTCTCACTTTTATCATGCAGAGAAACAGCTTAATCATGGTACTACTGCCTTTGTTTCAAAAGAAAGCATTGCACTCTTGAAAACTGAAGTAGGTTGCACTCAAAAAACAAAACAATGTTAAATCACAAATATCATTTATGTGAATGATACTGATACTTTCTTCCAGGTGCAACTGTTAAATGAATACATCCAGAATCTTCCCCACTCTCGAGATCCTTACTGCTAAAACTTGTGTCCTGGGCTGTTGCAGCACCAGGGATCATGAGCGAAGCCGTACCAACATCATGTCAGTGCTGGAGGTGGTGCCTTGGTCAGGCCCCCAGATTGCAGACACTGATGTTGCCAGCGAGGCTGGTGTGCTGTTGGCACTGCCTGGCCCCACTCTGGTGAGGGTCAGGGTTCTGGGGAGTCTTGTATGTTGTCTTCTAGCTGAGGGATGCCACCCATATATAAATATTCTGCAACTTCATGGCAAATAATAGGCCTTTCTCATTACAGCTGCACTTTTGCCAACTCCTGCAATTTTGCTGCAAGCCTTACGGTACTTGGTATCTTTTCTTAAAAAAAATTAAAAACAAAACACCAAAACAACTCTCCACTTGTGGAATCGACAGAACTGTTAAGTTTTTCTGAAAAGCTCCTCTTCTTCATGTGGCAAGGGGACAAGGGAGGCAGGTAAAATGGAGCAAACCCATCCTCCCATATTTGGGTTTAAAATCACAAGCTTTCAAAAATACATGTACTTGAAAGCCTGCCTGTGAATATTTGGAGAAGTGGGCTCCCCTGCGGGGTTGGCATTAACTCAGCTACACTGCCTGTGGTGCATCTCATCCAGGGATATCAATAACCCGTGAGTTTGCCTGACCCAGGAGGTTTAGTGCACTGCAGGGGCTGGGCTGCAGCAATGAGCAGCACATTGACTTGCTTTAGCTGTTGTGGCTGTGAGCTGCTGTAGCAACGTTTCCGATTTGGAATCATACGTGGTTTAGCCAGATCTTTTAAAAAGAATTTTCATTTCCAGTTTTATGTGTGAGAGAGTAAAGAATTTTCCCCATTTCTTAACTCTTCCTACCTTTTTTTCAGCCAGCTCATGTTAAAGGGCAGGGGAAAAGTAGGAAAGGGAGATGGGCCCTACTCAGAAAATTTTGCTAAGCATTTGAGGAATTAAATACCATTTAAAGAAGAGGCTCTAGTTGGGTACACACATGTATATTGTGTTCCCATGCTGCCTGAAAATGTTCCAGTATATCCTCTGTATCTTCCTAATATGTCGTTAACAGGTTTCAGCATCTGCAATGAGCTGCATATAGTTTTATAGTGCAATTGCTCTATTTTTGTGTCAGTTGTGCTAGCAGCTTAGAGCTTAGCTAATGTACCATTGACAAATGGCCCTCTTTGAAAGAAGGCTGTATATATTACATAAATTCATTTACATTGTATATATTCATTTAGAAATGAAACACACAAGAGAAAAATCAGTGCTTTTCAAATCAAATATGACAAATTCACAAGTGGAAGATATTTGATTTTCTAGCTTTTAAAAAGCAGACAAGATATTTACCATTCTGATGTATTTTCTTTTAAACTTAAAAAGACTAAAATAGAGCTGAATTTGTTTGATTGGGCAAACTGTTCTGATGGGCTTTTTTCTTTTCCTTTCTTTCTGATTTTCAAGATGAGTTTGAATTTGCAAGGCTGTTTGTTGAACACCTTGACCAAAATGCTGCAACTTTGATATCCTTTGGGCAGTTCTAATGAGACAGGAAGGAAGGAAGTACCTAAATGGGCAATTACCTTCCACCCCAGAAATGTTAACTCACATATATTATTATTAATTTATGTTGATACAATTTAAAATTTTCTGGGCTCAGATCCACAAAGGTTCCCAGGCACCTGTGTTCCACATTAATCTCATGGAGGTGATTCAGGTGAAGACTGTGAACCCAAAAACTGCTGTCTGGTACACTGGGGACCATCTGTGCAGCACCACACCACATTCTTTCAAGGTATTTGAGGCATCTCCAAATGAGGTGGTTCAGCACAAGTGGGTGCAAGGCAGCAGAGGTGCCCGCAGAGGTGATAGCCACAGAGGCTGGCACACACACAGACGAGCTGTGCTCACAGCACTTCACAGTGGCTGTGAGGGTGTCAGAGCACCATTCCCTGTTAAAAAGACTTCCTAGAGCCTTGTGCATTGATTGGGAGTTTTATCTTATAACGCTCTAATTGTTTGAGTGTAAACTGATAAAATACATATTGTTAATTCTTTTCCTGAGGATTTTGCCTGAAGACGATATAAGATCCTGACTCTAATGTTGTTCAGCATTGGGTAGAGAACAGCTCATTCATCCTTGCCACGGAGAAGTCACAGTCTAAATGGTATCTCACTGTTCTTCTTCATTCCACCTCTGCAGAATAATTTCTTTGATGAAGAAAGAAATCTATTACACATTCTGGATATATTAACTTAGTAGTTACAGCTGGAGACAAGAATCAGAAGTTAGGTTTATAAAAATGGCCAGTGACTTTCTCTCATGTATTTAACCAACTGGTTAGAGGGGCCACCCAGGGTGAGAAATTCCAGGTTTAATTTCTTTCTTTGCCTGAAGGAGTTTGGACTTACAACTCCTTCATTGCAAAAGAGAACCTATGCCATCAAGCAGTGCAACATTCACTGGGGGAAGCAGGACTGTTTGCATCTGTGCCAGATGCTGCTCCATTTTGTGCAGAGGTCTTGAATATTGGTTTCAGCAATAGCTGGAGCTCCAGTGCCCCACCTACCAGGTGAGATGTGTCTCCAGAAGGTCACTGCATCATCTTCTCTCCATTGGACTGCCGGCAAATCTTCAAGAATTTTGTACAAAAAGGGACAATTTCTGCAGGAGAAATGGAAGTTGATCCACCTCACTGTAACTCAGTGTTGATAGGGCACTTTCTTGGGAAGTGGATCTCAGATGCACTGTAGTCTTGGATAAGATAAAGGATGCAAAAACATTGTACTCACAGTGACTTCCCCTCCTTGCCATGCATGTGTTCTCCCAGTTCTGCAGCAGAACTGCGAACTCAATTCCTGACAAAACATTAGTCTGAACAGAGAAGAGATGAGCAAGTTAGGGCAGGGAGAAACAGAAAAAAAGAATAAGAAGGCAGCAAATCTTTCTGGAGGGAACAGTTCAATGTTTGTGTTGTGGGGATTTTTAAGAACAGACAGATGAGGTGATAATAGAACAAGTATATTTAGACTGTTTTTTTAGCTGTCTGTGATATTAAAATGAGACAATACTATGCCTAGAAATGAGGGGGTAAAACAGTACTGGATATTTAAAGGTGCTGGTTTTCTACAGCTCTTTTGTTAAACTGCATGAATGCTACATAGAATCTTATCAAGCCTTTTATTTTCTCCCCTTTTGTGAAGCCTAGTGCCTTCAAACTCTTTCAGAAAAGAATCACTTTTGAGAATCTCTGAAAGTAAACAAGTTAAAAAGAATCAATACTTTTGGCTGGTTGATACATGGAATTCATCACTGGATCAAACAACCAGTGCTAATGCATGTTGGGCTGTGTATTGCTGGGAAGTGTCCAACTGGGTTAAAATGAGCAACTGGAGGCTGTGGTTGTCTGTGAAGTGTGAAAACCTCAGATTGTTCTTGGTTATGGGCTGGCTTGGAGTAGGTGGCACAGGGCTGGGCACACAGCAGCAGACATGCTATGGGTGGGAATGTGTCACTTGTAACAAGCACATTATTTGGGGGTTTGCACACTCACACTTCCCAAACTTACTGAAGCATGAAAACGCTGCTGTTCTAAAGAATTAAGGCTTTTATAAGGTAATTTAAAAAATAATTTAAAAAAAGCAATTGAAGTCTCCATGTGATTATCATGGATGGCTGCAGCACGGGATTAAGCAGTCTTCTGGTGCCTTGTTAAAGTGCCATTTTGAGCATTGCTGCCCAACCCAGGCATGCCTGCAGGGCATTTGCTAGTGCATATGCAGCTCACCTTGCTCATCAGAGAGCTCTCAGACAAGCATGTCAGCAGCTGTGTGAGTGATGGTCAAACGAAGTGCAGAGCATGAATTTTTCAGCTTGACTTTATCTAAGTTCTAAATCTTTAATGGACAACATAAAGTAAGATGTTTAACTTTACAATTAATGAGGAAATATCATAAAAAGGGTTGATGGAAATGAAGGTAAAGAATTTCTTGGTTATCATCCAGCCTGGTATCAGGATCTAGCTTCACCGTGCAGATGAAGTAGATGTAGATGCTGCTCAGCAGTGTGCAGTGGTGAGCAGATGAGATCACCCAGTCCCTTGTGTACATAACCCAGTCCTGTGACTAAGCTTGACTTCTTTACTCTGGCAAAACTTCAGCTAACGATGAGAGCCAGGTGTGAGCTGGGAACTGAGGCTTGAGCTTTGCACACAGTGTAAATGGAGCATTTCTGCAGCAGAGAGAACTGGAAAAGTAACATGCTGATGAAAACTTCATGGGATGAAGGTCTGCTGCTTCCATCCGAATTGTGGTTCAAAACTTCAAGCGGATATGTGAGGAGTACAGACAACGGCATGAAACCTCCAGGGAGTACAAGTGTACCACTTTTCTGTAGAGCTCTGCTTATCCCATGTTCTCTTGTTTCATCCCTCTGTGCATATGAAACAGTCCCATTCCAGCTGTGTATCTGAGCAAGCTGATCCTCAACATCAGAGTCCCTTCAGACAAAGCAAAACCTTGTTCTGACTTTTTTTCCCCTCTTTTTCCCTTGAGAAAATTTTCCTCATGAGAGTTTGCCATGAAGAAATTCATGCTGCTGAGCGAGAGTACAATGAAGTGGAGGTCTTCTCCAGATCCTCCTCTGAACCCTGCGGCTTATACCACTTGCATCTCACTAAGCACCAAGTGGTTCTGTAAATTACCATGCAGATAAAGGTCTAACACTTTTTTAGGTATCTATGCTTCATGATACACAACTTGAATGTTTTACTTGTAGGGACAAAATTATTTTGAAAAGACAATTTCTTGAAAAAGAATCCCGTTCTTTGCTTATTGATGCATCTGAGCACAGAAAGAAGTTCAAAAACACATGCCAAGAGAGAAGTAGTGGAATGAAAATGGCACTAATTGAGGCAAAACTTGCTGTTCTGATTAACAATAAGGTGGCTCAAAGATCATTGTTTGATTGGAGTAGGGTTTTCTCCTGAGATGTGGAACCTATTTTTTCTTGTTCCCTGCACACTCAGAATTGTTGTTGCTACTTAGAGCACAGAAAGGGGTTGCATAAACATTTTAATATTGCATGAGGCTTCTGTAAGCCTGAATGATCTTATGAATGCTAAAACCATGACATACAAGCACAAATGAAAGCAAGCAGGAGAGATTGTGTAGTCTTATCATCTGGATGAACTGATAGATAAGCCAACAAACTTTGGTGTCTTGTCATGTTTTGTTTTCCCTCCTGTGATAATTCAACCACAAGCCTTAAAAATATTCTGCCTCCCATTATTATTATTTTCAGGATTCCCTTAATATTTAACTTCACCTAGAAGAGTAACAGTTACACAGCTATGTTCTATGATTTTAAAAAAAGATCATGTGTGAATGGGGTCTTTCATTTGCATAAATCTCATTGCACTTTCTGATCTCTTTAACTGTACAAGTAACACTGGAGTCTTCTTCAGTTGTTCTTGCTGTTATAAAATGTATGGCTGTGGTAAAATAGCTGAATATTTGAGTAATGCCATTTCAGAAATGAGATAAGATAAAGGCTTTGAATGGTAACCAGATAGGACAACAATCCATCGTATCATTTGCAGCCTTGTAACAACATCCTCCATGTAGTAGCTGTACGACAAATCTGACTGAGGCAGAGGTTTGATGGTGTAGCTCTATAATATTATGAGTGTAATCATCCCTGCCAGCTTCCAAAAATAGATGACATCATCCAAATATTGAATGATTATACCAGATCTGATCAGGAACCTGTGATTCTGCCAATGGTCATAGCTTTCAAAAAATATATTAAGAAAAGAGTGTAAGAACAGAATATGTATAAAGTTGTACATTCTTGGTATTATTATGTTCCAATTTCCAGCAATTTGTAGCAAAGGAATTTCTTGAGATGGAAGTCCCATCAGCATCATCTTGTTTAATAGCTTTTAATAGACCTTTCTTCTAAGTTTTTTTTTTCTCATTTATTTTAGAACCTTTTATATTTCCATAAAATTTTGTGGACCTGAGTGTCACAATTTAATAACTATGTAATTTGAGAAACAATTGTGTTTAAAAGTTGTCAGATTACATTACTGTAAACTTATAGGTCTTTACAAGTGAAAAATAATTACCATCTTTTCTCTGCAAGTCATGATTTCATGTTCTCATATTATAAACCACTTCAGTCGTCTTTTTTCCAGGATGAAGAATTCTAGCCTATTTAAGTTCTCCACGTCTGCCATTTGGCTGATCATTTTTGTTGGCTTTTGTTGCCCAAAACTTTCCTAGTTCTTTCATGGCTGTGTTGAGAATGAGGGGAAGAGGTAGGCATCTCAGAGGGGAAAATGGAACCAGAATTGTAACATCATGAAGTTCTCTACATTTTTAAAAAAATATTTTCTGAAGTTACTTTTTGAATTCTATTGAGTGTTGAGTAGATATTTTCAGGGAACCATGAACATGAGGTTTGAAATCTCTTCAGAGAAGCACTGGCTAATTTTGTCGTTGTTGGATAAATATAGTAGGGCTGTTGATCACAAACTAATTAAATACTGCAGGAAGGAGTACTACCTCTTAAGCTGTCCTACTCAGCCTAATAAAACCTACGTTTGATGTTCTTTGTTGAAGAGGTTAATAGATACCCTCTGATTCTTGTCAGTATTTCTCCACATTCCTCAGCTTGTTTTTCATTGCAGCTGTGAGGGAATACAAGTAGGGACTATGTAGTTGAGATCTTGTTTATTTCCTGCAATGATAACTGCCTGGGCAAGCAGGAGTTGGTTGTGGGAGGCTGGAAGGTACTGAAGAGAAACATGGATAATTAGGGAAGATTAGTGTACTTCAGTTATCTCAAAGATTTACCTTTTTCATCTTGCTTTTCATAGAAATGGAGTGGGCCTCATGTAGATCCTTCAGTTATCTGCCAATTATCCAGCACGTGTCAAAAAGGATGACCAGCTTCTGTCACTCTAAGTTATTAATAACATAGCATCTGGATCCCCCACAATCTCTTCAGGTACTTATCTTTGCAGTAACCATGTAGAGGAGATAGGGAACTAATGATTGGTATTCCCATCTTCAAAACCCTAAATATTGATTAGGGAACTTCAGCCTGTACTGTGAGGATGTCTAGACTCACAGAGTTCAGAGGCACATCAGATTCATAACAAGTCCTATGGCAAAGAATTGAACCTTGGTCCCCAAGGATAATGTGGTATTTTCTCTTTTCTTGGCAATCAGCATGCACTTTCTCTGGCCAGTTTTTAAACCACACCACAAAAACCATGTTTGTCTGGCACTCCAGGGTACCACTATCCACAGCTCTGTGCACCAGCTTTGTCAGAGAGCCTCATGTGCTCTTCTGGTGACAGCAGGAACTTAAGCAGTGCTGTACCTCCCTCTGTGGGCAGTTTTTCCCTGTATCACCCTGTCCATTGGACTGTGGCCCAGGTAGAGATGAATATTGTCTCTTCCTACTGCTTGGTGTTTCTAATACATACCCCGAATTTGCCTTTTTGCAACAACTGGTCTAGGAGATCTCCTTTGTTTGCTGAATGCCTGGAGAGATCTTGAGTGGTGACAATTTTCAGCTGCTGCTGTGACTCTCAGTGAAGACAGGACTTTCCTTTAAAGCAGCAGAAGTGCTCAGTTTGTGTATTGCAGTTCTCTTACCAAGGAACTACTGAGCTGCTAATGACCATGGGCTCTCTGGCTGTGCAGACAATTTTCTGTAGCCTTTGCTTTCTAGGACATTAGTCTCTGTGCCTTCTTAGAGTAGTTTCTCCCAGTTTATGTCAGGCTAAAAAAGTAATAATTGTTTGTTGGGGCTTTATGATGATTTCAGTACATGTTTTGCTGCTTTGGGTTGGGGTAGAGTTTATTTTCTTTACAGTGGCGAGGATGAGGCTGTGTTTTGGATTTGTGCTGAACACAGGGTTGATAATAGAGATGTTTTTGTTATTGCTGAGCCATGCTTACACAGAGCCAAGGCCTTTTCTGCTTTTCATACTGCCACATTGGCAAGGAGATGGCATGAGTGGGAACTTGGGAGGAGACACAGCTGGGACAGGTGACTCTGACTGACCAAAGGGATATTCCATATCACATGACATCATATTCAGTATATAAAGCTGGGGCGAAAAGGAAGAGGGGGTGAACATTTGTAGTGACAGCATTTGTCTTCTCAAGTAACCATTATGTGTGACGGGGCTCTTCTCTCCTGGAGTTGGCTGAACATCTGCCTGTCCATGAAAAACAGTGAATTAATTCCTTGTTTTGCTTGGCTTGTGTGTGTGGCTTTTGATTTCCCTATTGAACTGTCTTTATCTCAGTCATGAGTTTTCTAGTTTTTACCCTTCCAATTCTCTCCCTGATCCCACTGGTAGGGGAGTGAACGGCTGTGTGGGGCTTGGTTGCTGGCTGGGGCTAAATCATAACGCATGTAACGATGAGAAGAGCATGTTTGGCTGCATTTTACCGAGCTTTTCCTTCTTCTCTTTCACAACTTAGTAGAAAAGTCAGAAGACACTGCCACCTGGTTCACATGAGGCAGGAATGACTGCACTTCAACTGTACCATCTTCCTTTTGCTGGGTTTGCTGTTTGGTTGTTTGTGTGTGCTGTTCTGTGCAGGTCTAAGTACATTTACAGCAATCTTAGATGCTTTAAAGAAGACAAAAAAAAAGGAAAAGATGTGCAGTGTCTGTTAAGAGTTGAATAGTTTCCAGGTGTGTGCTACATACGTGGTGTTTCTCTGGAAGATGTACTTAAAGGAAGCCTCTTAGTAGCAGTCCCTTGCATCAATTACTCTAGACACTATTGATTTTCATGTGAATTGAAGGACCTTAGAGCCATCCAAGATCAGGCTGGGTATGATGGGATTACAATTAACCATTTCAGTGGCCAAAGGTAACATTGCTAACACAGGACTCTAAAAATCCTCCTGTTTCTCTTGACAAAGAAGAGGTACTCTGTACAAAGAAAAGACAGGACTGACTAGTTTGTGGAACTACGACAAAACTAATGTAGGAGGAATGACAAATACTGGGTCATCATGTTTGCTGTCCCATAGTCTCAGTTTTAATCTCTTTTGTTTTAAAAAAGCCCTTTCAAAGTAGCTGCGATACCCTTCCTTCTTCCCATTACTGCTGCAAAAAAGGTTATTGCTAAATCTTGTTCCCCTGCTGTTCAGAATCTTTGTTTTCATTTCCAGGAGTCCTTTCTTAGCATCGATTTGTGTTTGTTTGCTCATATGCCAATAACACTGTTTGGCTTTAATGACTGTTTTTCTCTGCTATTTATCTCCAGACATACTAAAGACAGCATTCCTCTACCTTTGCATCCTGTATTTCTATATGCTATTTAGTCCCCCTCCATTTTTCTGTTCACACCATGCATGTGATCCAGTTCAAACTCATCCTGCTGGAATGCACTGGAGCAGACCTGAACTCAGAGTGATGGTTCAGGCATGTCTTATGCCTCATTTTGGCTGATAATTGCTAAATGTATGTGAATATGGGTACTTTCTCCATAGTCTGGTATCCAGGCATCCAATTTTTCATTTAAGGCTTTATGTTCCTCCTCCTCTTCCCAGAAGGGTGAGCTACTGTCATCGTGAATAACACAGCAATAGTCAATTTCTGTGTGCTGGTAACTTCCCCACCACCTCTTACAGCTCTATAATATACAGTTGTTTCATTTTAGTCTGGAAATCAGCTACAGAATTTGTATCCAGCAACATTTGCAGGAATGGTCTGAAGATCTGCTGTTGTGAGCTCCCCTTCCATGGCAGCTGCTCATCACTGCTTTGCTTTCAGCTACTCTGTTGTTTCTTTCTCAGCTTCCTCACTGACCTTCAGCTTTCCCAGTCTCAGAGATACCCTCTATGGCACTGTCTCAAATATTTTGCCTGTGCAGGTGGAATATAAGGCACTGCTTTTGTTTAGAAAACCAATTACCTTAGTAAATATCTGTATTAGATCCATCAGCATTTGCTAAACCCAAGATACCTTTCAACCCTTTTTCCATTTCACCCCCTCCAACATCTTTTACCTTTCAAAACCTGTTCACCCTTGAATTCTGGCAGGGTCAGGCTAATGGGTCTGTGTGTCTGGATTACCCACCTCTTTACTAAATATAGGTGCTATACCTCTAGTCAGACGGTACCACCGCTGACTTGATAGATTTATTTAAAAAAAACCCCTTTGCTGCTGACTTGCAATTACATGTGCCTTATGGCAGAAAACAAATAGGAACAGGCTGTAATGAATATAGAGGGGACTCTCAGCATAGAAATTGCTGGACAGAAACAAAATTCTCTGTTTTGTTTCTAGTTCAAGACTGAAACAGCCTCTGGAGTATCTAATGGCATAATTTAGAGGTATCAGGAAATTGTTTTCTGTTTTTCACAGGAAATCTTAGTGAAAAAAAGGAATTCACTTTCATTAGCAAAATAGTACTGAAAATCTTAACTCCATGAGAACCTTGTTTTTCCAGAGTAGACCAGGATGTTTTCGTTGTTCTAACCAGAAGCTTGCAATAAATGATGGTATAGACTTAGAAAGTGATGATGGAAAGACTTAGAAAGGACTGATGGAAAGAATGGATCACAATTTTACACCTTGGTGCTTCTGATTTCATTTTAAAAGCTTTGTGGTGTTTCTTTCTTTGTTCTGCCTAATTCATAAAGCAGGCAGTATCAATAATCTGGGGTTTTGAGGGAAGGTAAATTACACTGAAGGAATAAGGCAAAGTATGAGAGAAAAATGTCATTCAAGATGATCCTAAATGGTATAAGGCCTCTGCACTCTCTCACAATAGGTGTGAACCAGTTTGCCTAACCCCTCTGCCTGTAAACTGGGACTGCTGGTAACATTTACCTTTTAATCTAAAGTAATTTGAATCCTTTAATGAAAAGTAATAAATATTAAAAATACTGAAGTCATCAATTCAAGTTTGATGACTTTTCTGACTGCAGGGATTATGCGTTTCCTGTGCCTGGCACTTGAAGGTGCAGTGACAAGTGTGGGAAGACACACAGGCTCAAGGTTGGAGAGGGGCAGGAGTGTATCCCTGGCTGTTGCTGAGCTATTTTCTTGTTGTGACCTTAATGCTGCAGCACTGTACGTGACGTGTAATGGTGCCTTCAAATCCTGGGCATGGAAGCTCTCTCAGACCTCAGAAGATGTGTAATAATGGAGTTTTCAGCATAGCATCCACATGCTGGATATAATGTGCTGGTTTGTATTCTGTTGCTGTTTGGTGCAAATTCAATGAGCTTTCATTCTCTACGAAGCAAATCTTATCTTCTTTCTTTATGTCAGGTGTGAGGAAGATTCAATCTTTGGGCCACGAGCAAATACTCAAATTCTGAGGTTGTGTTTGACTTTTTTTTACTTTTTCCCAAGGTATTGTGCTCCCATTAGTGACTGTTTAGCTCATGCAGTACCCAAGTTTTGTTCTATGTGGACAGAAGACAGAAAGAATAAGGTAACAAGCAGATGATCATTTCAGTGACTCCTGATTGAAGTAGATTGTCATTTGGGGATAGCTTGACCGTTTAGGCAATATTCCGTTTTTAATGTTCAGGTCTCTAAGGATTGAACTTCGTTCTTTAAAATATGGCTCTTCTGCCATTGCCTTCCAAATTCTACCTGGGGATTTGTGTTTTGAGCAGATGAAGAATAACCACCAACATGTTCTTTTGCTTTCATGGATTGCCAGGGCAATAGGACAACAGAATGTCTCAGAAAAGACTCAGATGATATTTTTATTCACATACACAGGTGTGCCTAAATACTGAGGCAGATGGGCCCATCAGTCTTGTTTCTTTAAGAACATTGCCAGAGAGCTACCTTCTGAATGATGACATTTATATATTTTAATATAATTCATTGTGTTCAGAGGAATGTCCAATACAGTAATTTGGTACTCTATATCAGTTCTCAGCGAGGGACTAATCCATCAAATTTGTTCAGCACTACAAGTCAGAACAAGATTTTTTTTCTAACTGCCAGTGTGGCTAGCTCACACAGCTTTTAGAAAAATCAAGTTGTGGGTTTTTTCCATCCTATATATCATCATCTCTGCCCACAGTAAAAAATTTAGAATCAGGGCTTGACTGACTGGCTATTTTTCTGAGAGTCGCATGAGGCAAAGCAGCATACAGCTTACTCATCCAAACCTATTCACAGTTTGAAGGTACCCTGTGATACAAATTTATTGAGCAGATAAGAAAACTTGGAAGGCACAAATGGGGCAGATAAGGACGACTGCAAAATCCCATGGATCCTTTCAGAACTGGTTTGAGAGTTTTTGGTGTTTTGCTTTGTTGTCTTTTTCTGGCATTGGTGCAGTGCATTTTTGACAAGCCTCAGCAGTTTTAGAAAAGCATTCAGAAGTTTTTGATGCTCATCTGAACCAATTCCATCTAATCACAACAAGAGCTGAATGTTACTATTCTCAGGAAGCAATTGTATTCATAGAATTTCATCTTTTCTGATGTCCTCAATTTGTCCTCTGACAGAAGTAACTTTTATTAATCTGTCCTTTCACTGTTATTGATTGGCCATTTATTATGCCAATGCATCCAGCTTATGTTTACATATAAGCTGTTCAGTGAATCCAGTTGACAGTCATAATTTGAAACTCTCATAGATTGAATGAAAGCACCGTCATATTCCTGTCACTTGCCATATTCCAGCTTTCAGGGCTGATGGTACAAACTTGTGATTTCAAATGTTAGACTTCTTTGAGTTGTTTACTCCCCTCACATCGCTGCTTTGGGAAGTCCCTGTGTTAGTGCCTTGTACCTTGCCCTTCAGGTGGGCTTTGCAGCATGTAGTGGTTGGATGCTGAGAGCTCCTTTGAAGCCAGCACGGTGTTTGTGTGCTTTAGCCTGCAGCTGTTGTGCTAACCGTGGATCCCACAGACTGTGACTGGGACTTGACTGATGAATGCTGAAGTACTGAAACATTTACTCAATGCTCATTAAGGTTCTTCATTAATGCCAGGCTGGGATAAAATTGTCAAAGTAGTTGGCTTCTTGCTTTTAACTTGTAGCTTGGCCAGATGTGTAAGACCAGCTTGCACAGAGCTACTTGTATAACATGTGTAAATGGCAAAAGGCAACAACCAACCAGACATTGCTCATTATTTTTATTTTGGATCAGCAGCATTTCACTCAGAACAGACACTGCATGTGGCCTTTCTTGCAGGTCCTCTTTTACTTCAAGAGAAATGTGATTGTGTGCTCTCGGTGCAGCGGAATAGTGACTGCCTAACTAATACCCACAGTAGTAGTCCCTCAAATTGCCAGGCATTAAGTGAATGCACTGCCAAATTAATGACTATTTATACAACATAACATGGCTTATCAAGAGTCATTGAAAATACAGCTCTGCTGTGTAAATAGTGCTGCAGTTTTCCCTGCACTTTGCATTTCACTGATCTTTGTTGTAGCTTCTCCCCTCTTCACTGAGCTGTTGGCCAGCTCTGCTTTTGCTCAAGTTGGTCGCAGTTGGTTTGCTTTTCTCTGCATGGTGTGGCACCATTGATGCAGGTTCCTGCTTGTTCCTCCAGAAGTTTGTTTATAGCTGTTTCCCTCACATGAAGGGGTAGAGAGGGCAGTGCCAGGCAATTGTTCATAAATGCCATGCAGAAGTTGTAATCTGCAGGTTGTTGCATTGGACCTGCTACCAGAGAGCTCTGGTCGTCCCTTGGAGAGCAGTCTGATGGCTGTGTTGCCTGGTGTAGATAGCACAAGCTCTCAAGTCCTGCTGCTGCTGCGACATGATTGGAAAGACCCCAGGGTTTGTCCAGGGGTTTGTGAACAGAAAATGGCAGTTTATCAGGGAATCAAACACGTAGATTTGAAACTGATGAAGTGCTATGTCTGGGGAACTCAGTGATACCATTTCTCCAAGCACAGTTTTGTTGGGTTAGAGATCACAATTTATGTGGCTTTTAGAAGTGTGTCTGAGGTTTTCAAAAAAAACAGTTTTATTATTTTTGAATTAATATTTTTCCCTCTGGTTGTATATTCATTGCACTGTTTCAGTGTGAAGGTAAAGTTGTTTGATTTCACAGTGGGGTTATCATTTTTCTGTTGATCTCTAGTTTCTTGAGTACCTCATCATAATGTCAAATCCAGCTTTGTCTCTGTGTGGTTCTGTACCATTTCCCTTTAGATCATTTCTTAGCTATTTTGAGGTGGGCTGGCAGAAGGACGCAGTGGTATGCAGATGGTACGAGCCCTCAGTGCAAAACCTAATAGCTGAAAGAAGGTAAAGGTACAGCTGATACCCTGATGCATTAGTTGTGCCTGGCTGACAGAGGTTTTCTTCTTGGGGAGTCTGTGCTTATGAGATTGCCTGCTGAAAGGTTACCTGCAGAGCCTGATGGCAGCTCTTGAGAGGCTGATAAATTAATACGTTGCACACTAATCTCAGAACATCTACTTGTGAAATAAACCAATAATCAACAAGGGAGAAGCTGGCTGAACTTTACTGCTTAGTTAGTTGAGGAAGAAAATAAGACATGCAAGATACCCTCTCCTGTAGCCTCAGGAGTAGCTATGTTTTTGTGGACCAGCTTTATTAGCTTGGGCTGGTCCTGCAAGAAAGTGTTAAGTAAGTCCTGAAGTTGACTTATTAATGCCTCTCTGGAGACTGCGTTTGAGGGAAGGAGGACGTAACCTTGCACTTGATAAAGTCCTAAAGGAGGCATGAGCTCTGGAGGAACACAAAGCTGAGGAGATTGTTTGAGCCAAAACTTCTTTGTTCTCATTTTACTTTTATGTTTGTGTTTGTTGGGTTTTTTTAATGAAATCAAATTTTGGGAAAACTGAAGAGAGGACAGTGCAGAGGAAAGAAGATATGAGAGAAGGCTAGAGTCATTATATGCAAGAGATTTGGAAAATTTGGAAAGCCATGAGACTGCATCAAATTTGGGCATTTCTAGGATATGACAGTGGATGTAAATAGCCTTACTGTGGCATCATCTGTTGGCCTTTATTATCCTTATTTGCTGATGACATTCCTGTTAGTCCTTGAAACATGCTGGGCATTTCTCCATTTCCTTTTGGTTAGCTCCCCAGCATGCTTTGTCTAAACCCTAGTATTACAGCCAGAGTCAGGAGATATGCAGTTGCTATTCTGCTTGAAAATACATTTTGAATAATGCTGCATATATTTTACAGACTTTATATGCATTCTGTAATATTCTAACTGCCTCCTTTGCTGATATACAGCCTCTAGATTTGGTTCTATAGTAATGGGAAAAAATACTATATTACTTCCTGTCTCTTCTCTACTCATTCTCCAATTCTCTTTTTCCATGAAATATGATCTATTTTGTTCTTTCTATTTCTGTTCCAAACACACATTATGCATCCAGATCCCCATATGCACTTGCTATTGCTGCTTGCTTACTACTTAACTCAGGATTATTGGACTTTACTGAAGCTAACTTAGCCCTCTTTCTGTCCCCCTTCCTTCCCTCTCATCCTCCCCCATCCCTCTCTCCCCTTCTCTCTCTCCCTCCTTCCCTTTCTAACCTTCTATTCATAGAATCACAGAATCACAGGATGGTTTGGATTGGAAGGGACCTTAAAGATTATCTAGTTCCAAGCCCCCTGCAACAGGCAGGGACACCTTCCACTAGACTGGGTTGCTCAGGGTCCCATCCCATTCATCTGCCTTTCCTTGCCTGTCTATTTTATTTGCATGGAATGCCCACAAGATAAAAATAATATATCTATGAGAAAAGTTCTTGCGGGCTCACTAGAACAACATTCCAAAATATCAGTTGTACAAGTGTTTTGAAAATTTGGTGTCTGTTTTTCAGACAGAAAAAAATAAGGTGCCTTAAAGCACTGTGCTATGTAAGTATAATTACTTTTAACGATCTATTTTGTGTATTACCTCATGTTTATTTCCCAGTGAAATACGACAAGTGAGTTTTGCTTTTGTTTTCCTGTCAGTCCCAGTTTGCATGCTGGTACGTTGGTTAGATGCTGAGTTTACAAGTACTGCAGAGAATATGTGATTGCTTTGTTCCCTTTCACTGAAAACAAAAAACAGAATGGTAAAATGCTAAAAAGGTGAAATTTAATGTCTCTTTGTCTGTGTAGCTCCTCCTCTGTCACTGGAAAAGAGGGAATTTTTTTGACAAATGGTTTATGTTTTCATTTCAAAGCAAGATTTGGAAGAATTGATGCTAGAAACCCTTTCTGGAGACAGAGATCTGATTCATTCCTCCACCCTGAGGTTTGGAATGGATAGGACATTTCCCACACTTTTCTTTTTTCTTTTCTTTTTTGGGGGTTTCTTTTTGTTTTTGTTTTTTTTTTGGCGGTGGTGGTGGGGTTGTTGTTGGTTTTTTTTTGGTGGGGTTTTTGTTTTGTTTCTTTTGGGGTTTGGTGGGTGGGGGGTTTGTTTGTTTTGGTTTTGGTTTTCTAATTTGTTAGAAAGCAGGAGGCAACAAAGACAGCATTTTGTGAAGTCCCACCAGTATTGTTTCTAACCACCCTGAAAGTCAACAAGGGGGCTCTGAGATTTGGTTCTCCTGCAACACCTCAGTTTACGTTTCCCATGTCCCTTTTCTAGAAAGTCACTCCTGCCCTTCTTAAGCCCAGAATTCTTCCCTTCAGTGTGACTGCAAAACCTGCAAGCATCTCTTACAGGGGATCTGAGTGCCTGCAGAGAGACATCTTGCATCTCAGACAAATACAGCCTGCCTGCAAGAGGTCTTTGATATGCTTTTTAAAGGCAATATCCATTTCCTTCAAAAAGGCTGATCTGTCCCATTTGTGATGTACTTTTACTTCCATATAACTTGCTGAAGCAATAATCAGCCTCTTTAAAATTCTACTCTCTGCTCACTTGTAAACCACTTGAATATTTTACTCTATCCAGGATCTGAGCAGCTTGCTCCTGTGCTTGCTTTAATTTTTTTAAGTAACTGAGAGGTTTTCATGAACAATGAGGTCAGGGAAGTGATGAGCAAACAGAATTATTTGGCCAAAAATTTTATCCTTCTCTGGACTGACAATATTACAGGTTATCTGCTGAGCTATCTGACAGTAATTCAGAGAAATGCATGACTTCTCTGGCTTAGCTACTGCATCTTGTGTGAGTGAGCCAATCCTACTCCCCTGCATTTTACAGGTGTTGCTGCTACCCTGGTGTTGACTAACATCTTGTACTGCCAACAAAGTGCTTTGGTTTGGGTGGTTTTGATGGTCTCACTGGAACAAGAATTGTGCATTTCTGGTTCGGAACTTCTGGAATAACCCTGTTTGGACCGTTTTTTTCCCATTTGAGTAGTACTTGTGTACTGACCTGCTGTTACAGATAAGAGGAGAATATAGACCCATTCTGGTGGGTTGCTTTCCGAGAGATGTTTTTTTAATAGTCAGCCTGAGGTGTCCTAGACTAAGTCATGCTTAGAGAATGTCATCCCATGAATTCTAAGGAGAATGCATTACTCTGACAAGGGTTTTCCATTTAGTCTCATCTGCTACTGCTCTGAGCCTTCTTATTAACTGGACCTGGTTTTTCCTTCCACATGCAATGGTGAAAATGACTTGTTGCTTATCTCATTTTGAAATTCACTAATTCATGGTGCTGTAGGAGCTAAATGGGAAAGTGGAGAGGATTTACACAGGAGGAAAGGCTTGTATTGCTATTTCTTGCAAGTTTCCTTCGCTTCCATTGATGTCTATTTCTAGAGACATGTCTTGCTTTATTTATCTGAAACAGAAATTAAGATGTAATTTGTCAAACCTATCAAGAAAATTGCATAATTCAAGTGAAACATCAAATTTACTCAATGGCATGCAATGTGCCTGATTTTACTTTTAGTGTGCACTTGCACAGCACTGAGCACACCCAGGCATGGCACAAGAGTGGCTTTAACTTTGAGTAGTGGCTGGTGCAACCGTTTCCTGACACTGATCAGGGGATGGAGATGATTGAAAAGGTTCTGAGCAGTGTTGTGGATCTCCAAATCCAACTGGCTCCTCTAGGAGGCATTTTACTAGTGGTCGGATTCTGCCTCATCTTTCAATCTGGTCCAACAGGGCTTCCTCTGAATTGCCATGTCTGATGGATTATGGAGGCTGCGATCCAATATCCTGGCTTTATTTGCAATCTGATAGCAGCACAGTAAGTTCCTCCAACTAACTGCGTGGGGTGGGTGAAATAAAGCAATCCAAAATGCTGGATAAATATGAACAGCAGAATCCGAAACAGGAAAGTGCATACAGGGAGATTAAGGAAGATGGATGGCTCATGCTTTTGCTCTGAGTGGCTGCTGCAGGATTCCACCACAGCCCAGCCATGCACAATCATCACCACTGCTTTCAGCAGCATGTGTGTAGGTGCTACTCCACAGGTACCAGATAACTGCCTTCCTGATTGTGGTAGAGAAATCCTGGTATGACTAAATTGCCCTGGCCTGTGAGTCCAGTAAAACATAATCAAGTAGTTCCATGGGCCTGAATACACCTACCAGGTAAGGGCGGGCTATCATTTCATAAAAGTAGTCACATCTCTAGAACCAGAGCCACAATCACAGCCTATTCCTTATTTGACAAGTAGGAGAACTATTTCCCTTCTACAATACCTTGTAATATTACTGTTAACAATACATGATCCTACTCCTCACTTTTTGGTACATCCTGACCAAGCAGTAGAAAAACTGAAACATGGCCACAGAGACAGAAAATAAAGATTTATTACATAGTCTTCAGTATTTTATCAATACATGAGCAAAGTATATATCCTAATACTTCATTCTTATGGCAAAGAATAAAGGATTCTATATAGTTAAAATGAAAGTGACATTGAATTAACATGTTATTTTGTTGGAGGCCATTGTAAAATCCAGGGCTTGCAGAGGGGAGACAAAACCAATTCATCCTTATTATAATTGCAAGGCTATGATCTTGTTTGCTCAGATGCTATGGTGATAGACTCAAAATTGGCTCTTGGTAGATACGGCATACTTTTTGCATAATATTGGTTAAGCTGTTCCAGGAATTTTTCACCTCCGGGTGAAATTGCCTGCTAAAGCAATGTTGAAATTGGCCTTGGTTGTGTGGAAGCTTTGCCTGATGATTTTGTAATAGATCATGGTAAATTTGTTTCATGATCCTATTAAGAAAGAACCGAGGAGACTGAGCATTCATCATTACAAAAATGGCCAGTTTATCTGAAGGTTCATTCAAAAGTGCAAATCTGCCTTGTTAATCTTCTGTTGCCTTCACCTCCATTGGTACCATTGCTCAAATTTTGTGCTAAGTGCAGATGCACAATTTAGCAAGTGTAGAAAATTAAAGCCCTGAAACAAAGAGGTGCCACTGAAAAGCCACTTCTGATCCCCTGATAACCCTGCCAGGGATGAAGGCTTCACTGTGGTGCCTGTAGTGGCCAAGGTGGTTTGACTTTCACCATGTCCACTCATTCTGCTTACACCGTTCTGGCTCTCACAACAGCTGTATTAGCACACTTATCTGAGTGACCTAACTGGAAGACAAAGCAATGAAGTGAGCAGGGCTTAAAAAAAAAATCCTCGAAGTACTTAACACACTGCGCTGTTCTCCAAGTATGATCCAGCGTAGGGTGCATCCCCATGCACCTTTGCATCAGTACAAGGTGAGGAAGATAAACAGGGAGGACAGGGAAAACACAAATGGGAAGAATGAGATGTCCTTGAAGTAAAAAGGGCACAGTGGTGGCTGGACCAAGGGCAACAAGGGTTTGGATGCTGACTTGCCACTGGGGTGATTAGACCCTGTGAAAAAAAACCAGTAATCTAGCCTAAGCAAGGCCATTGCTGCAGGAGTGTGTGTGCCTGGCTTCATTTTGATTGAAGAGAATAGCTGCTCAGGCAAGAAATGAGATGTCAGCTA
The DNA here is from genome assembly GCA_035583185.1 of Anabacerthia variegaticeps. Lineage (NCBI taxonomy): Eukaryota > Metazoa > Chordata > Aves > Passeriformes > Furnariidae > Anabacerthia > Anabacerthia variegaticeps. The sequence goes on along the minus strand of JAWWEW010000112.1, from coordinate 12,948,287 downwards.
CTAAAATTGTTGGTAGGGAGGAGGGGGGATGTTGGTAAACAGTTTAATAAAAATGAAAAATTAAAGAAAAATGAAAAATGCAAACCTGTTGCATCTTGCTTCTTAAATTTGCAAGATGTAGAAACCAGGGACCTTTGCTTTTTTCTGGTATTAGCTGAGAAGTTCATCTAGTAGACCCGTGTTCAGGTCTCTGCTTGATTCAGGACAGTTTTGCCTCTGAGACACTCTTTCTCCCAGCCTATATGGTGTATTTCAGCATTTTCTTCTTCTTCCCCCTAAAGCAGCTGAATTTAACATAAAATAATTGTGTATTGATTGAGATGGAAAGAAAATCTAAAGCTGCCCCAGTAGCTGGGCTGTGACATGCTCCTGTGCCTCCCCATCTCTGAGCCAGGCAGACTGGAGGCCACAGTCCCTCTTTCACACCATGTCTGAGACCCCTCGCCAGCAGGCTATAAAACGCACAGAGAGATCTTACTGGGACACTCTTGTTCATGGTATACCCATTATTTGACCCCAAACAGATTCCCTCCCTCCCCCTCTGGCTGCCCTTTGCCCACCTATCTTTTTTTTTTCTTGTCAGACTAAGAAAATACAGATTGAACAGATTCAAATTACATTGCTCTTGACTCAGTATAAGTTTTAGTCAGATTCTATAATGTCACAAAGTATTGATCCAGCACAGTTCAAGACGTGTTTGAGGTATTTTATTTTATTCAATATGATGTGTATGATAAAGCACTACATAGTATTGGCTATATAAAGTGACCTTGAGGTTATTTGTTATGGTACAAAGGGAATGTTTTTTCACAGGTTTCCCCAGAAACTTCTTGTTACCTAACATTGTTTTATCAGACATCTGGAGAAATTGTAAAATCATTGCAAATTTTGCAAATGAGACAAACAGCAAGATAAGGCAAACAACAAGCTTAATGCTCCTGATGCGTGAACTAGATTCAGACAGTATTCAGGTGAGGTCTGTTAAGCAATGTGCATTGTAACACAGCCAGGCATAAACTCTGTGAAACAAACGGGGCCATGTCTCATTATCCCAGGTATGATGAGGATACAGTATTTTGAAAAGCCATGGCATTAAAAAGGAAATTTCACCTTCTGTGTCCTATCCCTCAGAGCGTTTCTGCTTTTCCTTATTGGTGGGTGCTCAGCACAGCTAAGCCTCAGAGCATTTGTAAAGACCTCAGTGTGAATTGAGTCGTCTGACTTTTCAGCCCTTGACTTTGAATGCTGTGCTTGACTTTTTACTCTGGTGAGGTTGCTGTGATGAGCCAAATGGAAGCGAAGCATATTGCTGACACTGCATCTGTGAACAGTAGGAGTTGAGCAAAACATAATGCGCATATTTATTTTGTTCATTTAGCATGCAACAAATAATTTAAATAAATTAAAATGCTAACACCTTAATGGGAAATCAATGAATCACTTAATGACAATAGATTCCCCTGTACCTTTTGTGTCTGCATTAATGCTGCATTAGATCAAATTACTGTCATTATGATGGATATGAACTGAACTCATTTAGCAACAGGACAACCAGCACTTTCTTACCATGAGAGCCTGGCTGTTTCTGTTGGAGACCTTGATTCAGGGAAACATGACAGTTCAAGCTAGTTCTGAGTTTCTGTACTTCAAGCTTCTGCAGGAATACCTTTTACAAGGACAGCTGAGGTTGAGTATGTGCCCACTGTGCAGTAGGCTACACAAAACCAGTATAAAAATAATTGCTGAAATCTCACACCATTTCTTCTTCCCTCAGTATTTTTGCAATCTGGAAAAAAACCCCACGGACAGTTTTTGGGTTGGTCCTGTCATTTCTCCTCCCTTCCCCACTTTATCACAAAATCAACTATTCAATAATTGCAAAATTAGCAATTTCAGAATAAAAAAATCTTGGACAGTTGATTTTACTGCAAATTGGTGCTCTTCACTGAAAAATGAAATGGTTTGTGTGCAAAACTGGCCTGATCTTAGAGTTAATTAGGGATATTTAATTCCTGTTTTAAGACTCTGGGTCTTGATTGATACTTCACCTACGGAAACCAAGGTTCCCGCAACTTCTCTTGCTAATAATAATCTTGAACAAAATTCCCAGAAAATTCTCTGACCAGAAAAGGCAGTTCAGTTTAACAAAATGTTTCCCAGCCTATCCAATTTTTCTGTTGCAAATATTATGCTATCATCATACATTTTATTAGGAGTTGTCTTTTGTTTATAATGTACCACGTGCCATTAGCATGAGGTAGTGTTCATCTGAAGCTTGAACCAGGGACAACAGGACTGAAGGCCCAGGCCTTTACATTAGCTGCAGATATAATACTGGCATGGAGAAGTAGCCCGTTCTTGAAGTTCCTCTGACCAGCTTCTGGAGAGGTATTGTGATGTGCGCTAGATCCTGTATCTTGCATCTGAGACTGATGTTTACGACATACCTATGTGGATGGGTTTAGATGTCCTGGAGTGTGCTCTGCCTGTATTGGGCATCAGTGTGAGAAATCTGTGGTGTCCCATGGACAAGGCACCCACAGAAGGAGGAAACTATTGCCTATTGCAATGCCGGATAAGATGTGCACAGGTATTGTGGAGTGTCTAATGCGTTGTAAATCCACATGCTAGCTTATCTTCCCATAATGCATCTGTCTAGTCAGACCCTTAAATTTATTAAGTGAATTGTGGGTAGGAGCTGTTGTGGAACGTGTGAGAATATTTGACTGTGTAAAGGAATTCCTGTATGAAATTCAGAGCATAGTACCTTGCCTAAATTTACAATGTGGGACTTGGATGTAACTTTTTACTTGCTTCTGAATCCTTACAGGGAGGTGAATTTCTGCTGTGAGATAGGCTGATATTTACTGAACTTGCTTTTCATTTGTCTCTGGCACATTGCAAGCCATTTGAAAAACATCCTTTTTGCATTTCTGAGCACAGGAGCGAGTGCTGCAGCTTCATGCATTATTGAAAAGTCTGGTCTCAGCTCGTACAGCATAGCAGGAATCCGAACCATCGTCACACAGAAGCTTTTTATACACACACAGGCAGGTCAAAGATGAGGTTCCAGGGAGGCTGAAGAGTGAAAGGACTGAAAGCAAATGCAGAACATAAATAAAAACTCGTGCTTATTCAAAAATTGCACAAATTTTTACCGTGGAGGCAGCAGATGAAAATACTGGGCTTTAGAAGTTCAAGCGACCTCTAAACCCATTTTTGTGATAATCTCAGCTGGCCAAGCACTCTATATCTCTCTCTGTCTCTCAACTTCTCTAGAAGCTATTTTGCTCTGTGTATAATTATTGAATATTCTTTGAAGCAGAACCTCAGTAGCCCATTTCTTGGTTGAATGCTCTCACCTGAAGGTCATATTTAGTCATCCATTCCCTTCAGCTGACCTGTATCCTAATGAAGGAGAGCCTGCAAAGTTACTTAATAGCCAAAGGAAAGGCTTCGGTGTGAGAGAATTAAAGTGCCTGGCTTCTTTAGGAAAAGATCAAGGTGTCACTTTGGGAGAGTTTGTGCCCTGTTTTTCTCCTTCTGGCCCTAGTTATGGATGTTAATCCATCATAGTGAGGTAGGTAAAGGACCTGTGTGTGCAAAGTTACAAATCCCAACATGGAACACAGATTTCTGTCAAGGGGAGAGGGGATAATGAAGTGTTCAAATGAAATGCAACAGCAAGTCCTGCCCCTCAGGTCATGTCTGGATGCTTTTTCTGGACATTGTGTTTCAACAGAAGAGATGGGGCTTAATAAAGGGGCAACTGGGTGAAATGTAAGGGCCATTACTATGGAAGTGCTCAGATTAGATCTAAAACTATGTCACTGAATTCATGACAGGTTTTGCTTCCAGGTGATGGCAGGAATTATTTCATGTCAGGCAAGTGTGTGCATTTGAGATTTTGGAAGTCTTCTATTTTCCTGAGCAGGGCAGCCCAAGGATTTTTGAAATTTTATTTCTATTTTTCTCTTGCCATTAGGAGCAAACCAAGCAACAAAACCACCCAGAACCAGGAGAACTAACTCTGGTCTGCCTCAGCATCTAGGCCAAGTCCTTTCCCTCTCAAAAATCTTCTAAGTGCAAGTTCCCTTGTGAGCTTCCCTCTTCTTGTGTGTCAGCTTTAGCACCTGTACAGCCACATCCTTTACTGTTCACTCATTTGCTAGCATATCATGTTCCCTGGGTTTGTGGTAACACAAGGGTCATTGCAAATTCTCTTCATGTCTCTGTCTATTTGTCTTTGCATGTGTTAATGCTAATTGGGCCTGGAAAAACACCATCTACACACATTCTCTATACCTATAAAATATTCATAGAAAGATCGGCAAGTCAGTGTAGCTGGGACCTAAGTTAAGCCACTAATACTATTTTAAGTCTCTAGTAAATATACCAGTGGCTTTTGTTATCTACTTTGTTTTTTCAAGTGTTAATTCTACATATACATGAGATGGGTAAGCCAGACTTTTTGTTTAAGAGGTACTAAATTATTTCTATAAATCTTATATTGTTGGTTGTTTAAATTATTATGAGCCAAGGTCCCTGGCACTAGAGGCTACACACTACAATGAAACATGTTCATATTTTCTGTGTTTATGAATTTAAATTATGACAGGGCACTTTCTTTCTCTTCTGTCTCATGCTTTTTCTCCTCAGAGCACTCCACTGTGGATATTCACAGATGGGCTAATAACAATCTCAATGGTTGCCTATTTGTCACCCTGTCTGGGTTGCCAGAGATTCTTTATTTGTGCTATTAAAAACACACAAATAAAAAACACCTTTTAGTTGTCTGATGGTCCTCCTTGAAGGCCTATTTAGTTTCCAGAGATGAACTGAAAAACCAAGTTTTTAATCCTTAAAAAGAATAAAGAAGGAGAAAGAAAGTTCTCTCTTACTTAACAGTAACTGATCTAGGTCCACTCTCTGCAGACCTGCCAACACACAACACTTATGCAGTGTGTTTCCTTTCTTTATCCTAAGGTAGGATATAAGGGAAGTTTGGGTCATAACCAAGGAATGAAAAACAATGTACTCACCAATTTGACAACAGCTTAATCTGCGTCACCTATTAGTTACAGTCGTCTCATTTTGAGCTTTTTAAAGAAGAAACTTTTTCCTACTTTGTTCAACCAGGTGGCTTTGTATTTGTTTCTCACACATTTCAGCAATTCTTATCCCACTTTTACCGTTGAAACAACCACTTTCAGGTCCTAATGTAGCAACTAGTTCCCAGTACAAGGGAACAGTGTACCCAGCCATTGCAAGACAAGGTGTAACGTAGCATATGAAATCACAGGTAAAATCTGACTGTGTAGCCCCAGGCAATTCTCCCAAGCAGAACTTGCCTGGCAGCCTGTGCTTCACATTCTAGTTTTCTCAAAAACATCCTGAGAGTTTTTCATGAAACAGAAGTTATGAAAACTTTGCTCTCGTATCTCTTGTGCTGATACGTGTAACACCACACTCATACCTGTATGCTGAGCCAAGGTATTAGCTTAGGAAGTGTCTTCAAATGCACCTGTCCAGCAGTACCCAGTCCCCATCCTGCCAACACATATCTTCTGTGGCTTTGTTCAGAGCACAAAGAAAGTTTCTGGGGCAGGGAACATATTTCTCTTTTGGAGCTGATCTTGACTGGAGATGGTTGGTTAGGTTATGACAGGGACAGGGAATGCTTGTAGTGTCAACCAATGTAATTCTCCTCCCCTGTGGCTGGACTTTATAGAAAGCTTCAAAGTTTTTCCTCAGCACTGTCTTCTAGGATCCTAATAAATTATGCACGCTTGCTGGAGTTGGCTATCTGATTTGCTCTCTTCTGGTGCTCTCTCATACAAAATTGCTTCCTCTGGGAACTTCTAGTAATGGAAGACATGGCCAAGATGAAGTGGAAGCTGGCTAATTGGTAGACGTAGGCTACTGAAGCATTAAGTGAAGTAATCTTTATACTGGTTTTCTCAGATCTTGTTTTTATCCAAACTTGCAGCTATGTCTCCAGCTGGAAAACAGAGTTTGTCTTAAAGAAGATACGTTTCTCCCACGTTTTACAATCCATCCCTCGTTATAATAAATATGTGCAGCACACTTTGAGTTCTGTCCCAGTCACAATCTGCTGTTCACACTAATGTGGCCATTTCACTTTGGGTTTGCTGTGTGCAAGTAATAAAAGTCATTAATGTTTCCCTGGAGTAGCTAATGGGCTCTTTCATAATTTGCATGTCCCCTATTGGCATTGGCCTGTGGTCCAGGATGGGTCCTTCTACAGCTTCTGCAAGAAGTACATAATTTACCCTGAAAAGTGGACAATTTTGCTAAATATGCCACCAAGGGGGCTGAATTTCTTGGAGCTGAGATTCCACGGAAGTATAAAATCCGATCACCAGTTAGGGATCTCAATCCTGACATGCAAAGAAAGTCAAAAGACAGGTCAGCACCCTCAGTCTTGCACTCGAAAGAGTAAGCAGGTAATAGTCTTGTAGACTCAATCTTTAACTGTTTCACACTGCTTGAAACCACCCCAGCTAATGAGCAGCTGAACTGCCCCTGCTGAGTTCTGCCTCCATAACAGGGACACTCTGGAGGCCTCAGCTTGTACTGAAATGCTACACCCTTATGTACACCAGATAGACCTAAAATTGAGGTGGCTGCTCCTTTGAGGATAAAAAACCCTATGGTTTCTTTTATAGCCATTAGTCCTAGTTGTTTTGTTGCTCATGGTTAGTAAGTTCCGTAATAACAGACAAATGGCTGATGTATCCCATGGTCATTGTCCTTGGTATATATTTACTTTTGACATTCAGGATAATCTTAAACATGTGATAAATGTCAGAAAAAGAGGTACCATGAAACGTCAAGACAGTTCCTCTCTACTTTAACTGTTTTATTAATTTCAAATGCTTTCATCCTGCTGAAATAGTCTTTTTTTCACTTCATCCTACTTTTCTGTCCATTAGGAACCACCTTTGCTTAGGATTGTTTATTTTTATATACTTGAAATTTCAGGTCTTGACATTATTTGTGAGCTGCCCTGTTTGGGTGTGGTACTGAGTGTGTGTGTGCATGTGTGAGCTGCTCTAGTTCATGGAGACCCTCAACTGTGAATAATTGAAAGTTACTCTTGTAGTGAAGGTTGCAGCAGTTTCTGCAGGCTAATTGGGGCTAACTGTAAGGCTTCCCTAAAACTCAGTTGGGCTAAGGAATCACTGAAGAGTTATAAATTGTGTTGCAGAACTTACTACTGCCCTAAGTGTCAGTGTAATGTGCTTTACTGCTTCTTGGCCTGCTGTTCTTCAGCTTCCTTCCCCATGCTTTCTTATCTTTCTTTTCAGGAAACCTGGGTTTTTATTATTCCTTACTGCTCTTCAGCTCCAAGCTCTGTATTTCTAGGGAGCCTCGTTTATGAAATCCTGTGCTGTGAAAATGCATAGTCTCTACTGAATCAATGTGTATTTCTCTAGTTTTAGTATTATGTAGTCTGTGATATAAGAAGTTATACCACCCTTTCTTCCTTAACTTCAGAAGTTTGAGTGCAGAAGACTTCATTTGCTGAAAAGAAACCTCCCACTGTTCTAGATTTAATGGTAAATAGCACTTATAGCTTTCAATCAGCACCGGGTGTATGTAACCCACTGGTGGTGTGTTAGTCATCACAACATTGCAGTTGTAAATGATCAGGGCAGCAAACGATGGGAGAATCTCAGCCACCAGCAATATTCAAGTATCCACAATATTTATCTGGCCACATGCATGTCTCCACAGGGGGAAAGTGGTGGTGCTGTTCTGGGGGCTGACCTTGGCTTGCCCAGGCAGAGTGATGGGAGAGAGATCATGTCCTTATTGGCTGAATGGGGAATGTGGGAGTCACGGTGGTGTGTAGGAAGGATGGACTGTGGTTTGGGAGCCAGAGAAAGGTAAGGGTAGTCTCAACCATGCTGCAAGCTCCTCCCAGAATCAGGTCCCAGGGCCCCAGTGGGATCAGATTGGAAGGAAAAGAGAGAGAGAGAGAGAGAGAGAGAGAGAATTGCATCTTCCTGCTGCACACCAAAATCTGTGTCCTACAGACTAATTGGAGTTGTGATATTTGGTGAAGGCACAGTCCAGTACGGTGAATCTGCTGGCTTCACCAAGCAGTAGATAATGTGTTCAACCCATTAGGTATTTTTCATTGTGGTTCTCATTGTGTGTTCAGAGCTGTTCACAAGGGAGAATAGTTTCCCTATGTATCATTGCTTTTTTGGTACACTTCAGTGGGACTGAGACAGAATTCCTCAACTTATTCTACAGCCGTGTATTTATGGCATAAGTAGGGAAGAAATACCCGTGAGACACTATTATACTTACCTTCCAGATGATGGATTGGTTATTCCAGCCACAAGGCCCATTGAAGGGAGATCAGAAGATAATTGACTGTCAAGCTTTTGAGCAATGTTAAGGTCAATTGCTGCAGAGGTCAGTTTATTTGAACAATGGACCCGTTTACAAAGGGTTACAGGATGCTAATAATCATTTTTATTTTAATGGAAGTTCTCAACATTGTCAAGGGAGAATTAACTTTTAAATGTTAAGCTTAAATATCTTTTCAAAATCTGAAGGCTCTTGGTCAAAGGACTCAGCATCATATTTTTTATTGCAATGAAGGTGAAAGATTTGAAAAAAATATTCTCTGGAAATGCCAAAAGTCAATGCTTTGACTATATGCCAAAAATAATTGATTTTTACCTCCAGTCAGTCAGCTGAATTGCAAATGTGTGCATGTATATTATGTGCGTATATTCAGATTTCTCAAGACTTGAGAAAATACTTGTTGGAAGTTCATAGAAACGTGATTGAAGGAAGTAGCATGACTGGGTTATTACTGGGGGGAAAAAAATCTTATATTGCCAGTAAGCAGCAGAGAAGTTAAACTACTCACATTCCTGAGGTTTCTGTCCTTAATAGGCATAAAATCTGGGGCTCAGGACACTGCTGGTCAGGCTCAGGAGCAGACTGGAGCAGGTGTGCTCAGAATAAAACCTTAATTTTTTTATTTTTTTTTCTGTAGGGCTCACCGTAGCCTGAAAAAATAAAAAAATTCCTGAAGTTATAAAACCACAGAGAACTAAACTGTTGGCCATTGCAGATATTAGATCATGTACATATTACCTTTCTCTTTTCAAATCAAGTTAAAAATGAGCAAAATTTCTAGGTTAATTTGTGGAGTTCACAGAGAATGGCTTTTTTTAACACTTAAGCCACTAGAGAAAGCTCACAGTCCTCCTTCCAGCAAAATATTGGAAAGCACTGATTGTGACACCTACAATTGCTGAGCCTCCCTACTTTGAAAGGGGGAAGAAACCACTCTCTCATACTCACATAAATTAGTCTTTGTTTTTAAAATCTCCTTATTTTTTGTGTGTATGTAGAATGTCACAGTGAAGCAGTGTTGATGAGAGTTCCCATGTCTGTCAGCCCTCCTGTTCTGCAAGAACTCTTTCTTCTTCATCAGTTGTGAATACATTTTGTCCGAGGGCTCACTTGACCTAAGATGGCTTTCAGGGAGAGCTGTCACCAGGACACCCCTTGGCTGCACTGAGCACCATTAGCTCATTTCTAAGGACACCAGTTTCTCTTGTTACTGTGGTGACAGCCTTGTGCAGTCTCCTGGCACACTGGGGAGCCTTGAGTCTTCATACTGCCATATCTACTGTAGCCAAAACTGGACCTGCATGAAAGGAAGAGAGACGCTATAGTAGCCTGAGGAAAAAATGGAAGATTTATTAGGAAAAAATCAAAGCAGTTCTTGTTTCTTTGGGGACCAGAGCTGAAGTCCAGCAGAGCTTTGAACAGCTTTCAGAGGAGTGACTGTGGGACTGTGTCTAGGGGTAGGAAGTACAAGGTTCCTTCAAGCAGGTCTGTGTGGTATTTTGCAGGCAGACGAGTGGGCATGTACTGGTGTTCTTGACCTGCTGGTTGTTACAGGACCACAGGAAAGCTCATGAGGAACTGGTGTGCCCTGCTGAAAGGGAGAGTATATTCATCTGGCACAGCACTGGTGACTAAGGCTCTGTATCATTACTTTCTCACCTGATATGGGGCATGCAAGGCAAGGTGGGCTTGCAGAGCAAACTCACATCTGTCTGCAGACCAGAAAACCAGATCCTTGAGTGAATCTTTTCAGTTTAAGAGAGATATGAATCTCTCTTACTAATGTCTCAAGCTTCTAGCCCTTTTTCACTGTCTAAGTGGTTTAAAGAGGTGGTAAAACACATGAAAATCCCTTTCTCCAAATTAATCTCTATACTGTGGGGAAGTAGGAGACAGAATTAGTTCCCTAATATCCCTGAGCAAAGGGAACAATCTATAAGCCTTTGATTTTTCCATTAGTCTTCATTCCTTTCCTGTCCTACACACTTCAGGTAGAGCATTCTGTCCTACACACTTCACTTTTATTGCTTTTCCTTCTATCTGACATTTGTGCAAGCTAAAACAACTTTTGGAAAGTAAACAGTGCCTTCATATAAGTGTTTTCCTCTCTGATTCTCAGGTGCCAACATACCACTGAATGTTTGTGTTGTGTGTTCCTTAGAGGAAAGTTTACTGCTTGGCTCCCAGTCCAAACGAGTGAGGTCCTAAGAAACCTGGAGATTTCCAGAAGAGCTTAGCTGCATGATTGTAATTGCAAGACTAGAGCAAATGTTCAAGTACTACCCCTATGCCATATTTATATAAGGAATCCTATGTAACTGCTTGTGGAAATCTGGTGAAGAGCTGGCTGTGACCCTTTCTATATGAGTACCACCCAAATAATAGCAATGAGGAGGGGAGTATGCCAATGGATGTAAAGCAAACAAGGGCTAACTCCATGTTAGTCACATGCTGAAATAAAAATACTGTGCTATCTGCTACTTCAAGTGAATCTCTGTGGGATGTACAACCCTGTTTAGATTCCTCTGAAAATCCACACCTCATCTAGAAGAAAAAACATGTCCTGTCCAGATCTGTGCAAGATTCCTGGGTAACCTGGAGTCCATGCAATGTCTGTGTTTTCATGTGCAGTGAGAGGTGGTCTAGGAAAGGGGGAGGCAGAAATGTCAAGAATATGCTGTAATGCAAATAATGTTGTGAGTTTAGTTAGAAGCAGTATCAGCATGTTGCTATATGTTGCTGTATCTGCTCCAGATCATCCATCTCTACTTAACAGCCTTTTGGTCTTGCATCTGTTAATAGAGTTATAAAGTATTACCTGTCTGATGATAGTAAATACTGGGTTATTCTCTACATCTTCAGGTATTTTCAAATTTTTGGTTATATTCTAGGTTTCTAAATTAAGACATGAGCATATACATAATAAGTAGTGTAAGAAAAATACAAAGTTTTAGCACATCCTCTTTAGTTTTTGCAAGCTTAAATGGTGACACAAAATACATACCAAAAGGGAAACAAGGTTTAGATGGTTACATGATTTGTAGAAGATCATCACAGGCAGAAACAGAAGTGAAAGAACTTGGAATACAATAAGCACAGGAATCCTGTTCCCAAATGCTTAATAATGTTTCTCTAGGAAGGGATGCATTTACCTTGCCTATGTTGTAGGTACACATTGCAAGATACAGTAAATTTCTATCACATTTGCTGTCTTTTGAGTAGGTTTTTTGATTATTTTTGCTAATGTGGTTGTTATCTGTTGTTTTGCTGTGTCTCTCAGTTTGGTAAACTTTTTGTTCACACCCATAGGAGTAATGGATGTCTCATGTAGAGGGATGAGGAAATGATTGCAGCAGTGTCTTCTTAGTTGCAAGGCAGTAAAATGTTATACAACTCATTTGCAGTACAAATATACAAGCATGTTCATCACATTGCCCAACGCTAATGCATTTATATGGGTACAGATTCCATTACTTTGTGCAACTGAAAGGACAGAGGACGTTGCCAGGTAAGGGAGAAATCCCAGGGCACTCTTATCAAGAATCTGATGTCAGTCCAGAAAGGGATGGTATATCTCGTTTTAAATATTCAACAAACAAAAGCTGAAAAAAAAAGCAAACTCAAGATGGTTTAAGTTCTTCTCGAGGGCATAGGCAGACTGCCATAGAAAGGGAGAGGAATAATTGTCTACTAGGCAGATCTCATCTTGGAACAGGCATAGCTTTGAAAAATAATGATATAAAATTCAGACTATTCTCCTTCTACTCATGGAAGAGTAAAAAGTCTCATATAATGCAGGAGGTTGTTCTAGAAGTAATTTTATTGAAGATAAGCTTTGAAAATATTACCATACATTGTTTTTTAAGACAGTCAGGTGGAGCCTGGAATTTTCTACGGTAGTGTTCATTTTAAAACATTACTAAAATCATATGGCATAGATTTGCCAGTTGCACGGTGTTCTGGTGGCAGATACGTAGCTGTGCTCAGCATTTAGAGGAAAGGCTTTCTTAGAAGCCTTCTATTCCAGAGGCTGATCAGATCTGAGTGACTGAGGGTGACTCCTATGGACAGGACTGCGCTGAGTCCTATGGACAGTGATTATGGAGAAGGCAGCTCTTTCACCTACCTGAAGGATCTCTGGTAGGGTAATACTGAGTCTCAAGGCAGCTGGATCTAAGCAGGATCAGTGAGTAAGGAAGGCTGGAGCAGAGGTAAGGAGCTCTGGAAAGGCAATTTTAGGGATCTTTGTGCAGACAGTTTGCTGTAAGCATGTTACCTCCCAGCATGGTTGCAAGTGTGCAGCTCTCCCTATGCCAGCTAAAGGTCTGAGTTCCCCAGCTTGCCTTTTTCCAAGCTCTGCTGGGCATAAGCAGAGCCTACAGAATATGCATGCAGGTCTTTTGCAATTCCTTCAAACATCTCATGAGCCAGAGGTCAGGTAGCACAGAGAGGAAAGGATAAAGATGGAAACAAGTTATAAGGGTAGTTTAGAACTGAGAGGGATTTGTGTAACCAAAAATAGGAATCCTGTACTTTTTTCCCTATTTCTCAACTTGAACACAGTCACAACCCAGCAGAGACAAAGTTGTCAAAGCCCCTCTGAAAATGCCTCTGGGTGCCCACTGCATCACTAGGTAGTTAGTGACACCCAGTGACACTTTGGCACCTCTGCTTTGCTGGAGATGACACAGAGTCACTTTTGAAAAGTCCCTTCTTTGCAAATGAAGATAAAGACTAGGAGAGTGTTTTAAATTTGTGTCTTTATTTTCCTGGTTGGTAAAGAGAAGCCTTGAAAGAAATTCAAGAGAGTAGAATAATCAAGCAACTCATTGATCTAAAGTTAATCTGCTGCAACTGCCTCAGCAAATGCTAAAAATGGTCTCCTTTCCTCCTTTCTATAACTGAGGAAATGGCTTCTGCCAATATCCCTCTAACACCATCAGCCCTTGGCGCTTTTGTCAAATACGCTCTGTGTTTGAACAGATCAAATGAAACTCATTTGTTGTTATTGTGTAAGATTAAGCTGTACTTATAGAATTACTGTGGCATTATTAGGCCAGTTTCCTAGAACACAAAGAGAATGAAGAACAGAAATAACAAGAAGAGAAAATTCTCTTTAGTTTTTGTTTTAAGGCTTAGTACTGAGCTTTGAGTTTCTGCTCTTCTCAGTAGTGAATTATACAGCATTGTATTCTGCAAAGAAGCACCAAGAAGTTGTCTTAAAAACATTATAATTGTTATACAAAGGTTCTATGTACTATACAAAGCATTCAAAATGTTTCCCAAGTGCTTAGAAGGTGTGTTTCTGGTGCAAAATAACAGCAAATCATGCCTTCTGGCTTTGGGCTCTGACATGGAATCTGTACAAACATAAACAGGTTGCTTAAATTGACTATCTACTGCTCCATCTGCAAAATGACGCTATTGAGTGCCTCAAACTACCCAGGGAAGTCAGAAAATATATCTGTAGACAAAATATTTGGTGCTGACCTGCTGGGATTTGTGCAAGCTGAATTTTGCTTTTGTGTTTTCGCTGATGGAAAGCATTTCTACCAAGCCATCAGAAGTCATAATTTTCTTAAATGAAAATTCATCAGTCTTCTCAGTCATCTTGAAAATGTGCTGTGGCTCACAACTAGTATTTTCATAGAATCTTAGAGCAGTTCAGGTTGGAAGGAAACATGGGAGGTCTCTAGTCCAGCCTCCTGCTCAAACCAGGGCTGACAACAAATTCAGACCAGGTCGCTCAGGGTATTGTCTAGTCAGGGACTGAAAACCTGCACATCCTCTCCTGGCCCCTGTCCCACTGATGTGTCATTCTTAGAGGGATTTTACACCACCATCCCTGCTATGTGCACTCAGAACCTCACTAGCTCCAATTTATACCCACATCTATTGTTCTCCCATTACACATTTCCACAGCAAGCGTGGCTCCAGCTCTCAGTCACTATCCCCAAGGTACTGGGGGCTGTTTTTGGGTTCCCAGGGCTGAAGAAGCCCCTGTCCCACAGCCTCTCCTTACAGGGCAAGTGTTTGGTGGCCTCACCTAAACTCCCTCCAGCCTGCTGATGTGTTCCATGTACTGGGTCTCCCAAACTGGATCTGGTGGCCAAACAATTGCTTCTCTCCATCTGCTGTCTGACATCACCTTGATTCAGCCCAGGATGCTGTCTGTGGTCTCTGCAGCCCTGCTGGCCCATTCCCAGCCTGCTGAGCCCCTCAGGGCAGAGGTGCTTCCCAGCCAGGCAGTGCCCAGCCTGTATCACTGCAGGGAGTTCCTGCTCCTCAGGTGTGGGGCTTCACATTTGTCCCTGTTGGATTTCACAAGGTTCTCACTGGCCCATTTCCCTGGCCTGGCCTTGTCCCTCTGGATGGCAGCCCTTCCCTCTTGCATACCATCTGCACCCCTTGGTCCCTTGTCATCCACATACTTCATTTTAAAACAAAACTTAGATTACATTGAAAAATAAATCTAAGCACTAGTGACTTCCATTCATCTTCCATGTAATTTCACAAATTTTGCTGAATTTAGCAAGACTTCAGAAATGTTTTATAAGGGGACGTTTTCCATGTTTAAGGAAATTCACTGATCTGCAAACCTCTCCTGGTTTTGTTTTCAGCAGTGAGTAAACTTATGCCTCTAGCTCCATTAGATCATATATACCCTCCAGATCATAACTTTCTTCAGGTAAAAGCAGAAAAGCAAACAAACAGTACATTCTTCCCTTCCCACTGCCATTTCAGGATGAAGCTAAGTTTCCAAAGAATACTTTTTCTAAAAGAAATGAGGCAAGTCTCGAAAAATCAATACATTGACAGAAGAAACTTCATTCCTCTGGCTCTGCCAGAAGATGCAACCATTAGATTGTATCCCACTAGGTTTTAGGTTTTTACTAGTTCTGAAATGCCTGGAGCTCAGCCACTAGTAAGATAGCGGTAGAGGTAATTCTTAAACTACACAGAGGATTTTTTTGTATTTCTTCAGTAAGGGATATCCCTGATGCTCAGCCAGGGCATGGGAGCTTTACACATTAGCACACTCTTTGACTTTTGATCCCACGATAGCTGTGGATTGCGCTGAATTTTGCTTCCACTTCAAACCAACCTTGCAGGCAGGTATTGTAGGATATTTAGCTCTTACTGCAGGATTGGAGTATGCTAAAATTGTGAATGCCACAGCATCCCGATGAACTCCCCAAACGAATGTAATTCACTACCAATCTTAAAACGCTATTCTACTCTAGAGAATGACTATTCAAAAAAGGTCTTTATTTAATCAATAGAGTAACTCCCCATGTACTTTGAGACACATATTAAATCTGTTAGTGACAACATGATGGGTTTTATTGCTTTTTACTTCTATTAGCATTGCAGAACCAATTCAGCTTTGAACAAGCTGGAATCTCCACCTTCCCATATTGTATCCACAGAAAATAATAGCTGGCACAGCACAGAGGCTCTCAGGCAACTGAGTGCCATCAATAATGGTGTTGTTAACCAAGGTTCTGGTGAATAACCTACCCTGACCACTGAAAGAAGTGTGACTGCACAGGTTTTACTGAGACCATTATTTCAGTTTACAGGGAGTTTCTGCTGTGTGTACTGGACAAGGACAAAAGAAACCCAGCTGAACTCTGACCATAGGATGTCTTTGAAGGTTGTGAAGTGATTGCATTTTTCATTGTCTGTCTGAGTACTGTTCCTGCATTAATCTAAAGTCCCATTATAATATTTTTACACAGCTGATTCCTGTGCAGTAGAGTTATATTAAAAGCTGGGTGTTCTCATTTGAGTTAGTTAAGGAAGCAATCATTTGAATAGTGACCTCCAACACTTGAAAACTGGGTGGAGAAAGAGAGGAGAACTTCTGTGCCTGTAGCATTCTGATCTGTTTTGGTGACTGGTAAAAATACAGCTTTAATCTATATTACTGGAAAAGCAGCATTGCCTAGGAGAGAGAGGAACTAAATGAAAGGGGGCGGGGGGAAGGCTCCAGATTGTCTTAAAAGGTTTAAATGAAATTCTGAGAAATCTTGCTTATATCATTCGATATCAGTTCTGATTGTCCAGTGTCAAGGTTTCACAAAAATAGACTTAAAAGTAGCAGTTAGAATTTTGATCACAGCACTGTGATTCACCTGTCAGTGGTGATAGGTCTGTGATAAATCCTTTTTTTAGACTACAACAGAATTGGCATTGTACCCTGCAGTTACTGTATGTGAGCTGATACAGAGCCCTCCAAGCCAGGGCTCCAGTCTGGATTTTGATATTCCACACCTCAAGATTCAGGAGAGCTTCCCTGAAGGGGTTTGACTTAGTTTCTCTTTTAGTGGACGCAGTGTAGGAAGCTTCCAGCTCTGGTCATCATGGAAATGGCAGGATAGGTGCTGCTGGAGACACAGAGGCCAGTGCCTTGAGAAGCAGGACAGGCTGCATTTCATAATAGAGAACAGAGAGGAAGGAAGGTAAGTTCTTGGTGTTCCCACATGCAGCCCAGGATGTAATGGTCAGAAAGCAGAGCTACTGCCAGATTAAAACTTAGAGCCGGGAAAGTGAATTTGCAGCTCAGGCAGTCTGTACAAGGAGATAATGATGCTAATTCCTGTGAGTAGTGAGCTGGATTCTGATCAACCTTGTGCAAGCAGGTGTACTCCAGAGATAGTGAGGAGCAGAAAACAGGTTAATTACTATTTTTAGCAATGTAATAAGGGCAGACCGGGCAAGTTAGCGCTTTTTGCCTGATAAATGTTAGGTTGTGGGTGCTCAGGGAGCACAAGCAACGGAGATGGTGACTACTAATAGAAAGCTCTGCATGAGCTGGACAGAGGCAGGTTTCACCCACAGAAGAACATGGTGAGGCCCTCAGTTTGAGAATCAGTATGCTCCTATACCCTGCCATCCCTTCAGTGTTCTTCAAGTTCTCCAGAGCAATCTTTGCCCTGCTGAGAGGCACCTGGCTGTAAAATGCCAGCAAAGACCTCACTTCAGAGCCAGTGCTATCGCTGGTTCCAGCCCCCAGAGCCAAGAAAGTAGTTCCCTCTCGATGACAGGAGAATCCTATGCCTCCTGTGCTCAGTCATGGGTCAGGAGCAAGGATATAAAAAAAAATGGGCAAGGAGAGAGCCTGAACCTCCTACTTTCTTTGAGTAGAGGAAGGGAAGGGAAGAAATAAGGCAAAACTGAAGCAGATGTACCCAATTCCTGAAGAATGCTTCTAGCAGCCCAGAAGAATGACTGTAGGATATCAATAAGCAGGAAAATATAATGGCTTAGGGACACCTAAGGTGGAGACAGATAAGCACTCAGGAGAACCAGTCTGGTGGGCCTCAGTATTAAAAAATGTGGGATAAGTGTCCCCAAGAAAACAGGACCCTGACCACCAACTTTATTTCAGTTGTGTTGATGGCCAGGTAGTGAAGTTAGTGATCTGGTGGTAAAAATCCCCTCACGTTGCTCTGTTCTTTTGCATCTTCTTTTGGTCACCTCATTATAAATCAGAAACTCTATCAAATTACTCATATCCCCACTTTTCAAGTTGCAATATGTCTCTAGGATGTTGATCTCTTTCCCTATTACCTACTGTGTTTGTCTTTACAGACTTAAGACACCCTCCTGACCCAGTCTTTCCTGAGATAAAGTTATCATGGAAGAAAAGCATGTTCCCTTTTTTCCTTTTTGCCTGGATTTCTGTTACTAAATGAGATGGAAAGAAGGCTGTTTATCTTCACAAAGTTCTATTTGCTTAGAGAGACATACAGATCTGTGACTCTAAGATCTATAACACATGATCTGAGCTGGTAGAATCTGGGGTGCCTTTTTGTCATGTGCTATGTGGGCCCATTTCATTTTGTGTCTAGAGTCCACACAGTCATCTCCAGATCATGGAGTTTAGAGAAGGGAGGGTGTTCTGAGACAGCATTGTGGCATGCAGCAAATCTTTTAATGCAAGCTAACACTCTACAACAGTTTTGAATAACAAGTTACTTACAACAGATACTTTATTCTTCATATAATTTTATAGTTTCCTAGAATATAACAACCTGTAGTACTGGGCAATGCATAATCAGTTCATTAATGAATTCTGGAGGGCTGACTGCTAAGGCGATACTGGCTGTTGTTTATTTCTACTTGCTAAGCCGTATGACAAGAATTTTTAAAATACCACAAATCCTCACCTGATAGTTTCTGTCCTTGCTAATACTGTCATTGATAGAGGGCAGGCCTTTGAAGAAGTCTGTAAAACTGATTTTTTTTCAAAAGACTTCTTCCAATTCAAACCCAGAAATTGTGAAAAGTCTGAATGCTCTTGCCTCCCAGATGGGATTGAAGCTTACGGTGTGGCTCCCTGCAGCTCCACACATGCCAGTTCAGCTTAATGCCTTCAGTGATGGATCAGCTGCTTGCACTGTAAGACCACTACAGGTGCAAGTAGAACTATAGGCATGAGCAGCTGGTAAACAGAGAGGCCAGTATTTTTTTGTAAAGGAGAGAACAGTGTGTGTCTTCCATCCCGAAACTGCCTGACAGTGTTATCAAAGAAGGGTATGGATATAAGGAGCAGTGCATCATTCTGGTGGGGATTCAGTCTTGTCATAATTCAAATAGTGTGTTGCGCTGTCTCTGTCATGTGGTTTCCTCTTTGTCTGAAGTTTGTTGTCAATAGAGATTTTTTTAATTTGTATTTTTTATGAGCTTACCATAGCTGTGCTCATTCTGTTTTGCTCTTTCCTAAATTTTCTAAAAGACCTTGTGGACTCCTTGAGTGTTTTTCTGAGTGGTTTCTCCAGTTCAAAGGCCCTGTCAGGGGACTCTCAGAGAAATGGTCTGGCAGTGGCATAGCAAACTCATATCATGTCAGATGCATAAGAATTAGAATTACTTAAGTTGTTTTCTAATGGCAGATTTTCCATCAAGAAATATCATTTTGAAATCTAGACTTCCTACGGGAATATCAATTTACACAAAATGCCAGGATCTTTTTCAGTCTGGGAGAAAATAAAAATGAAATATTTTGACCTTACTGTGATGAAGCATTTCGATAATTTACTTCATTTGCAACTATACTATACTATAATATTCTTTACTGTGAAATTGACATGAAACACTTTAATTTTAATTCCTTTACACAGAAGAATTGGGTCCCCAGCTGTTTTCCTATTAAGATTTTATGTCCAGGAAACTTCAGATTTATTTTAGTTTATTCCAACATGTGCAATGGAAAGAAAGAGAAATCCTGGAGTTTCCTGCAAAGCAGAAATTCATATTGCTGCTTGTATCCAGCACCTATTGTGTACCACGGGCATTTAAAAGACCAACTGATGCATAACTGGAGTACTGCACAAAGCAAACAAACAAAAACCCCAAGGGCTGAAATCTGTTCCCAGTAAATATTTGAGTAATTTCAAAGTATTCATCAACTGCATTCTCCCCATGAACAATTTGCAACCAGCCAACAAGTGCCAAATTTCTCAAGCAAACTGTTCATTGCAAATAGTTTGCCTCTTCACTGTGACAGAAAAGTGTGTTATTAAGAAGCCAACTGTTCTTCTTAAACAAGCTTTTTATCATTGCCATAGTAAAAACTGGATGTGTGAGGAGCAAGACAGTTTAAGGGAAATTATATTTTGAAACTCTGATTAGACATTTCTTCATAAAAAGATTTACTGCTTTTTATTCAAGGATTCCCAAGCCCAGTGAGCATCATTACTTCCATTTTAGTAGGGGAATAAAAAGGCAAAAGGAGAAACTACACAATTTGTCTTAGATCTCATTGCAGATAAGAAGAGGTGGGAATGGAATTAGTTCTTGAGATCCAGCTCACAAAACAGTATGTATGAGATGATGAGTTGGCCCTTATTTATAATGGGTGTTATTTATAATAGGTGTTCATCGCAGAAGGCGCTGTGTAACTCAAAAAAATTCAATTTAGCTGTTTTCATAGCACAAGTACAATAGAGTATATACTCTTTCTTTTCTAGATATGGAAAATAATGCATAGATTACAAATTATTTTACAGCATTTAGGGCTGGCAGTGGAAAAGTGATGTAAGGCTAGCAGTGCTGTCTCAGCTATTTCAGGCCTCCTGTCTCTTAATTTGTCTCTCTTATAATCATCTCTAAATTCACTTTTAGAACAACTGCTCAGAGTACTTTGATTTCAAGATGCACAAACAGATAAAACATTCCACACTCGGAGACTGATGGTAAAACTAAAAAACCCAAACCCAACAAACCCTATCACTGAAGCAGCTCATGAAGGCAGCTGGTGATGATTCCTTCTTGATTATTGCTTAAGGACCACTATTTGCAAGTGCCTTATCCCGGGAGAATTTCTTGGGGAAAAGCCATGGGAGGAAGTCTTCTTGAAGAGGTGTCATCTGTCATGACAAGTTGCCTGTCCTGATGAGCCTTGTGCTGAGATCGTGTTATGATGACTGATGAGGCCGTCCATAGCAGTTAACTCAGCCATTTGTAATCATTTCTCTTACAGGCCTTTTGGTAATCACTTTGGGAAATTCTTATTTGAACAGTGCAGGTTCTGAGGGAAAGAAAAGCGAAGTTATTACTCTGTTGCAGGAAAGCATTTAGGTAGACATAAACTTGGGGGAAAACGAAAAACTAAAATCGGCATAAAGTATCTTACTGTCTTCTAGATATGCCTGCAAGGCTGTTTTCTTTTTGTGTGTAGTTACAGTCCCATCCGCACACTGGCTTTGTTCCAAATGCTCTGAATTTCACTTTCACAACATAGAATGAAGTAGTTTGGCAGAGACAGGCCTGGACTACCAGAAGTGGGGACCTCTGGGAAGAAGGAAACAGTAAAAGTTGTTTTCTTTTCTAAACTTTGCTACCATTTTGCAATGTGAATTTGAGCAGGTCATTTAATCCCATGGTTCATTAGTAACTTGACACATAAGAGGTACATAATTCTTATGTGCATTTTTTTCCTGTATGGTTCGTGTCTTCTACTAGTTGTTTTACAAGTCCTTATGGGCTAGCTTTTCAGCTCAGCCCATCTCACTAGTTTTTCCACATCTGGAGGGCTGTAGCAGTTTGTAGGAATATGTAAAAGAGAAACCAGAAAACTCCTCATCTGTATGATAGGCAGATGGTCATAACTGGCCTCTTCCTACTCATCTTAGACCGCGTCTTGTTGAGTATTTGGAAGATTGTCTTTATACCAGAAGCCAAATATAAGTCTGAGTAGGACTTCCCAGCAGCATGGTTTGGGTTACCAGGGAGAATCTGGGCCACCCTGCCCCCCACACAAGGTCATACCTTGAGCTGGAGCACCATCTTTTATGCCACAAGGCTGAACCACTCTCGTGCCATCCAGCAGAGGATGGAGGGGGCTGGTGGCATCAGCTGCTTTCCGACATCACTCGCCTCTCTTATGTGAATGCTGAGGATTAGTTTACAGTTAAGGTCTTTGGAAAGCAGCTGTACAGAGCAAAATTGTGCCAAGAAACCCAAAACACACTAAAGAACTCAAGATATCTCCAGAGATACTTCTTGTTTTAATTTTGCACCTGAAAAACAGAGTGACAATTTCCCTTTTACAATCTTTACTCACAGTCAACTCAGATGTGTCTATCTGAGTGAAGACAGAAGTTTCTTATGCCTCATTCAGGTGTTCTATGGACTTCATTTTGGCAGCACTTGCATAACTTCCTTGAGAGTACTTTCACATCTAAATATCCCACAGTTGTAGTCAGAGATGCTGCCCTTTACCTTAAGCAAAATTAAATGTTGCACTGAAAATAGACAATATAAGGACATTGGCATCTTTCCCAGTAAAGGGAATATGAAGTAGTTTTTATTGTTCCTGCCAAGACAGCTGTGTTTTAGATTGAAATAGTCATCGCACCCTTTTGCTATTTCTAGAAATAATGAAGCTTTCCTACCACTAACAAATGTCCCATATTTTCTCTGCTACCAAAACCCCCTGCATTTTTGCTGCTATTCTGCAACACTATATCTTAACGGAAGTGCCTAATGCAGAAAATAAATGGGTGTAGCCATACAAATGGCAGGGAACTCGGAACTGTCACTTCTTCACAGTCTGTGTCTGTGGTCCATATGTAGGGCTTCATCTAATTCCTCTGAGCGTTCACTTTACGTTTCAACATGGTAAGCATACTAAAAAAGTTTATTCTTCTAAAAAGCCATCTCTGGATTTCAAAATTTCAGAATTATTCTGTCTATTGGAGGTGGCCAAAGCCTCTGCAGCTGCAGTGACCTTTCTAAAAGTGTTCCCTCTGTCTGTGTGGTACAGTTGAGGCACATTTTCTATTGGACACGTCACTTCAGGAATTCTGCCTCTTTTTGTACAGGGAATCTCCAGGGTTTACCTGAAGTCCCCGTATTTTATTACCTTTGCTTTGTGGGCTATTTTAAATGTGAAGAAGTGGGGCTTTCCAATTAAGAGAAAAGAAAATAAATCCCCTGGACTTGTATTTCTATATGTGGAGCAATTGCTGAGCCTTCTGCCAACATTATCTTTCACCTGCACTTGTGCAGTAAGCATAGAATTTCCCTCCTTTCACGGATGCTATAATAGTAATAATGATAATAACAACTTAAAAATAAGGCTGACTTATGCCACTGCTGTTGCTTTCTTCTAAATAACCAGCATTTGCTGGCTACCCCTTGCAGCTGGCAGTGTTGACTGGTTCCAGGCAGCAAAACAAGACTGGCTTGCACCTAAGGTGGGTTTATGCCAAGGGGTTGAGAGACTGTTCTGGACATTGCCCTGTGCTCTTTGAGGAGAAAGGATGATGCACATGTCCAAAAAAGGTTTTTTTCACAAAGAAAGAGATATATGTAGCAGTATTATGGGATACCTGGAACGAGGGTTCCTGGGTAAATCTGGATAAATCAGCTGGAGCAAAGTAAAAACGCATCTCATATTAACTCAGGCTGAACTGGGATCTTTAAATTGTCATGTGTCTGTATTAGGAACCCTAGGAAAAAAGTTTGTTCTTCCCTCTGATATGTAATAGGTGTGTGAAAATGGACTGTGTTTCCTCTCCAGCTCCCATCCAAGCTCAATGCTGCAGTGGAAGAAAGGGTTTTAAATGCTCAGGTCATGTATGACTGTAGATGGCTTTGAGAGGGAAGGGAGGCATTTAGTTACTGTATAGGAAAGAAAAAATAGGAGTTCCCTCAAGTTTGTTCCAAGTGTCTCCAGAGACAGAGGTACTGACATGGCATGAAAGTGTGGGAGGAGAAGTGAGTTGCCACCATTTTCATCCTGATCAAAAAAGTCTTTGAAAGGTGATCAGGCTGCCTGCTCTGAGGGTGAAAAGCGTCCTGCAGACCACAAAGATTTAGATCTGCACTGAAACCTTCAGATATTCATTTCCCCACCATGCTCCAGTTCAAGGATTTTTTGCACGTGTTTTTATCCATATAGAGACAAAAATAAGTGAGCATTGAATGTCACACCTTTAAGCATAAAATACAGATCAAAAGGCAGATGTTGAGAAAACATATAAGCTTGTATTAAAATTTGTAGGGACTGTGGGCCACTGAGTAAATACCTGCAGCTGTGTTAGAGTGATAACTGCTTATTGGTATTTGTGTATGCGTTCTGCTTTAGTACACAATCAATATAGCACAAAAGAGGATTTTAAGTGTATAAAGAGCAAGAGATTGTTTCTGAGTTTTCTTTAATCCCACTACTTAAACTTACATAGGAAGTGTACAGATCTGATGAGAGACTCCAACTGGGTGTATGCGTACCTGTGCAGAAATCCAAGGGAAAGGCACTAAATGTTTTGAAGTCAGTATGTTTAATGAATTATTAAAACACTGTCAAACAACTGTTTCTTTTCCTTGAAAGTCTGCCCTCTCTGGTTGTAAAGGTTATGTTAACTGGATACAGACTAGAGGAAAGTGCACACAGAGGGGTAATCCCAGACATGCAAATAGATGGAGATTGAGAATATGTGGGGTCAGAACCTGAGTTCTAGAGATGAGAATCATACTGGTATAGCATATATACTAGTATAGTGATCATACTGGTATAGTATGTTGTGTGAATATATACATATATATATAGTATATATACAGGTACAGAAATCATACTGGTAAGCAACTCCTCTGAAGTTCTTTGGACACTAATGGAGAGTCCTTCTGGGGGCCAGTGTGCAGCAGGCACTGGAAGGGCTCCCAGTGACTGCGAATGGAGGAACTCTATAATGTTGGCACACACTCCAAACATTAATACCGTCTCTCAGTTGCTTTGTTAGAAGTTTTTCTGAGCTACAGCAGGCAAATACCCCCGAAAACAGTGGAGGGGTCACTGTATTTTCACATGTACAGAAAAAAATTCAGAACGTTTGCAACCTGAAGTACTTTACTCTGCCTTAGGAGGAAGGTTACCGATCCTCTGACACTTTTCTACTGTCTGCAGGGTCTGCAGGTCTGTCTGTGCTGCAGGAAACAGCTAGACATAATGGCTTCTGGTTCTCACTGCGTATCTGGTCAGTAATTCAGATGCATCCATCAATCTAAAGGCAAGGACAAATATTGCCCTCTGTCGAAATACCACAGCCCCATAAAATCACCACTCCAACAGTCCTTTCCCAGTTGTGACCCTAAAATGTCTAAAAGCTGATATGAAGTATCCAAAATTCAGAGTATATGCTAGTACACGGAGCTTTGCCACTGAAGGGCTTTTCCCCTCTCTTTAGCAAAGCTGCAGTCTAGGCAAGCAGAAGCACATCCCTTCATGCAGTACTGCCGGCAGCCTCAGCTTTTGAGGGGATGAACCAGAGCTGAGAGCTGTTCAGTTACTAGCACTCAGTCCTTTGTTTTCTCTGTATTGCCCACAGAGGTGCTTAATTGTGCTGTAAAAGCTTATTATGGCAAAAATCAGTCTGCTGTTGGATTTTTTAAAGGTTTCTTGTGTGCACACAGATGAGTAACAATGTTAAGCCATTCCTAGTCTGGTCTGTAATTGAGGCCCTGAGCTCTTTATCACTGATTCATTGCCATTTCATGGTGTCTTACTGGGCAGGCCTCTGGCAGCTGCACAGCACCTGAGATGCAGTAGTGTGCTCTAGGTGGCAGTATATTTTATATTCATTTCTATATTAGTTATTATAAGCTTGGTCATTTTAATTGGATTTTTTAATGCTCTTTTCTTTGTATGGAAAGTGTGGATTATTTATTCTCCTGTAATGAGCAGGAATGCACTATACTTTGCTAATATTTCCCTATTGCAATGCTTTGATCAAATGGCAATTTGGGTATTCTGTGCTTCTCTTCCTCCAGAGCCAAGGTCCATTGATCAGACCACATCTCCCAGATTCAGCACAGAGTGTCATTGCATCCATTAATGTTCATGGGATGTAATAGATAGAGGAACTGTCTAGTTGGTAGAAGGCAAGGCACAACAGAGGTTTGTACCCCTAGTCAATTGAATTAATTAATTGAATTGAATTAATCAGTTCTGAGACATTTGAGTTTTTTCACTCAAAAGTTAATATTCCCTGTGAAAAGGAGGTGGGAGAAATACATGGCTAACAGAAAGGGGTTGAAAGAAAATTTTAAACAGGCTTCACAAAGGGGAAGAGAAAAAGTAGTAGTCAGGGCCAGAAGGATAACTCAGTTGTTGAGATAAATACAGTTTAATTAGTGACACATGCTTCATTTAGAGAAAGTGTATGCTATTCCCAAATTTACTCATCAAACATCTGCCAGTCAGTGTTGTTGATGACTCCTATGCCTCATGCAGTGTGTCTGGCTGAATTCACTATCCACAGGTCTGCTACAGCCTAGTAAATGCAAATTTCTTCTCTGCAGCAATCCAGCACAGTTTCCATGACACACATATGCTATCGTTTATTTGCACTCATCAGGCTTTCTATATGACACAAAATCATTGTAACATAATGCATTATTAAATATATTTTCTAACTGAAAAAGATAAACTTGACAGACTGTCAGTGAACGTTTTTGTACTGTAGAAAAGGTCTGTGAAAAGAAGCCCTGGAGTACATCCACCCACTAGTGTAAGTAAAACTCACCAGCTATTCAGAGCAAGAAACTGCATGGAATGAGCTTGCCCTTTGGCTCGTTGTCCCACTACACCATAAACAGAATTTGAATTTTGCTTCTGATGTCATATAGACAATGATTGGTATGAGCATGGTTGAGTTTATGGATTATTCACAAAGAATTTACATGGGTTATTTGTGGGTTTTGGTGCTGCTTGGTCACCTCGATATAATGTGGTTTTTATACTTTCATGGATGACTGAATATGTTTGTAGATGAGAAGGGAAAAATGAAAACTTCCAAGAGGCAGAGTGAGTACTGCTAGTGTGTAGTTGTGAGTTTGAGAGGGAATTCTCAGGCAATGTTTTTCCCCCAGTTTGTACACCTTTACCCTCAAAATAAAAAAAAAAAAAAAAAAGAACAAACTGAGTACTTTTGTGGAGCTAGGAACTCAACAATCCTTTATGAAGAACCTCTGGAGTTTGCACTGTCGGCTAGACAGAAGCCAGCCCAAACACCTTGCTGGTCGTAGCCAGCCAGGGCTTCATAAATGCCACGGTCTTGAGAGCTCTTTGGCAAGATGGAGTTGTTCGACTTCAGGGTCCTGCAGTGTTGAATCTGCCTCTTCCCAAGGATGTTCTTCATCTGCCTCCAGTTCATAGGAGAAGTCTCCAGAGGTTTCCTTACCTGGGACAGTCAGCTCTCTGTAAGATTTTTTTGTTTTAATGAAATTAAGTTACCTTGGTTATGAACAGATTAGTCCTTCCTTTTCTTAAAAGGGGAAAGATAACTGCGTAATATCCTTTCTGTGGAAAATTGCTACCTTTTACTTGGAACTGGAATAACCTTTTCTGAAATGTCAGGCTTTCCCAGAGACTGGAAAATCCAGATCTTTATGGCGTAATATCCTTCTGTGGGAAATTGCACCTTTTACTTAGAACTGGAATAACCTTTTCTGAAATGTCAGGCTTTTCCAGAGATTGGAAAATCCAGATTTTAATGGCAGCTGTTTCTAAGTACATTATTGTAATAATTGCTAGTAGCTACTCTACTGAATGCTGTTATAAATCAGAGCCACAAATACTACTAAGGTTGACTTCTGATTTCCACACAAATAAACATGAATGATTTTGAGATATTTTTTAGATGTAGATGTAGCTGAAAGTACATGTTGATCTCAGTTATTATCATACACATCAGTTGCAACTCTGAAATCTAGAGGACAGGTACATGCTGGTTTGTCACCTCAGATTTGCCACTAAGAAGCTGCAAATTATACAGCTCAGCAAAGTGGGAAAGCTGAGTAAAGAAGCAATATGCAATATTTATATAATATTTATAGTTATATATAAATTATTTATATATTTATATAATATATATTTATATTTATAAAATATAAGCAATATTTAGTTACATGTAGGTGCACTTTTTGGTTAAAGAAGGCTTGGGTGTTTTGGTAAAAGTTCATTTACATTTCCACACTGCACAGAACTTTAGAACACTACATATGTAAGTTGCTGGGGGTATTTCTTCCTTCTTTCTGAAAAGACAAAAAAGGGAGGAAATCCTGTTTGTTTAAAAATGACCCAAGTAGAAAGCTTTTCTTTTTGTTCTACTTGTATATGAACATGCAGGATTGTTCTATTTAAGAGATATTTTTCATTAAAATAATACATAAATATTTTATTTAATGAATTTGTAGCCTTGAGGCTAGACTTCAGTACACATGAGCCATTTTCTTTTTTTTTCCTACTGAAACTCTTGGTGAGCTGAATGAATTTCACATCCCCTAAGGAGATTCCTTTGCACAAGTTGAAAAAACAGAAATGTCAAATATTCTCCTCAGGCACATGTTTCTTGCAGTGATGGAGCACCTTGGGTCAGGATTTGGCCCTGGATATGTCTTTAGGTAGAAATATCAAAGAAATCTCTGTTATACCTTGCCATACTTCTGGCTATCAAAAATGGAGTTGTCAGCTTCCAGGTGCTAATCCATTAATATTTTTTTAAAGGTTAGAGTTACTTTTGACAAGTGACAGAGTACCCTGGTACAGACAACTGGAATGGGAGTTTAGCATATCTAAAAAGGAGGAGACAAATTTTCTCCATGTGTTCTGGCTTAAATTGAATTGTTTTAGAGAGGGGAAAACCCTGTTATTTTGTAAAATGGTTAGAGTGCGGTCAACATTTGCATTACCCTTGCTGCACAAGAAGCATTTATTTAGCTGAAAGAGTCTTCTGTTATTACCTTTCTGGACATAAAATGCCCTGGAGGTGGGAGAGGAAAGGTCTCTCCTTTTCCTAACCCATAGCTCACTCTGAAATCCAATCATTCCTCACTGTGAAGAGTAGCCTTTTGGCTATACAAAAACCTTTTACCCAGCATCTTTCTCTGAAGATAACTTAATTGGGAAAGATTCATATCTTCTGATACAATCCTCTTGTCTTCAAGTTCAGACCAATAGTCCAAGCAAATCATCTGAAATGAAGTTCCAAAATTAATCCTAAAGAATATGAGAAAAAAAGAGTTATTAGGTTAAAATGAATTGAACTGAATCCATACTGTTCTTTAAAAATAGAGAAAAACTTCCAATTTTTTATGTTATCTCTTATTCACCTCTTGGTGCTGATAGAGGGGAAGTTCAGGTGCCTGGACTGCCTTGTCTTCTCTGCTCAGATGTTCAACTTTATTTTGTATCTCAGTTTACTGAATATGTTGGCAGGAGAGGAAACATTCAGCTGAGGCTGACGGTAGGCATGAATTCTGAAGGATGCACTATGGAAAGGTGTTTTTGGTACTGTGAGAGGTGCCAGGGAATTTGGAGTGCTGCAGCCGATCACTGGGGTACTGATTCCTGGGAAAGGCTGGTCAGGATAGTTGAAGAGATTTAGTTTTGAGTTCTGTGACTGGAGCATTTGGGAGAGAAATGCAAAGTGACTTTCTCTCAGATTATTTTGCCATGAGAACAGAGATGGAAAGCAGATCAGTATTTCAGGTTTGTGTGACGTTTTCACAGGACTGTGACCCCAAGTCTTGGCTCTCTGTTAGTACTAAATGAATGATATCTGCAGGCATTTGGGTCTGTTTGGGGTTAAGAGACTCTGGAGTTCTTGTTTGTGAGAGATCTGTGATCTGCTTTTAGGATATTAAATCATTCCCCATTTTGGAGAGTCACTGGGTACAGATATTGTATAACAGGGATATTGATACTGATCAGACATCTCACATCAGGCAAAACACACATGACTTTGAAAACCAGCTTTCAGGAGTTTCAGGAGTTCATTTTTTATTAATATTCTTCTTTTATTGATTATTTTATATTAACATCAAAGTGAAGCACATTTGTAGGAACAACATCTGCTTTTATCAACTAGTATAAGTGTTGTAATGAAACTTGATAGTGTTTGCCACGACCAGCTATATCAGGGGCTACTGAAAGGCGTGTCAACCATGTCTTGATGTTAGGAAGGAAAAGCCAATATACAGATTATTCCATAGTTACCTATCACTTCATCATTGGCAGCTGAAGGCAGGACACTGGGTTTGCTGCCTACGCTCATAAATCTCTGGCCTGATTTTCTGTGTCACTACATTCCAGACAACAATAGGGGCTGTTTAATTATTGCACCATAACTTAGCACACAGACCAGGTTTAATTGAGCCATTAGAAATATTAATTTTTTTTTCCAGTCAAGAGTTCTTTACACTACAGTGTGGAGTCCATTTTTGTCTTGAAGATTATTGCTCTAAGCAATGAGCAAAAGTTACAGCTCTTACATAAGAATGGTTATTTTTCTCTTGGCTTTGCTTGTAGTTACTCAGTTCCAAGAGTGTGCTAAAGAGGAGATTGTACTGAGAAAGAGATAGGGCACAAGTAACACTTGGTATTTAAGTTTCTGACAAGTCTTTCTGAAATTTTCAAGTTTTTCTTCATTGGACATAGAAATCAGGGCTAAGCAGAGATTTTACAAAATCAAAGCAGGGTTTTCTCCAGGGTTTTAACCATTTACCTTGTTCATTACCCTCTTAAATATGTCTTTTATTGTCAGTTACTATTTATCTATCCAACGGGACAGTTCATCAGCACTCTGAATCAATTATAAAGTTAGTGAATTCCTATTGTTACAGAAAGTTTTTTCAAACTCTCTTTTGAGAGTTATTACCTTTTTTTTTTTTTGCTATTATTATAGCAAAAATTTAGCATTGCACTTAAAGAATTCAAGGAAGAAATTGCAGTATTCTTACTTGACAAAAATATTTTTAATAGATCAAAAATGTACTTTTTATTTTCTCTTTGAACACCAAATTCCTTATGGCTTGTGAGAAATCAGAAATCCAGAAGTTTATTTTTTTTATCAGTCAAAGCTCCTGAACACAAGTCTTGCCTGTCTGTATTTCTAAGAAGTTAAATCCTACCTTTCCACTGAGGACCTCAAAAATGAGATCAGAATACTCAAGATCCAGACACCTTCAGAAAACCCAACTTAAACCCAACTTAAACAGACAAGATTTGTATTTCCAAAGCTTGCAGAATTCTGCTTTGCTCATTGATCATGTGTGTTATTTCAGATACTGTTTCTGATCCCCTCTACTATCATTATGGTCTTGCAGAGTTAGTGCAGGTTTGTACAGA
This sequence comes from Anabacerthia variegaticeps, assembly GCA_035583185.1. NCBI lineage: Eukaryota > Metazoa > Chordata > Aves > Passeriformes > Furnariidae > Anabacerthia > Anabacerthia variegaticeps. The sequence goes on along the minus strand of JAWWEW010000112.1, from coordinate 12,917,242 downwards.
ACCTCACCTGTTCTGGGTCACTGTAGTATTTGAATCACCAAAAGCATCTTTGAGATGCATTGAGTTGTTTAACAGAAGCTGGGTACACATGTGCCTGTTCCATGTGCAAGATCCCCTCGTGCCAGCAAAACTTATAAAAGCCCCAAACAAATTGGGGGACTGAAAGGTCAAAGAGAACTTCAAATCAGTTGGAGAGGAAACTTGACAGTTTTTCTAGATGATGATAATTTTGCACTGTAAAGCAATTAATCTCCTGTCTCCCTGTGCATGCACGTATTGGGAAGGAAGAACCCACCAAGAAGTAGTTGACTATCATATGGTCTATAAAGATGTTTAAGATCTTTGCACTTGATGTGTTGCATGCAAACAACTATGTCATAAATAATGGGGGGTTCTTTCTTTTTTTTTTTTAATTAAAGGTCTGAGCATCTCGGATCACCCAGCAAGGAGCCCTTCTCGTCCTCCTGGTTACTCTGCTTGGAATTTGACCTGGGTTATGAGAGATACATCCCCTTTCTTCTCCCACAGAGGACGACACAGTGAGTAGTGTGAATATGTTATCCTCAAGAGCCTCTAACTAACTGCCTAAAGTTATTGGTATAATACGGGAATAAAACAACACAAGTCAAATGATCCATGGTAAAATATCCATACTGTCAGCATCTGGAGGCACTAATAAGCCTTACTGTCCATTACCAGCTGCCTCTGGAGCCTTCCCCTGCCATGCCCATGGGCCTGGGAGTCCCATTTCAGCCCAGGCCAGACCAGTCTGAGGTGACCTTGGTCACTGCCATCTCTGTGGAGGTGCCTGCTGAACTGGGCTGCCCCAGCCTGCCCTGCTCGCTCAAAACCAAGGTCCCAGACTGTAATATTCGAGTGGTATGTTGGAATCCAGTGCTATCATATTGAGAGGAGCTGGGTACAGAACTTTTTTCTTTCCATATCCTTTTGTAACACCCATCCATTCCAAAATTTGGGAATCTGTTTTCATCTGTTCTCTGGTATGACCTGTTTTCTGACTACCCATAGCCATTCCACTGTGAAGTATGATGGTCGCAGTTAGGACTGGGCTGCATAAGGAAATATCTAACATGCAATCCAGAAAGTGACTGAAGTAGAATATATCTACTATATATCTACTACCAGTCTCCATGAGGGGAGATAAGGTGCTGAGAGGCTAATAAGATTTACTCACCCCAAGCCTGTAATTATCTGCTTGAGGGAAAAGTTTGACCTACCTATATGAAGGAGTCCCATATTTCTTCAAATTTATGTTGCAGCCTTTTATGTGTGCAATATATATTCTTTCCACTGGCATACAATATCTGCTCCTAGCTGTTGTATCTGCTTGAATGATGAGGACACACCAATTTCATTTTAGAAGCAACAGTAGTACAATCTTTTTTTCCCTTACTTGGTTTTCTCAGAAGTTGCAAGAATGATTTTTAATTTACCCTTTATTACTTCTTCCTAAAGTCTTTCAGTTTCTCAGTAATACTTTTTTAAGGGAAAGCTTTGTTCTTAAAACTTAAATTCATTGATTCCATCTGACAGCATCACATGGAGATAAATGTACTGCATCTAAGCAGAAATGATTTATGATGATTTTAGCTGGTTGCACAAGACCAAATTCTACCATATTCCAACCATCTGTTTTGCAAGAAAAGGCAAGAATTTGATGAGGTGTTACACAAAATACAATCTTCACTCAGGACAAGTCTAAACTCTTTTCTCCCTCAGTAAGTGTAATTCAGGACATGCACCTTGAACTACTGGAGAATCTTGAAGAGAAACAGGAGTAACTCAGGGGTTTTTCAGCTTTGAAATTTAATGTTTTCAAAAGTCGGCAGAACCTCCTTTAAATTAAAGGGGTAGCAGTAGCCCTCAAAGTCAAATATTTCAGATTGGAACACTCCACAGAACTGATATGCAGACACTGCCTGCTGCTTCAGATTTGCAACATGCAGAAGACTGATGTGGATATGTGGAGTAGAGCCTGTAAACACAGCCCAAGACTAAGAGCACATTTCTTAAAACTTCTATTCCTCTGCATACCTTCAACTTATATCCACCTGAGTGTTTATTAGTAAACTCCCCAGGGATCTGGATTTCTGTTCAGAACTATGTGCATGGCAGGGGTGGACACTGCCTTTCAGTAGCTGATTATTGGCCCTGGAAGTACGTGCCTCTGTGAAGGTCATGGGATTCAGCAGAGCAAGAAAGGCAAAGTTAGACCATCCAGGCTCTGAGTATTCTTTCCCAGGACCCACCCCTGCCTTTTGATTAAGTGGTTAATCCAAAATGATGCAATAAATCATGAGCAGAGATAAAACCCAGCAGTCCTTTACTACTAGAGTGATTTCTTCTACTGTCAGAAGCTTTCCTCACCTGGTCCAAGCGTGACTGATTACAGAGTGCTCAATAAAACTTCTATCAAAACTTTGTTTGCCTAATCATCTGATGGGACCCATCTAATTAACTGGCTGACATTGCTAGAGTGGGGCAATATTAGTTGCCTTAATTACTTTTCCCCTGTATTCTGATATTGGAGAAATCTCTGATTGAAAGAGTGAGTAAATTGACATGCAGTGTCCCAAACTAAATTCTCTTTTCTTTTGCTCAGAATTAAAAATTCTGACAGACTGCCTCTGGTAATTCTGGCAGGGACAGTGCCTGATCATATCTCTGAAACCATATGCAGCAATCCCAGAAGATAATCACTGGCACAACAGGATACTTGAGTGATGAATTCATATGATTTTTTTTTCTATTTTGTCTAGAGGTTTCTAGATTTGTCTCTATCCAAGCATTGATTAATCATCAGTCATCTCAGAGATGTAAAATCCACCTGCCTTTCAGAAAATAAAGGCTAAAAAATGCATGTGAAGTCAGAATTATCTGGGAATTCAACCTGCAGGGCAGGAAGAGACTTTAAATCTCCAAATATGTGTATATTTTTTTGTTCTCATGAGGTACACTCAGAATGTTTTCTGTGTCTAGAACAAACTTGTAATGCATTCTGCATATGTGGACTTATGGTAGCATATTAATCCCCCATTTGCAGATCTGATAGGTCTCTGTCCTGGGGCTTACATGATTAAGTGCACTCAGCCACATATTTCATTTCTTGTCCTGGCTGGTTGAATGTCAATTTTCTCTCATGTACAGGTATTCTATAAGAAATCAATTGTCAACCACCTAAAATCTATTAAGCTTCTGTAACAGGGGTTTCAAACGACAGGTGCCCTTTTAGGCCTGTAAACCTTCATGCAGTTAACACACCCCTCTCTTCCTCATTCTCTACATCCCCTGAGCCAGGCAACAACACTGAATCTGGGGCACCATCCTGGCAGGGTACAGTGCCAACTGTGGAAAGTGCTCCTGATTGGAGAAAAAATCAAGTGCAGTTCAAGCCCCTTAAACTCTGTTCTGAAAAAAGAACACATTTCATCAGAATAAGAGGCATAAGGTTTGCCATTTAGGAAATAGGAGATGGCTTTTGCTTTTTAACTCATATCACCATGCTGTTTTTGTGTCTCTTTGCCAGATTGTCCAGTAGAAGCTGAACCCTGTTCTGAACCAGCTTTGTGCAAAAGTACCTCTCTCAGGCTGTGTTATGCTTCTGCAATATAGGTTACAGATTTTGTCTCACCCCTCTGAAGTTTAGGAAATAGTGGTGTTTTGTATTCCAAAGTTAACTGGGACTAAAACTCAGAGTAATGGCAAATGTGGCTATCAAATGACTAGTTGCGTAAAAATGTCTATAAAAGGTAAGTTTAGCAGGGGAGAAGCGCATACCTACAAGAATACATACTTATTCACAGCTTTGATTTAATAGGTATTAAAAGCCTAATCCAAAAGACGACCTCTATTAACAACTTCCTAATAATTCCACTCAGCTTTATGTCTTCATACAAAACCAATTTAACAGGGTTGTTGGGGGGTTTTTTACACTTTCTAATGGAATGTCATCTGTGCTGAGTTCCTAATTTCCTAAATCGTGTTTGCTAACTAAAAAATAGAAATTCATTTGACTTATTTTCCTGTGGAATAATTTGGGGTCAATCTCGCTGTGTATTTGATGCTCAGTGGCACAGCAGCTGCTCTGCAAGGTGACAGATTATTAAATTTTTTTCTCTGGTGGGTCATGTGAAACTTGCTGAATTCAAGTACTCATGTGCATGTATTTGAGATACCATTTCATTCATGTGGGTTGGATACCAGATGGATACTTCTGATACAAAACTTAGTGAGTATGAACATCAAACAAAAGAGAAGATGGAGAGAAAGGGGGCACCAGACAGATGAATTCATGTTAAAGTTAGGTTCCCATGACTACTTGTTTGATAATTCTACAGCAAATCAGGCTAATACTGACATCTTCAGAATGATAAAGCTATCATGATTCTTGGCTCAGCATGGCATAGTGAGATGCATAGCTACAAACTGATTGTTACAGCAAGTTCTGTTCAGAAGGTGAGATAAAGTCAGGAGAGGAACAAGGAGAATGCTACTCAGACCCAGAAGAAAAATGAATAAATGCTTTCTTAGTAAAGATATTGGAAAAGTGATGTATGACCTTAATTCAAACACAGCCTTTTTGCAATTCTAGAAGTACTCTACTATACTTTTGGAAACAGTGTTATGAATAGAACAGGGCAAGATTTCAATTAACAGCAGTTACTCACATGACATTAATAGAATTGCTCCATATAAAATAGCAGATGCTGTGACCCCATATACATATGCAAGAATTATTTTTTAACAATTAAAAGGTATTTTTGCCACGTGCAATGTTGCTGAAATACAAAGGGAGGAAATCAGGAAAAGCAGCATCTGTCTAGCTAAACTGAAGGCTGTGCTAAGCAAGAAGGAAGCAAAAATTGTAGTAGGGAGAAATTTTTACTTTCAAGTTATTTTTTTCCTTATATCGTTTTTTCATCTGCAGATAATATGCCTGTGACAGCTCAACATTTTTTCAATAATAAAATAACGTACAGTTAGACAACAAATGTCTTTTCACCCCATCTCTCAAGTATTCATGTTCTCTAGAGATCTCTCAAAATTCATGCAAGAGGTCCCTTGTATGAATTGTCAAAATATGACAGTTCATCCAATCACTATTTTGTGCCAACTGGAGCATGTTTTCTAACAATCACTGCTAGTCAGTACTTTGTTTTTTTGGCCAGAACTGGCATCAGAAATGCACTGTCATGTATTGGTTTTGCTGCATGAATGGGAGACTTGGTGGGCAAATATTTCTTGTGTGGAGAATGAGCTCTGTCACTTCTTGGAGCAGGAGGAATGAAAAAGAGAGCTACTGCTAGATGTTCTCCTAACACCCCTTCCTCACACCTCTCTCTGTAGCTGTCTTGAAAGACTGTGCTTATAATTGATTGATGAAGGAGTCCTGGCCCTTTTCTTTGTAGTTTGATTTCCACCAAACAAAGCAGCTGTCAGAGATTTTGGTGATTCAGTCCCCAGTGCACGCTGAGGAGCTGGGTGGATATGAAGTAGGTGCTGTCATTTTTAAGATTCTCTTAACAAATACATGAATAACTGTGTTGTTGCCATTTTCTCTAAGCGGTGGCCCATCCAACTGTGGCTCACTCCCCAGAGGATTAATTTAAGTGCATCTGGTATGAGGAGAGCTCCCAAAGGATGGAGGCAGCTCCCCCTGTGCTGGGCATCCAGGCCCTAGTGCTCTTCCTGAGGGTTATTCCCTGTTCTACTGAGCATGTGAAATCGTGCCTCCACTGGGATACTGCTCCTCCTAAACTCTTTTCTTTGGAATGCAATCTAAACTTAATAGACCCTCCCAAGGAAAACCTGACTGTTTTTCCTTCAAGGTGGGCATTGAAGGACTGAGCAGTGCTGGCACTGTCACCCTTGACCCTGCCCAGCAGGTACCACCCCTGTGATCTTGCCCTAGGTGCTTGGGAGAAATTGGCCACATTGAAGTCCTCCTTGCAGGCAGAAAGCCTTGAGGAGCCCTTGGAGCCCTGCCACTGGAGGTGGTCGCTGTGAGGGAGCAGCAGCATTCCTCTCAGTAAATTCAAGGTCGGGGGAGTGTGCAGAGAGACCTGCTGGTGCAGAGGAAGGACATGGAGAGATAAACTAACTTGTGCTAAGTAGCTTGAAATTAAAAGGAGGTCCCTGATGAACACAGGCTGCATCTAAGGGCAGGGAGAGGAGCTGGCATGCTGCCCAGCTGTTCTCCTCACTGCTTCACTGGCAGGTGACTGAGGTTCATCAGATGGGATGGACCCCAAAACCACACAGTACAGAGTGATGCTGTGGGGCTAGTGGAGTGCCTGCCCAGTTCTCCACCTCCCCTATCAGGCCATGCTGCTGCTCTTGTGTTTGTCAGCCCCTTAAGTGGCAGCCTAAACACCAGGCAGTTATTGCTGCCACAGGCATTTGCTATGGGTAGAAAGATCCAGGGTGCCCAGCAGGGATACATGTGGCATACTATCCCCTAAACTGTGCAGTTTGCCCTTTTTGAGTGCTGAGCAATGGAAGGAAATAGGTGAAAATATCTCTTGAGGCTTGCTTGCTCAGCAGGAGCAAGGCAGTTAAACCCTGCAATTGTTTTTCCTCTTGAATTTGTGGGACTGTCAACACCTTTTCCCTTCTCCCTTGTGCTTTTTTTGCATGCCCTTCCATCCTATGATGGATTCATTCATTTTAAATTGCTGCGGTACTTCTATTTGCACAGAGGAAAGATAGCACCAGGAATCCTCTTGCAAGGAGTTTCACCCTTTCTTTGTGCCAGCGGGGCAATGCTCACTTCCAGGGACCTGGCCTTGATCCCCCTGGGTGTTCAGCAGCCTGGTGAGCTGACAGCTGGAGAGCACAGTCTACTACTCATGTTCTATTTCTGGGGAGAAATACTTATCGCTGCAGGGTTCTTTGTGTCACCCCACATGTGGACCCTGTATTGGTGAATAGAAATTCAGAAAGTCCTGATGAGGCAATTGAAACCCTTAGATTGAATGCCCTGTGCCCTTTTGTACTCAGAGGGAATGGGAAGGCTTTAGGAACTGGTTCTGTCACTAGGATTAATAACTGGAAAATCAATTTGTCATTTCCCTGTCATAAATTAAAAGCTTATAGGCCTTATAACATGAGTAAAATAGAGGTTAGTGGGTATTGATGGAGGTCTCAAAGCTCACTCAGCAGAGCAGATCTCTACTACACAATTTAAATTATGTCTCCTCCACCAGGAATATCTGTCAATATTTGTATTAAAAAAAGACATCCTGTGCAAGAATTTTTATCTGTTTCCACATTGCTGCTGCGATTATTGATGGTGAAAGAGGGATATTCTTGAGGGAGGTGTGGTCCCGATTTGATCAGTGTAAGTGACCTTTGCATTGTGCATTTGTCTGTAGATGTAGTATAAATTAGTCATGTTTAAGCTGATGAGGTGCCAGTGAGAATATACATCTCTAAGCTGGTCCTGCTGAGAACAGAGAACCTCTGCTTGCTCCCTTGTCTGTGGCAGTGAGGTGAGAAGGCAACCACACCTTTTCAAAGGGTTGCCCAGCTGAGAGTGATGAGGAAGGAGTGATTTGTAACAGTCAGCAGGCCAGGAGTGGAAAGGACCTTTTAAAGTCAGACACATGTAGGACTAAAATGGAGCGGTCTAGGAGGAAATTACCTGCTGGTAAGATTTTTGTGGTTGAGGGGAGATGTGGTTTAGACCAAATAATAGTCTTTTGCTGGGCAGCTGAAGAAAGGATAATCAGAATAGTTTGTAAACGAGAACAGGTTTTTTATCTACCCTTTTAAACTAGGTTAATTTTGTTCTGAATAAGGTTTGTATCTATAAGGTATATGAGATGACCCAGAGTGAATGATCCAGAGTCTGACCTGCAGCAATGTAAAAGGGTATTTCCTGCAGATTACTGCGTTTTGGTTTCTTTATGTTACTGTTTTAAGTAATTTGTTTATTAGAAAGCTAATCAGTTTAATTGAAACAGATGTAGTTGCCAGATATTATAGTTGCTTGTGCATAAATTATTGCTGTTAGGTAAGTTGATTAAAAATAAATAAATTGAAGCACTCACAAGAATATAACGTCATCAGACACACACAGGTTCCTGTGTCTTTTCAATCAAATAGTAGCTTAATTTGCTTTTCAGACTATGGTTAGTATCCTATATCTTTTTATGTACCAGAAACTGAACTGATTGATGTTTACAGCCTTTCTTAAACATGTTTTAATCTTAATTTGATTATAAACATCACTTTTGTTTCCTCTTTAAAGGTGTAATGATGAAATGGACTTGTAATAAGTTATCCATTCTGTCCCTCTTGTGTCCAGCAGTTGCAGATGAAAGAGATTGTTGGACAAGAAGTTTTTTGTTTTGGATTTTTCTGATTAAAAAAGACACTTTTTTTTTTTTTTTTTTGCTATATGGAGCTTAAAGTCATGTAGAGTCTTTAGGATCTATAGTGTCAATATAGCTCTGTCATAAATGAATGTACTGGGTATAAATCTCTGTGACATCTCTTTAAAAAAAATATCAAAAATCACACAAAAAGAAAAACACCCCAGTTTACTGACTAGAGATGCTATTCAAGTCCAAAAGCTCTTTATCTAGTCAATTTATATTGCTAGTAAGTTTTAAAAATAATCACTAAGATTTGTGTTATATTTAATTGCCTTTCCTGCAGTGATTGTTTTTTCAGTAGAAGGCAGAATGGCTTTTATTCAGCTTCCAAAGGCACTGCTTTCCGTGCTTAACTGGGCAAGAAAACAATAAACTTGGTGTTGCATTTAAACATTAAGACAAAAGTAAAGAAGGAAGGAAAAGCACTTTATTTTTTTATGCAGAGGTGTAAAAAATGGCAGGTGATTTGTGGCAACAATTCAAATACTATGAAGGTTCTGCATTTGCAAGTGTGGCTTATGTGGTCTTGTAGCAGCTAACACACCAAGAGCAGCTTATCAGTGGGGAAAAAAATAAATTTTGTATTGTATATAATTCTTTTTTTATAAAGTATATTACATTGTCACTAGTGAAGGACATTGTGAAAGAAGGAAAGCCTAAGGGTAGGAAGTTAATGTTAGGCTTAGAAGATTGGATGTTGTTTGCTGTATTGCATCAGATAGCATTTCTTTGTCATCGTTTCTTTCTACTGAATAGGATAATAGCACTGAAATTTGTGCCTGATATAGGACTAATTTAAATAAGGGCCCAAGAAAAGTAGGGATATTCTGCTGATATGAGGGGACTGTTGAGTTCTGTAAAAGATGCAAGTGTGTTTCTATTAAATCGCAGAGACTGTCAGATGTATGAGCCAAATAGTCTCCCCCTCTTCCAAGGAACAACCTGTTGGAGAGGACATTCAGCTTGACCACAGAAGACATGTTAGATCATGTCCACTTCTCTATAAGTTATTCATTGCAAGGGAAGAAGATGGTATTGCTACCTGGTTTTTTTTACTTTACCTTCCCCCCTTCAGGGTGAGCCTTTCATTGCCTGCAGGTGTCATAACACTACATGTGATGACTGCTATTTAATGACATACCCCAATTAAGTTGTACCAGTTGTAAGTCAGGAGCCTTCTGTGTCAAGGGCTCCACAACTGACTGATAGTTCTCTTTGGAGAAGGAGGTTCTGGACAGGGAGACCAAACAGGAGAGCAGAACTGGCTACTGAGTGCTTGTGGCACCACAATCAGACTGTCAGGGAGGACTGGAGGAGGAAAATGAGAGTGGATGCCCATGGGGGGCTTCTCTGCTTGGGTCAGGAGGGTAAGAGAGCACAAAGGTTTCTGTTCGGAGTAGCTGGGCAGGAGAGGAGGGGAAGCAAGTAGCAACTGCTAGAAAGATGAAGAAAATATGAGGGACTGATCAGGAAGAGAAGCTCACCAAAAATGGAATAGTTGATTTGAAATCAGTGGTTTTGCCACATGTTGCCCTTGGCCTGGGCTTTACATTCCTCCACCTAGTGGATTCCATCAAAAAAGTCCTTGCATGAGCTGTGTTTCTCCACTCCACCTTTTTTCCACAATGCCTTAAAGCACATACTATTCAAGGTATTCCCTGTGACTAAACTATTCAGTAATGATAATACATCTTTCATAACATGTAGTTGAGTGTTTGGTTGCTCTTTTGTCCATCTGGCTTTGATATAAAGTTTAATAGACTCCTAACACTTTATGGGGTTAAAAAAACTTGGGGTTTGTTTTTCTTTTTTTCTGTAAAGACCATCTAAGGCACTAGAAATAAGTGGTCTGAGGTTTGGGTATGATGTTACAGTAGTAAACTGTATTGCATTAATATATCCGCAGTTCCCTGCTGCCTAAATTGAAGTGTTCTTTATGTATCATGAAATTTATATTGATAACATAGAGGCCTAAAGAGAGTAGGGGCTTGTGCATTCCAATTTAAGGAAATGTGCACAATCCGTGTTACTGCTGCTTGTAGTGTATATGGATTCCTTACATTATAGGGTTTCCATGGCACTGTGAAATACTCAAAATGCTGAATGAATGTTAAAGCATCAGATTAAGAAAATCAAGTACAAACTGGAAAAAGACTCTGTTCCTTCCCACTTGCTGTTAAAAAGGCAAATTAGCTGGGAAAAGTATAGCAAGAGGGCAACAGTATTAACCTTCAGATTAGAAAATATTATATCGCCAGGAGAATAGGCTGAACTACATAAATCTGTGCCCACTAAAGGAATTAGATGTTTAATAGAGAATGTAATTGAAGTTAAAAAAAAAAAAAACAAAACAGTTAATTTCACTAATGTAGATTCTGCTTTTTTGTTTCACATGCATATATATGACAGGACAGTAGACAGTGTAGAAAACTCTAAAGAACAGCTGGATTTTTTTGGTGAACTTTTCCAAATGGATCTAGCCTGTTCAGAAACACTGAGTTAGTTCATAAACAGTTTCTTTCTCGTATTCAATATAGTGTTGAGTGCTGACTGGTGATAAAAACAAATGTATACAGGGCATTCCAGAAAACTTAATGTTCTTGACAATTAAAAGTAAAATCCTTTCAGGTTATCACTGCATGTTGTGTCAAGGAACTTGAATTATGGTGTGATAGTAAATTGGTCATGGGGAAGTGAACCATAGTTGCACCAGCAGGGTAGTCGATTTCTGAAAGAGAAGCATCTCAAAAGGAAATGTTTGTGTTGAAGGCAGATGCTGACGCTGCTGCAGAACTTCAAACTCCAGGCAGTACAAAGTCAGGTTTCTCCTGCTTCTGCTGCCTCACTAGAGAGTTTCAAACCCAGGGGTCAGAATGTTGCCTAGTGGGTACGGTCCTTTTGGTTCCCGGTACATCCCCTATGCCCAGGATATTTGACTTGCTTTGTAGAGACCCGTGCTCACTGAGATGGAGGAACATGAGTGTGAAGCATGTTAGTAGTCTTTGCACTATGATGGTCCTGGCTGAATTTGAACCACCATCCCAGAAGATGTTGGCTTTCTGTCCCATTTTATCCATTGACTAAGATATTTCCCTTTCAGTCTGAATGATGTCTTTTGCCACTTTAGCCTCTGCTGTCCTTTTAGCTATCCTGAAGGGGAATAACTGGCTCTTGGGCCTTCCTTTTGAGGTTGCTGCCTCTGTAATGAGCCTCTCCATGCAGCCTATTTCAGGCACGTTTTTGCTTGTCTGTTTGTGGAATTCCTCTACTTCTTTCTACCTCATTATGGAAAAAAACAAGCCCTAACTTACTAGAGTATAAAATCCAGCAGAGAGGAAGCTGGATTTAATTAACCTGGTATGTTTTATGTCTCTTTTCTTTTTCCAGTATTTGACTGCAATTTTGAATCTCCTTGTGAGCTGGAATATTCCTTTACCTCAAAAGATCAGGAAACCCCCAACAATGCCTGGGTACGACTGAGTGCAGAGGAGATCTCACAGCTAAACCTCCCAGATGGGCCTGACAGAGATCACTCTGAGAGTACAGCTAAAGGTAAGATGAATACAACTATGTAATGCCTATAGTACAGTGGTTAGTTTTAAAACCAAAACACTGCCACTACCATCTCCAAAAATAACCCCCAAACAAACACATCCTCCTGAAATGCTAAAGACAGCTTAATCCTTTTAGTCCAGAAGACAATGAATGCAATTTATGTGACAAACAAAATGGGATCATTCTACATATGAGGGATCTGTTTTCATCTAACGGCAACCTTTATCATATCTATTGGAAACAAAGCATCAAATAGAATATTGTGTAAAATCCCAGTTGGACTGACCCATGCCACGGATGGTATTTGGATGAGAACTATCCTATGGTGCCTATGTTTAAGGTCATTCAGTGTTTGGAAGAGTTTAGCCTTATCTTTGCTCTAGATCTTGTTTACTGCTTGTGTATTTGCAGACCATTTTAGGCAATATCCTTGTGTCCAGGGCTTAGGTCCTCTGTTTAGTGAGAAAGCAAAAGATGGTGTTTGTCCTTATTATAAGAAGAAAGATCCTGTCTCTAAAGAGAGCTAGGAAGCCTGAAAAGAAGGGAGTGCAACAGAATTTTCTCGTTTCTTGGAAGAAAATTTGGTTTGTTGGAATTACTTTTTCTGCTCATGATCATATCTGTGAACAGCAGCATATTTCATTAAGATTGTAAGTTCTGAAAAGATTTTTAGATATATTTGTGCTCTTCTAATCCTGGGAAAGCAGCAAAATTCTTAAGATCCTTTTGGCTGTTAGTGACACCTGCTTGAAACCTCTCCCTGTAAGGGTCAGGTACTGTTGATGAGGGTGGAACTGCAAAAATGGAAGTGGGGGAGTTAGGGCTACAAGCTTTATCCAGGAAAGCAAAGAAGTGTCAGGAAGGACAATAAAAATTATGAGGGATAAGGCACAGATTCCATACTAGAAATATTAAACAGACAAAAATTCTTTATTCTGTCTGCAGTGGTAGGGCTAGAGGTCTTTAAAATGCACATTGAAGAGCAATGGAAAGCAGCTGTACAGTTAGTGGGTTCCAGGCATAGAACACATGAGTGGAGATATTTTTCATGTAGTACCTGAATAAACTAATAAGATACATGAATTAAGGTTATGGGGGCCAGAACTATGCATAAGTTTAAAGAAAGATCAAATGAATTCTTGTAGATTACATTCATCACTGGCTGTTTAATTCAATGACCTGTTTAGATTCAAGAAGCCTCTTATGCAGAAAGCTGCAAGTGAAAGGATCCTTTTCTTTGTAGCCAGCATCAGAGATGGCATTTGATTTTTCAGAGCTGCAGTCACTGCTCGTAACAGTTGTTATGCTCAGGTAAATATTGAGGAAATTTTCAGTGCTGCTTTTCGTTCATGTTGTGTTTTCTCATCCGTATCAATGGTATAGTACTTTTCCCCAGGTAGCCATTATAAATTAACTTTTAAGGCCCATTGATTCATCAGCAGACCAAGTCATTTTGGTGTGATCTGTGTTGTGTGCAAAGCAGATGGACCACATTTGTGCTGCATGCAAATATCTTCTAATTTCCACATCAACGACCATACATACACATACTAAATTTCTTGCTACAAAGATACAAACAGGGAAAGTTTGAGGTAAATCAGAATGTCTGCTGTTGTTGTTATTTTTCTTAAATTCTACTGAAAGCTCACTGCCATTGAGATTTAGGAATTAAAACCTTGTTTTGAATAGAGAAGAGTAGCTGTCACTTTCCTGGAGTGGGGCAAAAATGGGAAAACCTACAAGGAAATAAATGTATTGTTCCAGGTAAAGAGCCTGTCCAGGTCAATGTGGTGCTCCATATTGTGGATGTATGATTCTTTTGAATTCTTTTCAGTAGAATTATACCTTTGTCTGTATATACCTTTGTTTTATATGTCTGTCAAAGCAGAAGAAAGGGAGACTGTTAGCTGGCCCTGTAGCCCAAAACCAAAGGTGGCATTGGTTGATGATTTTCAATTGCCTATTGGGATAAAATTCCATTTCTAAGCCCAGAGTTCAGGGGTTTTTTTTAATCTGTAATATAGGCAATTTAGGCTGAAGCTTGTGTTCTGCTGTTTTCTGCTATTCTGAGGGGCAGGTAATCAGTGTTGTATTGATTGAGTGGATTTAGATTTGTGGGGCATCTGAGTGGATTATTTGAGGTGGTTTATTTGCTTGTGTGTATTTGCTTGTATGTTTGTTTTTTTAATTTATCAGGCATGTTGGACATAGTCGTAATTTAATCTTAAACCCCTCAGTAGAGCTGTAGGTCTGCAACTCATAGATGACTGTAACTCTTGCTCGTGTAAAGACTCATTTGAAAATCAACACTTGGAGCTAGCCTCTCTCTATTTTAAATCACTTTAATTACAGCTGTGTGGCATGGATAGTTGTGTGGTCTGTTTCAATGTGAAATAATTAGGCATGGTAGTTCCAACCCCCACTGTTTCCTGCAAATTGTACTTGCAATTATGTCAATCTTATTTCATCTCCTTTGCAGACAGTAATGCACAGAGATAAACAGATAGCTTAACTAGATTTTGGGATGGTTTAGCTCATCCTTGTCACTTGGTTATCAGGTCATGTCAAGACATTGATAGAGACAAATGCCCCTGGTATGGTTCATTGTGCTTCATATAAGTTTCTCTAAAAGATTCAGTAGGAAATCATTGGTTGATCTCCCAAAGAGAGATGTTGGAAGAACTTCTATATTTTTGCCCCTGTCCTAGCAGCATGATACAGCTCAGAGTCAAGAAATCAGAACAAATCATGGATTAAACTGCCTAGAGTAAGAACTAGTTGCCTCGGCATTTGGTTACAGTCACATCTGAGCACTCCACTCACTTGGCATGTTCAGCATGTAGTGTCACACAAATCATTGATCTTCTGAACAGGAATAAATGGTAAGGTGGCAGAGTTTGATATTAAATTATTCAGGGTAAAAGATTGAAGGTCTAGTTTTCAAGGAATTGAAAAAGGATGCTTAACCAGGTAATAGTGGCAGGTGAAATTTAGTGTAAATTATTTGAATTGAGGTCATGTGAGAGACAATCAGAGTTTGGCATATATGTGGAGAGATTCTAAGCTGATGACAGTCACTTAAGCTGATTTGGGGGTAAGAATAGACCCGTGAAAATACCAACTCAGTAGCAAGTCACAAAGTAAATGTGATTTTGGGGCTTCCTGGGAAGGGAGTAGAAAATAGGAACAATATGCTGTGGTATAAATGTGAGGGGCAGCTTCATCTAGAACACAGTGTTCTGTTCTAGATCCCATGCACCAAAAATCTTTTAGTACAGCTGGAACAATTAAAGCGAGATTGTTCTAAATTATGTAATGGCTGTATTTTAGAAACTTTTAAATTAACCAGGGGTACTCAGCGTGCGAGAAACATCTAAACATGGCAAGGTTGTATATGTAACAAATAGTGAAACTGTGGAACTTTTTTCCCTGGATGTTTTTGGTGGTGAAACATTCCATCGGGTGTGTGAATTGACAGGATATGTGCAGGAAGAAAAATAGTTACAGCTACTGGATTCTCAAGACAACCTTTCCTGGCTGAGAAAGTGCCTGCATGACAGGTCCCTGAAAGCTAGGGGTGACAAGGTACAGCTGCTCAGTCTTCATATATTCTTTCCTATGTATCTCCACCTGTCTGTTTTCAGGGCCAGGTTTCTAAATTAATGGATCTTTGGTCTCTGCTGGTAGGGTTGGTGTGGTGGTGTGTCCCTACCTCACCTCCCAGCCCAGGTCTTTCTTCCCTTCAAAAAAAGGAGAGAAATGCACTAGGGGTTTTGGACAAATTTGGAGAGTCAGAGAAAAGCTGCTATTTAAATGCTTAATATTATTTGCTATTTTGTTAAAGCCTTGAGAATGCTATCAAACCATGCATAAAAATCAAGTATTTGTTGGAAAGAACTTCAGGAATGTCTGTAGAAATCTGAAGAAGAGAAGTTATCAAGGTACTTCAGGTTTGGGTGGATTTTTTTTCAAAATTTGTGCTAAAATGTTTCACACTTCTCCATTTCCTCCACCTTGTAAGTGGACCAGTGGGTGATAAAATCACTAGTGTATCTGCCAGCTACGTTCCTGAAGATCTGTTGGAGTTACTCACATTTCCAAGTCTAACTTATGTAACTTTCTGCAGGGTCAGAGATTTGAGGTTAAGGTTCCACCAATGTGCTAAAGATTGACAGTAAAACCTCTACTTTTGGGATATGAGTTGGGATTGTATGTGCTGTAATGAGTAGGCAATCCATTGTGGATTACTAGACTTCTTTTAATTCATGAATAAGTAAAAAGATGCTATAAAAAATTCAAGCATTTTGCATCACTGACTGCCTCTATTTATTTTGACAAGTGTGATTAATTCTTAATTATTCATGATCCTTCATAATATATTATACCAGCAAATGTACTGCAGTCTATTGTAATGAAATAAGAGGAATCAAAGATCTTGCAACTGTGGCAGTATTTCCTAAGGAGGCAGGTTAGAAACCCAGTTTGTGATTGGAATGAAGGGGTTTGTAGACCAAGGAAGTTGCACTTTCCAGCTGTGTGGATGTATGTATTTGTCCTGCTCAAGCTAGAGAGTCATTTGCCTCTCTAATAAACCTGAGATGGGTCAAACAAGCCATAAATTCTGTGCTTCTCAACTCCTGAGTCAAACCCAGGGTTTTCTGTACTATGGGGCCTCTAGAACACAGCTCTTAGTAGCGAGTGGTTTAATATATATCAGAAAGTGTGCTTTTTCAGAATTCATCTCTTGGGCTACCCCATCCCAGTGCTTGTATTTTCCTTCCTCCAGAGAGGCACTGGCTCAGGTTCCTGTCAGCAGCCTAGCCTATGTTGCCCAGGGACTTTGGGGGACAGTAATTGTTGTCTCTGATCTGAGAACACAGCTGTGGCTTCCTTCTGTGTCAAATTTTACAAGGGAAGAGGAAGACCACTAGTACAAAGTTAATCCTGTTAGGGAGGAAGGACCAGTAGCAGCTGCACCTGAAACAATTACACACAAATCTAGGTCTGATCAAATGTCAGAGTGGTCTGTTTCTAACCATAAATGCAATCTTAACCTTGAATGATTTGAGTCTTGACCACTCCTGAGTATGGTGATGCAGACAGGTTGCCTGCTTCTCTTTTAAATCTTGTGATTCTAGATAAAGTGAATTTCTGCTTCTGTGATGTGAAGATTTCAGGACTAGGAAAATATACAGCTACTTGATAAAAGTCTCAGAATAAGAGATAAGTCAGGGAGGTATGACCACCATTTCAAATAAAAATCAAAAAAGTAATAAGCCACTCTGCAAATGTGAACACCAATTGAGACAACTTTTTAATGGAAAATGCAGATTAAACTTTCATGAAGGGTGGCAGGAGAAGTGGGAGATGAATGAGGACAGTGCCCTAACCAGCCACTGATTAGTTGAAAAGCTCTTACATAAGTTCTAAAACCAGAAGTATCTGCATATTGTGTTAATGTGGTTTTGATTTTTGTAATTATTACTAGAGAAATGGAGCAAGGCTAAGGCACTGAGCATATTAACAAATGGGAGATAATGAACTGCAGGATTATAAAATGGCTGTTGACTTTAATTTATGATTCCTCAGACAAAGAAGAATGAGGCAGATAATAAAAGATAATAAATAATATTTTGTTTCAGATTATCACTTTATTAACAAAACAGTAAGGTATAAATCAATGTGGGCTTCCAAGAAGCAAGTAGGTGAGAATTTATTTTTCATGTATGACTCAAGCAGAAAAGAGACTTGTAACACTTGCAATTCCACTGAAAATTGGGGAAAAAATTCTCTCTGAATAAGATAGCTATTTACCAGGGGAAAGAGTAAGGGATAAAAAGAGTAGCTGGCTCATGGTAGATAGACAAAAGTTTTCCCTTTACATTGATTCTTATGACTGCTTTGAGGACATACCTTGATCTCATAGAGCTGATTTAGCTTGTGTGTCTTTTAAACAAGGTACCAAAGCTATTTCTTCTTTAGTAAATCATTAGATGGAGTTTGAGATCTTGACATGGTAGGCCTGGAAAAAAGCAACAACAAACCCGAGAATTGTTTTCTCTGGAGAATTTCTATTTTGGGAAGAAAAATGTTTTTGAATGTATCACAAATTTTGACAAAAAACTTGCAGACCTGAATGTTTATTGCATCCCTCTCTCTAATGCTGAAAAAGAACATGTATCATCCTAGTCTGTAAAGATTTGATCCAGATGGTTGAATAGTCCTTAAAAAGATAACTGTTGTGATATGATGCCACCCTAGTTTTATTATTTGTAAGCATTCAGACAAACTACAGGTATCCCATGAAGATATGTAAACTTTTGTATTTTTGTTTAGTCCAAGTGGGATTCAGTTTCCTATTAGTTATTTTCCTCTTTAGGATTTTGCTACTGATTCAGTGGAAATAATTGCTGTGTGTGAGTTGAAGGATCAGCTACATACCACAAGTGGAATAGTAGAATTAAGTGAAATCTGGAAGTAACACATGGACTGAAAATTATTCATTGATCTTACTGCAAACAAGACTTTATGGATTTGTAGGGATGACTATCAAGTTCTTTGTAAACAAAGAAGGGATTTAAAATGAAAAATATTATTTACATGAGCAGTTCTGGCTGCTCTAGATGAGATTTACATGTTGGTACTCAACTTGGCAACATATACATATCAAGAGTTACAACACAGCCCCACAGGAATTTATGCAACATTAAGACACTAAGTGCAAACCAAACTTGCTTCCAGAGTCCACTGGGCTGTGGAGAAGGAAAAATACAGCCTTTTTATTGTGATCAGATTCTAGCTCATGCCCTGTCAGAACAAGAAATGGACCAGGTGTTCTTAGCATTTTGCAGCTTGCTCTTCTCATTAGTACTACACTTGTGCTTTGTTATTGCAAAATTATTTCCCTTTAATGAGGCTGCTCTAAAGAGGCGAATTATTGTCTCGCCGTAGGACAGTGTGTTTGTTTATAGAGTAGGTATGTATTTATACAGACAACGGATAAGCACGTGGGTTTGTTGATTTTAGAAATCTTGTTTGTTTATTCCTTAATTCAGTGAAGACTTGTGTGCAACTCAACATGAAGCATTCTGTTCTTGAAGAAGGAAAATTAATTTCAGTGTGCATCAGATGTTAGCATGTTCTAATGGCTTGCTGCATACCTGTGTCTAATGTACTTCAACAAGTATATCCAGAAAAGGCATAGACAATGAAGAAAAAATGGGTTGTAAAATGGTCTCTCTCACTCCTAATGACCATTTCTCCTTGACAAAATGAGAGACATATTAAAAGGACAGCTGGAGGGAAGCATGTCCTGCTCTTGGCTGTGTTTGACCTTTTTTGTAGGAAAAGACTACTGGATTAACACTCATTTGTAATATTTTTTTCCCCCTCCACAGTATAGGGACAGTGTCCTTTGTCACTGAATGCTTGTGTACATCCATACATATGTTGTGTTCAAAGGGGTTTTTTTTAATTGAGCTTTTTAAGTATAGAAAACTCACATTTGTGCAAAAAATGGATTATTAAGTTGTTATTTGGTAGCCTGCTGCCTCTATTTCCTATGTGTTTATTTTTTTACCATGCCAAAGGCAGCTCACACATATGGCTCCGTACATAAAAATGTAGTGTATGATTAAGGAGTATCAGCAAGACACTCCAAGCCTTGCAGCCCCTTGACTGTACCTTGCCAATCCCTACCAACCATAGTCTGACTATATCCATTGCCAAATACTGTAACTTGTGCTTCTTTAGTACTTTATCTACGAGGCTCTGAGAATGCTCCACTAAATAAGGCACTTTCTACAATTTTAAAGAGTTGATAGAAGTGTTTTTCCCTGTTCTCAGAGAAACTAAAGTACAGTGTGGTTAAATCAATAGCCCAAGGTGAATTTTGTTCCTAGCTGTGCCAAACTTGTATCTCTTGCACCTTAACTAGTACCAACAATTGTTGGAGCCTGTTGCTCCACAGTATTTTTGTCATGAAGTTGGCCTGGTCCACTTATAATGAAGAGATGTCATCACCTGAGATTTTCTACAGAACTATTCTGTGAGATTATATTAAAAGTATCAGCAAATTGACAAGAACTGGAATACTTTTGCTTTTATTCTTCACATCAATGATGTGTCTGTTCTGTTGCAGTAGGTATCTTGCACACCTAAGCTTGGATGAATAGATTAAAAGAGAGTCACAGAACTCTAAAAGATAAGAGGTTTTACTGTTGTGACTCTTGCTAAGAACAAAATCCAGCTAATTAATCAGAGGTAAAAATTGTTAGTTTGGAACTGTGACAGAGAAAATATCATTATTCAGTCAGGGTCTTATGGCAGACTTAGCTAAACCCAAGTACAGTTTAACCATTTTGCCAGGTAAAGTTGCGTGAAGAAAGAAGATTGATTTTTAGTATTTCTGTCCTTGGTTTTCTAATAAAATTTGAGTTATTTAGATGCAAGTCTGTAAAGGATATCAATGCTTGTGTAATATCTCATTTTTGAGAAGCAGAACTGCATGTACTACTGCAGAGGTGTTGCAAACAGTATTCCTCTAGACGTGCCTTCAGAGGTTAAATCTTACAGGAATTGTTAATGTTAAAGCTGGCCAAAGCAGTTTTATTTACCTTTACCTTGAAGGGGAGGGGAACCTAAAAGCTTAATTTTTTTCTCTTATAGTAGCTTAAACTGAGCATGCTTATTTTAGCCCACTTAAAATAACTAACAAAGGTTGCAGTATTAAAGATACTGAGTGAGAATTCTGTTTTCTATCTTTAAAAAGATAAATTTCATAATACCCTGCAATGCCTGCTTAGGCGGCCCCAAGCAACTTGCCTAGATTCTAATGAATAATCATCCATTCAATTATGAGTTAGAAGCTATCCCTGAAGTTTCATCTGTTTTCTTTGTTTGCTTGTTTTGAGAGCACAGTGATTAAACAGATGGTATAATGTACAAAGATGAGAATGGCCATACTGGGAGAGCAGGAGAGGGAAGGAAACTGATGGCCAGACATCCTCTTGCTCTTGAGACATTCAGAGTGTCAGAGACTGTGCACTGAGGGGAGTAACAGAATATAGCCCTCCATGTTATGTTGTAAGTCTGCTGGGGCGCATACTATAATATCTTCTTGTTGATTTGGGATCTCCAACCCTAGACCATGTTCCCATGCTGAGCAATGCTTCCTTTCTGTGCAGTGAAGTACACTGTGCATCCTGCTCTTGGTAAAGGAATCGCTCTTTTTAAGTTCCTTTGAGTCCCTTTAGTCTCTACAGCTCAGACTTGTCTATCAAATGCAAGCAATTTAGAAATGCTTGACCTTTGCCTCTTACCTTCCCTAAACAGGATTTTTTAAAAATGGTAAATATGAATGACAAACTTTTGTTAAAATGAAAATGCTATGTTTTAAAAAAAATAATCTCTTGTTCACATTAATGGTTCATATCACTTGCAAAGCCAGATGAAAATCAGTTTTGTTAGCTGAATGCTCCAGTGTCACAGTACAGGAGAAAAGCAAGCACCGCTTGATTCTAAATGGCATTTCCTTAAAAATTCAAGAAATATAATAGATTTCTAGCCATTCTTTTCTATGTCTGTGAGCAGATCTTACCAGTCTTCTGTGAGAGGCTATCTTTCTAAATTATCTGCTGTAAACATGAGTGAACAAGATGATGAGTAGACTTCTTCAGTTTCGAAGAAGTGTTCAAACAGCAGAACCAGAAGATTTGTTACTTGCCATTGCCTGTGTTAAAAGGATAAAGCTGAGGAAGGACAGAACTACAATAATTTGCTTTGTGTGTTGCTTTTAGTGGGGTTCATGTTGCTGCTTTCATGTGCTTCCAGTGGAGAAGTGGAAAGGTCAGGCAATGAAGGGAAGCATTTTGCTCTGGACCACAGATAGTCATCTCTGGCAGTCATTTAGAACCTTGCAAGGAACATAAACAGCATAATAAAGGTTAGATCATAACTCCTTTTCACCTGCCACTGCAATTTTGTTTATCAGAGAAAAACCGAAGCTGCAGAACTCTGGTATTGATTTTGAGCAAAAGGTTCAAGGATGTTCTGGTTTCAAGGTGTTTATTCAGAGCTTGGAAGAAACAAAAAGCCCATGTTAGAGCAACACTATGATGCAAGTTTAATTCCACTCTCTGTGTTTTTCCTGAAGGTATGAAAGTATTTGAGGAGGAGGCAGAGGGTGGTTTATGTTTGACTGCTCTAAAGAATTACAGCTTTTCAGACTGCCAGCTATGGATAGGGCAGGCTCTGCCCGCCTGCCTGAGCTGATCCTGCGTGTCAACAAGGTCACTTCATTAGAGGTGAAAGTTTACTGTGACATACAGAGTTTGGAATTTTACATACTGGACTTTCTTAGGTTGGGGGAAAAAGAAAAGATTGTTCTGGAAGCCTCACTGCCTAATTGCACAGCACTAAAAGCCATTTTCATTCTGTAGCAGTTGGTTTATCAAGCTGTCTAAGGGCAATATGTTTAGTGTTACCATGTCAAATCAAGATTTCTGAGGAATTAACAGCTTAGTTAATCTTTGTTCTATCATTATTTAAGGCTAAAAGCAAGAATACTAAAAGAATATACTACAAAACATTATATAACTTAATTCAGGAACTATTTTTTATGTTGCTGAAAGTAATGACCTTTTCAATGACTAAGCAAGACAAAAGAATATCTGTTAGGCAAAAGTAGATTCTAAAATCAACTACTTAGTAAAGATGCCAAGCCATTTGCAATTGATGGCAAAAGCTGAGTGAACAGCAACAATTAACATTTTTAATAGCAGGTTCTTTAAGGACATTGATTGAATATGACTACCAGCGTAGTATATGTAGCAGGTTATCTTACCCCTCAATGGAGAAAGGTGAATAAAGTATTGAAGCATTTGATTATCTAATTAGAGAACAGAAAATCTGGGTCCCAGTTACCTATAAACCTCCTGAAAAATTAATAATAATTAAAAGAGAAAAACAAACCACTGATAGTTTTAATGGCTTTGACTCACAGGATGACTAAAATGTACTCCAGGCCTTGTCAAGGTTGGTGTTTGACCTGCTGCAGACAGTTCTTGGTCTGATCACCTTGCAAAGTGGATGGTTAATTGTAGGTGTTTGCTGTCCAAGGGACTTGAGTGATTTTTGTTATATGTAAAGCTGAATTGCATATGGACTTCAGAAATATTTGGGGTGCCTGGATCCAGCAGTATTACTCCTGAAAAAAGTTAAAATTTTGACTATTTAGAAACTGAATTTGGGCTGCCAGTAACACTAAACCTCCTATTCTGTTGTACAGCAGACTCTTGACAGGACTGACAGATGTTTTGCTGCAGATGAAACTTTGGAGATCGGTATTCAGGTTTTCCTTACATTAAGAAGAAATCCCCTGGAAAAGTCATACAAGCTAATATGCTTTCAGTAATGCTGGTTGGTATTGTGCTTAGCTGAGCTGTTTGTGTCATAGATGAGTGCTGGGTGAAGCTGAGCACTTCCATTTCTTTCCACTAATTTACAGTGAGAAGGTGTCTGGACAGGTAAGGGGAACTGTAACAACATGCTGGAGTGGGGTCAGTCAGTGCTTGAGTGATCCTTGACTTGTACTTTTATTACAGAGTGAGTGACCAAGTATAATTGAAATAACTGAGCTCCAACCAGTTCAAGTACCTCACTAGGGTGTAAAGCACTGCTTAATTTGGTGGTAGAGCTGATATCCCTGAATTAAGAGATAGGAATTAGCTGTATGGAAGAGAGGCATATTGGAGACAATACCTTTAACCACCCTCTGCTATGTTTTGGGATTTTTAATTTTCATCTGTATGAAAGAATACATTTCAGAGTACTTTATGGGTGGGAAGGTGAAATGTTCTGCATCACAGCTACAAATTGATTGCTCTGTGCCTTAGTTAATATCACATCCATTAACGCTTGCAAGGGGTGGAGCACCAAAGACTGACCCTGAGTGCAAAGCTGGTAATGGGCATTGCAATGAGAATGACCTTAAACGACTTGCAAAAATTAACTAACTTGCTGGTCACTTGATTGTTTACTTGGTATGCTGCTTTTATCAGCAAACCAAACTTTTTAAATGAAACTAAACTGCAGAAATTTAGTGAACTACAGATTAGCCCCTTTCACTCCTGAATTTAATCAAAACCTTGTTTGTTTATGTAGAGGTTGGTTTTCATGATGGTTTTTTTGGAGTTTGTGGTGTTTTAGGGTTTTTTGGGGGGAGGGGGGCCAGGGGGATGTCTTTTTCTGAAAAGCTCCTTAGTTTTTCCATTCCCTTGTGATTGTTAACAGGTGTTGTTCTCTTGCTCTCTTTGAGCTTGCTGGATGAGGGGGTACAGACCATAGGAAGTGACATTTTGCCCACCCAGGTGTATTGTAGTGTACTGTGAAGGAGGTCCCAGTTTTTCAGAGTCTGAATGTAAAGTGTGGGGTGATTCTTAAAGCCTGACACTGTCATGAGGTGGCACAGATGTGCCTTGTGTCACTGGAAGCCTTGCTGCAGGTATGAGAGCAAGCACAGTGAAAGCTGGTTTGGATTTGGTTTGGTTTGGGAGTTTTCTGTTAGTGGTGGTGGGTTTGGTTTTGTTTGGGGATTTTTAGTTTGGTTTTTTTTTTGTGTGTGTGTGGCATTTTTTCGGTTTTGGGTGGGTTTTTTTGTTGTTAGTTTGCTTTGGTGTGGTTTTGTGAGGAGTTTTTGTTGGTTTGTTGGGCATTTTTTTATTGGTTGGTTGGTTTGTTTTTTTTTTTGTTTAGTTCGTTTCTTGGAGTCCGTGCCTTTCTTACCTTTGAGGTCCCAGCTGGGGTGTTAGCATAAGGAAGTAAGACTGTGCTGCTTTTTCCCCACCTTTGCATCCTTTGTATACTTGAGGGAAATGAGTGTTGGTTAAGTATGGTTCTGCACTTGCTCTATGGGGTGGAGGACAGCAGAAAGGCTGGAGTGAGGTTTGCATCCACACATTTCTGAGCATTTCTGATTGTGATGCAGGTAATCAACTTTGATCCCTTGCAGAGTTGCTATTAGACCAGTGACTTAGGTCTGTAGCATCTTGCAACCTGTACTTCAAGCTTGTGAAACAAGTTCCTGAGAGAAGAAAAATATATTGTGTATTCTTTTGCAATTTGGAAAACTATATTAAAGGGGAGTGAGACTCACAATTTTATTTCTCTTCAGAATTAAAACCTAAGCTGATAACACGTAGCTCAGGAAGAGGAAGACCAGGAGAGCAGCAAAGGGGGATGTGTCTTAAAGAAACAGTCTATTTGGTTACTGGGAAAACTCTGTTGTAGGGCTGGGTCCTGCTAAGAAGCAGTATCTATTGTGTGACAAGAAAATATGCAAAGAACTTCTCTTTCTCAGGGCTACTCAAATACTTAGGGTGTGTGCTTAAAGATTTTGCTAGACTGAGGTGCCTCTCTGCAGGACTCGGTCTGTGTGGCCCCATACAATGGTGTCCATCCTCCTTTTCAGGTGGAAGTAAGACCATAAGGATTTCTCTACTTCGCGATCTTTGGTCTACAAAGTACTAGCACTGAGAACAGGAGATAATTTATCACCTTTTCCATATTACCAGATGTCTCTTTAATTGATGGGAATCTTTTTATGATCACTTTAAAGGAAAAAAGAATTGCTTTTGAGGAATTTTCCCCTCAATTGACAGCAACTTAATGAGGGGTTGTGACTTTGTAATCAATTTTAATTATTGTGTAGTTAATACTGCTAAAAATAACAACTTCAGCTTTGATACTGGATGATTGATTTGTGAAGCAACTTGTAAATAATTGATCTTTTGTTCCCAAGTGGTTTTTCCTTTAAAGCTTTGTAAAGTAAAGAAGAAAAAAAATCAGGCAAACATTCCAGTAGCTGAAGCACTAATAATGTAATGTGTCATAGTAACCACTGCTACCATAACTGGGATTTTATACACTGAGAGCTGTGTGTTTTAATAATTAAATCATGAAACAGAAAATGAGTATTTCTAGGTGTTTTTCCCATTAGATCACTGACTCTGTATGAATATGATCACATACAGCAGCCATTTTGTCCTTGTTTGCCAATGGACAAGATTTTTCAAAATAGTGAGAAGACTGTCATATGTTGTAATGCTAATTAGGATTAGTTGTGGTAAGATTATTTTACAAAGAGAGAATAACAAAACTGCATCATCCTGTTATTTTCAGAATACATGTGCTCAGTTTACAGATGACAAGATGGCTCTTGTCAACCCAAAAAGACTAGTTTTTTCTGGATTTTTCTGTGCTATATAATACTAGAGGATCTCTGATCAGACCTTTTTGCAGCTTTTTCTTCCGCTGTTAGAGAATCATAACCGAGGATTTTACTTTTAATATTTGAAGTGAAGGAGCACCCCTCTACACTCACAGAATCTGTCAGCCTTGTGGCATCAGAGATTTAAATGACCTGTTAGAGCAAGCCTGTTTGCTTGCATGTGTATTAAATGAGGTGCCCCTATTTGGGTCACTGTTGTCTAGAGTAGGACCACATTCTGTATATTTGCAAAGTCCTTTGAGTTCCTTCAGAGGGAAGGTGCTATCAGTGAATATTACAGTTCTGTGTGCAAGTGATTGTGGGCCGTTGGCAGCAACAGGACAGTGAAAATGGATTATCATTAATGTCATAAAATACAGTTTTAACCATGTTAAGCCCATATATTTGTGAAACTAAATGAGATTTCTCATAACACAGCTACTTATTTGTATTCACCATGCCTTGTGCAGACTACCTCACTATTCTTAAAGCAACTACCAATCACTACAAGGAGTCAAGCAGACGCTGCATTCTCCATAATTACAAGCAATTTTCCAATTGAATTATCCCATGATTTAATTCCTTACCTTGCATCTGGAGAGCATCAGCAATGTGCAGCTGTTTCGGCTTTGAGAATTAATTGTTGCTAAATGCATTAAGAGTGGTCTTGCTGAAATGGTTTCAGAAAAGAGTTAAATCCCAGCTCATTTCTAGATTAAACTTTTACTTCTTATTTTCTATTCTCTTGACTCAAGATAATGATACAGGCCATGGGTTTACTAGCATTTTTCTTCGCTAGTTGTGAATCTTAATTCAAAATAGGTATGTTTAGTCACTGAATTGAAATCATATTAGTATGAAACATAAAGTTTAATAGAACCATGCCAGAGTCAGTAAAGACTGGAGGGCTGGAGATTAATGATAAATTATGTTAGTTTATACTGCTGGTACAACTGCATAGCTATGGTTTGCAAAAGAAAGAGAAGGTAACTTTGCAAATAGCCAGTCAAATACATATGATTTTTCACATCGCGGGGTTTCTTTAGTCAGGCCAAGTACTTCAAATATATGAAGAGTGTCTTAGTCATTTGTCCTTGAGGGAAGGATGGACAGGTATTTTGACTGGGAGTGCTTTATTTTTTAAAGTAAAAAAGAAATAGAAGAAATATCAACTTCACAGATTTGTGAAGTTCAGATTATCATCAGGGCTTTCCAAAGTCTGTTAGATTCTAGTGAGAACAGATGTTTTGTGGGTTTTTTTTTCCTGGAGTCTCAAATTCTTTTAATTTTTTTTCTTTTTTAATTCATTAGGTACAAAGACTGTAGCTAAGGGTCTTAGGAATCTTAAAGTAAAGAGGTGTATTTTCATAACTCTTGTGAGTTAATGAAAATATTCTTGAATGTGCTTAGTTAAATAACAGTGTGAAGAAGCTGCGAAACTTATTAAGTTTCTAGCTTTGACTTTAGACAACCAATCCCTTTAGATTTGTTATTTAATGTCTATATCCATGTGTTAAAAAGGGCATAGACATTGTGAAGCATTGTGGATATAAATTAAGGTTGATATAAAGTACTCACTTTATTAATTGGTTTTGTTGCATTAATTCAGATAGCATTAAATTTTCTAGATTTTTAGCAAGAAAAAGTAACTTTTAAATAAATATGATTTAAAAGACATCTACCCCTGATAAGTACAGTTTATTTATCCAAAGCTGTGGAACATATTATTTGGCTAAATTGTTTGGCTTAAGAGTTCTGAAGTCTTGCAAGTCCTGTTCATGTGCAATGTATTTGTTTATCTTCTGTAAAGGCTTGGCTGTTTTCATCCAGGTTCTTGGATCATCCTTTATACTAAGTCAAATTAGCTTATGTGTAGCTTCCTAAACTACCTTAAGGTAAAGTGTCATAGCCCTATTGAAATGCAGTGTTTCGTCTGTTTATCAAGAGGCAGATCCGGCATTACTATAGCTGCTTATCAGGAAAATTAATTGAAGGAAATTATTTACTTAATACCTGCAGGATATTTGATCTTAAACTATGGTATAAAGCGTCTGATTGTATTAATAACTGTGAATTTATATGAGTATTATTTATAGACCATTATATATAGAAAATCAGTTCTATTTATGTATTGTTTTCAGTACATTTTAAAGACACTGGTCTGTAGAAAGTGTTACTGTTTGAGTCTACACAGTTTATTACAATTCTGAATTTTAATTGCTTTCTCAAGGGCAATTTGTCTTTGCCCAATGATGAATGTTCTGTGCGTTTACTTCTGAGGTGTTTTAGACTGTAACAATGTATGTTATGCTGAATCGAATATACAAACAAATGGAGAGTCCAGTATTTTGTATCTTTACAATAGAAGAAAAGTGGAGGCAAGCCCCACACTAGAAACACCTTACAATGATAAGGACAAGTTCTTATTATATCTGAATAATATAAACATGATTGAGTTTGCCTAATGATTATGTCTGGCTCATGATTTCTCCTTCCAATGAAAATCATATTGTGCAGGTTTAATGTAACCAGTACACTAAGGCAACAAGCAATTGAATTAGCTGCTTCTTGCAAAAGTTTCCTTTGTTCTCACCCAGAAAACAGCTTTCTTGAAGGGCTTGTCTGCTAAAGAATTTCACGCAGTTATTTTTATTCCTTAAAGAAAGTTGTTAATTCAGGGCATGTACTTGCCCATGTTCCTAAATTAAACCTGTCTTCTCTTAAAAACCAAACAATTTTTATCAGTTCTATTCTATGACTGGAGATGTCTAGTTTTGTTCCTATTTAAAAAAAAAAAAAAAGGCATTGTAGTTGCTTTTGGAAAGGCTGTGTGGGCAGATTTTTCACAAGCTGAAGAGAGAAACTCCTGAAGAAGGAGCAGTGAGAAAGGCGTAGGATTGTTGGACCAACTGATACAAGAATTCATGATTCATTGCCTCTAGACAGTGTAGGGAACACAGAAGCGGTGGAATTAATGTGGTCACGTAGGATTGAAAGGCAGTGCTAATATAAGAGTGGAAGAATGTGATGCCTTTAGGACTGGAGCCCTGGAGGCAATAATGATACAGAAAAAAATATCTTGTACATGGAATAGGGTAAGAATTTCTGTTTCAAGCAGGAATTATTGGCTGTAAGTGGAAGCAGTAAGGGAGTTGAGGGTTTCTGTTAATTGCCGCAGCAGTCAGGGGCAAGACTAGTGAAGATTTTTCTGGAAGAGAGAAGAATATTCTGTTGCCTTTGCATGAAACAGTAGCAGAGCCTAATGCAGATGCTGCATATTAATCTGGTCGGCTGTGTTTGAGAAAGGAAGTCTAGAATGGGAGTAGGTGTAGAAAAGGGCCCCTAGAAAGGTGCTTAGGAAGCAGAGATCTTGCCACAGCAGGTGATATTACAAAATAGCCCTTTTTTAGCCTGATGACATGAGGAGTAGATACTGATATTTATAAATATATTTGAAGAAAGAAGGAGAAGTGTTGAAAGGCTGGCTGAAGGAGAAGGAAGTGTTGACCAAGGAACATGTGAACAAATAAATACAGACCACAAATGCATTTTGCATGGAGGGAAGACAGAGATTATGAAGTATCAGAGCTGTGAATTAGCTCTTCCAGGGAAGGGAGCTGATAATCTAGCTAGTTTTAATGCAGCACTTCATACTGTCCATTAGAAGATGAAAGAACTGCCTTTCCTGGTGTTGCTGTTGTGTGTACCTCTTGCTCTGAAGTACCCACTGTGATAATTTGTCTGTAGTGCAGTTATTGGTGCAGAGTTGCTCTACCCAGCAGTACTCTACACCTCTCCATTTATACTATAGTATGCTGAAAACATCTATAGCTCAGACCATACAGATCCTATAATAAGTTCCCAGCCTGCAATAGCACCCTGTGCCACAGCATAATGTCAGTTTTGGCAGTGATGGTTTCATACCAGTATATCTGACTTGCTGTTGTTGACAGGATGCTGAGTTTCCTCTGCCTTTCAAAAAAATCTTGGTTTCATGGTTTAATTTTTAAGTGAATTTGGATGTCTTGAAATAGAGTTTATTTGCTGAATTTCTTTTTACACCACAGAGTGAAAGGGCTTGCTCCACCCCACAGGAGAGCGGGGTGACAGTATAAGCCACCGGTGCTGTTTGCGTAGCTGTGCTGTGAATAAGTAAAAGTTGGCACTTGGCAGCTGCGTTGGTTCCCCCAAGTCCTCCACCAGTCAAGCACTGCCTGCTGCACCGTTTACATTTGGTAACTGAGCAATTAAGGATTTTGTATTCTAATTACCTGGCCAATTATGTGCAGTGCAAAATTCCCTGCTAGTACTGCTGTGATAGCCTGAACTGCAGACAGTCCTGTGATTAAACTGTCCCTTGATGATAAAGTCGATAATTAACAAGAAGGCATTTTGCTGAGTAGTGAACAAAGTCGAAGAAAGAACAGAATTGAGTTTTCAGTGCTGTAATATGGTTTTAATGGCACTCTTCTCAGGGACAAGAACTTCTCTGACCTCCCCTGAAATTAAAAATGCATACCCATGTGCAAAAATATAGACCTGATTTCTTACACAGAGCATAATTTTGATGTTCAAAAGGCTGGAGAACCTGCAGGATGAGGGAAGTCTTTTCTCCCTGGAGAAGGGAAGGCTCAGGGGACACCTCACTGCAGTATTGCAGTACTTAAAGGGCAGCTAGAAAGAGGACAGACTCTCTTCACAAGGAGCCAAATGGAGAAAGCAAGGGGAAATATGTACAAGTTGCTCTGGGAGAAGTTTCAACTCAATGTAAGGAAATTATTTTTTTTTTTCAATATCAACAATCATTCACTGGAAGAACATCCCCACTGCTGGGTGTTTTCAAGGTGTGACAGGACAGGATACAAGCTAATCTCTAGGCTCCCTTTCCCATGAAAGTTTGAACCAGAAAGTCTTTTGAGGTCCCTTCCAACCTGGGCTATTCTATGATTACAATTCTGACTGGGTAAAACACCTCAACAGTGTGTTTTTTCCTGTGATAATTTCATCACAATAAAAGCCCAGGCAGTCCCTCTTGAAGAGCATTCATAGCTGTGTGTTCTTTGTGCCAATAAGTGGAATTCTCTGCTTTCAGCCCTGAAAATTTGAGTATCACTCTCAAGTGACAATGAAAGATGGAGTTTTTATTGTTCATTCGTCCTACAGTCCCCAAAATAATAATTAAATATTTACTCCTCGCAGTACTAATTGTTGTATGGACATGCAGTAAACAGGACAGAAAGTCACACAGCTCATCCTTGTCAGCCTGGCATAAGATAGGAGTCAGGCAGACAGAAGAAAAATTATGCTACATTACATTTTACTTTAACTGTTTTTTTTTTCTGAATGTCTGCTTGAGCAGAAATTCATCCAAATTCTCTTTGGAATTTATTAGCTTTTATTGAAGGCTATCCACTTAAAAATTTAATCCTTGTGAAGATGTCAGCTGAGAAAAATTAAAACCCTCTAGACACTGCATATTTCTTCTTTAGAAAATTCAAAGTATTGACAGAAGTAATTATCCTGAGTGAGCGAATCTTGCAATTACAAGTTATCCTTAACATTGTGAACGTAATTAAATGATGGTAACTGATTTATATGAACTAAACCTGTTGGGCTTTTTTGTTCTTGCTATAAGTTGTAGCAAGACAACTTAAAAATATGCAGGAACTTGTATTAAACACCCTTTGGCCTGCTAAAAGTTGGTTTTGTACATGGGACAAACCATTTTCCTTAAAGAAAAAAAATATATACTTCTGGAAATGATCTTGAAAAGAAAAGAACAAGTTAAATAAAGGGTTCTGTGTTTCAGCTAATGAAGTTCATATACCCAGCAATCATCATTTGGTAAATTAGTGCCTGAAAATGGGTTGACAAACATAATAACCTGGCACCCACAGATCTCATGCAATTACTACATTACTTTCTATGTCATTGAGATTTTCAGCTAAATCAAATCTGAGTGGTTTTACGTGTTTGGGGTTTTTTTGGTTTTGTTTGTTGGTTCAGTTTGGTTTTTTTTTGTTTGGTTGGTTGTTTTTTTTTTTAAATTTTGCACTTCAATTCTGAAAATGCACCTAATAATTGAATATGGTACCATCTTCTGTAAAAGAGGAATGTGTTCTGAGCAATAGTTGTCCACAGAACAAGTACTTTGAGTTCTTGTGTGTAGCAACTTTTACTTTAGTGGTTTTTAATGGTGTAAAGGCACAGAAACTTGCATGTGATCTCTCTAAGGCAAGTCTTAGTACATTGTTCATTGCCTTAATGAAATTAATGAAAGTAGCAAAAGCTGTAGGGAACATCTGTTACAGCAGACACTCTGGCAAGCTCAACTTTCCTTTAACCAAAAGCAAAGAGCAGTAACTTCCCTTAATATCTTTAATGTTTTTGCGTGTCAACCAACCATATCATACATGACATCAAAACACAGCTTGATTTTAAAAAGACAAAGAATACTTAGCATGCAATTTGTACTATCAAATCTGACTGCAGGTGGTCCTGAAATGTGATATGGTCTTGCTCAGTTTCATTTTCCCTCTCTGTTTTAACTTGGGATAGATATATACAAATGTGAGGCATGTTAGCTCAATTTGATAGGAATTCATGCTTTCCTCTAGAGGTGTGTGAAAATGTGGGGAAGAAATTAGCATTTCTTAAGTTGTAGGGGTTTTTTCTCATTATCCTACATTTCATTTCATTGAATTTCATCGGAGCAGAAAGAAATCTAAACTTGTTTTTATGTTTTGGTGGTTGTAAGCATATATGCTTAGGTATCTGTTAGAGAAATTTCATAAAATTAATTGCCTGCCCCTGTAAATTGTTAGGAATTAAACCAGAATCCCCTACAGGTGCTAGTTTTGAAGAGGCTGCCAGTTACTGATGACCTTCAGTGAGCTAACCTGCGGGGAGGGTCTAATTTGGGAGTGACAGTGGCAGCATTTGTAATTTTGCTGGAGACTGAAGATGTGAGCTCTCGTGCAATGAAACTAGCATTTCAGCACATCTAATATGTTGTTGGAGCTGCTGGGACTGTATCATGTGCTTTGAGGGACTGGTGCAAGGAGCACTAGTGTGTAGGTATGGAATAAGCACCTAAAACCAACTTCCAGCCATGTCCAGCAGGGATGGCTTTGTCATAACCAAGTACTACTATCTCCCTAAAGCTGTGAGTATTTTTATCTCTACAAAATGCTGAGTCTTTCCTTTTTTTCTCTTTTTTTTTAGGCTCTTGCCTTCAATATTTTATTGTATTGGGTACCAGTAGCTAATAGTGTGTTCTGTAAAATGTTTTTCTTTTATCAGTTTTCAAACATACATTTCAATGGTTAGATTTCACTTTGTCCTAATGTTAGTAGTGATCTATTTGACATACAGGAAATTATCTTCTTGATTAAAAAAAAACCACTAGATTTATTGAATTAGTTTTTAGAAAGCTTTCAGAACCTTTATCTACATGGGATTGAGATGCTTGGGCTCTGTTAGGTACTTAACAGCCTGTAAAAAAATCTGTCTGTAACAGATGTGTGCTATTTATGTATGCATTTTCTTTAAACCTTGCCAGACTATAAATAGATGTTTTATACAAATGTTTCTTTATCTGGAAAAAGCATTTAACTGATTTGATGGACTTCTTCCATAGTTAACAAGTGATTTGTGCTTCCCTTTTGAGTCAGATCTAGCAAATCTCCTAAAATGCATTATTGTAATAGTTTAATGTGTACGAATACTTCAGATCTGTGGTACCTCAGAAGCTTGGTACTGAAATGGTGTGGCTTAATTTTCTTCTCAGGTAAAATAACATATTACTCTTAGAACACTCTTTATTAACCAGCTTTCAAAATATACAGATAAACACTATTAATTGCTTTTTATCAACAGTGTGGGTTTAGCTGGTCACATTGATATGTAACTGGTATATAATTTTATTATTGAAAGTATATTTCTAATTTCTACACAAAACTCACTTGTAATTGCTGAAAATCGGAGGTCAGTGTAAGGAGTTTTCAAGTTACAAAAGTGGCTTGGGAAGCTGTAGCTCCTAGAAAGTTACTCAAGTGTCTTCCCATTATTCTAAACAAAATGCACTTGGAAGGTACCAATGAGAGGGACAATGAACTCAATTACAAGGCTGCTGTTACACAGCTGTCGATAGACTCCCACTTGTGCAGTAATTCTGGATTCAAGACTGAAGGGTTTCTCCATGGTTTTACAAAATGGGGAGGTGGGAGGGGACTGAGAAGATAAGTAATTTTCAGTCTGGTTATATTATTTTGAGCTGAATGGTTTAAAGGACATGCAAAAATTTCAGGGGTGTTCCTAAAGCAGAAACCTAGAGCTCTGGTGACAACAAGGTAAAACAAAGTCCTATGCCCAACATTTAAATTACATTCTTCTCAGAATATCAGTCCTCAAGAAACTCAGCATTCAGTTGCTATAATTCTGTCTGGTGGTTAGGAATAGACTCATTACACTGGGGCCACAGAGAGGAATGAATCAACAATGAGCCTTGTAAGAGACAAGTAACTAAGTTGCTGGGGAAACTGGGAATTGTTCTTAGTAATCTTGTTTACTAGTAAATGCTGTAGTCTGTAAAAGCAGAAACATTTTCCTCTGCCAATACAAATTCATTACTTTGCAATTTACAGTGTAAGTTGATACAAAGCCAAATTCTACAAGAACAAAGTTTTATCTACAAAGAGACTGTGCCATTGTTACAGTAGCTAACTGACTGGAAAGAGTGTACTTTCCTCAAAATTCTGTTTAAAAACGTAAATGGATGTGTGTTTGTTCCTAGATAATGAGTTTCATAAATGATATATCACAGAGAGGGTGGCGCCAGCTTTCCTCACTTTAATGCAAGACCAAACTATTTCTCAGGAGCTGCTCAAGGAAAGGAGGAAGGCTGGAAAGCTAGAGGAGGGAAAGGTTGGTTGGAGTCACAGACTGTGGACTGTTGTATGTGCTGCCACAGTGTGGAGCCGCCTTGTCGGGGGACTGAGCAGCTGTTGTGACAGGGAGATTTATGGCAGAGGAAATGCCCTTTAGCACAAGAGCTGTGGATTTGCAAAGGTTAGGGCAGTGCAAATGGAGAAAGGGGCAAGCCCTCTCCCTTCAGTGGCATAAAATGAGGGTATTGACTGCAAATGAACTCTTATAAGAACTCTTTCCTGAAAACTTTCATTGGCGTGCTTTAGCGTATATACAAAGGTGCACACATATAGGCAAACAGCTTTGGACAACTGTCCTTTCCCTATATAAAATATCTTAGCAAGTGTGTTGGTTTTTTAATGAAACAACATGCCAGGGCTTGGAGTTAGGGTGAAGAGACCCAGAAAACCTTGGATTCTAAAATCTGAAATACAACTGGCTATTTTGAAAGCACTGTCTTTTCAGGGAATCAATATAAAAACAATTGGCATGAATTATTGAAAGTGCTTAAGTCTATACTTAGAACAGAAGTGTTTAAAATCTCTGCTTGTGACTATTCTTAGCTTTTATGTCCACAGTGAAAAAAACCCAACCAACCATGCTAAAAACACCAGATAACGTCTGTGTACAGTGTATCATCCGAGACGCTCCAGAACAGAAGGTTTCGAAATTACTTTATATGAAATCCATATGAAATGGCAGAAATTTAACAAATTCTTTGTTGCAGATGCAAGAGGAGTAGTCAGTCACATTGATTTATTTTTGATGGAGCTGAAACATGTTTAGACACCGCAATCTATGTCCTACCACTAAAATGTTGGGGGGTTTGTTTGATTTTGTTTAATTCTACAAAGCATTCCTCTACTTTCCTTGCAGAAATATCCCTTAGGTTTTCACAGAAAGAAACCCTTTCCTCTGCACTGAGTTTCATAGCAGTCACTGGCAGAAATACCATTTGCTGGTACCTTTTGCAGGGCTTGGATTGACTTGCAGTATTTCTTCACTAAAGAGCTATGTGTAATTAAACTATCCCAAAAGCAGAGGGGGAGAAAAACCCATTTGTCTCCTTCTGTTTCTGACTAGCAATCCCACCTCTGGTAGAGAGGCTTTCTCAGTGAAACATTTGTCAAAAAAGTATGGGAAGCATCCTTGTTTCAAAAAGATTGCCTGTTTCAGTTGGCTTGAATTGTTTCATTGAAGGAGTGTGGATCAGTCCTACTGTGGACTGCCCTGGGGCATCGTGGGCATTTCCAGGCAGTCTCCTGCTCAGTCTCTACAGCTGGTTCTCTTTTGTCTGTAATGCATTCATCAGTGTTCCTTTTTTTTATGCTTATTACCTGTTCTTGAGTAGGACTGTATTTGCGGCTTAATAAAAATTTACAGTGATCTTTGATACTTTAGATAAATGGATAGTTTTCAGAGAGAAATTACATTAAAATACTTAAAAATTATTGCCTTTTTACAAAAAAGAAGTGGCTTTTACTTGAAGGATTCTATATGCTTTACTGTACAGAGAAAGGGCTATTAAAGGGAACGATTGGACATGCTTTTATTAATAATTCAGAAGGATACAATCCCACTTCTATTTGTAGCCCTGCCTAGCAAATAATTGTTGACATTTGTAATTCCATATTTCAGCTCACTGTCCTCAAAATGTATGTAGTGGCATGGTAGGGATATTATAGGGCTAAACTTTGAAAAACTGCAAAAATCTTTTCATTGGCATTGCCTTAAGTTGGAGCGAGATCATGTAATATTAATTTTTTTCCTGGAAATAATTGCATTGTTCCTTTATTTTCTCCATATTTTCTAATTATTCTTTTTTCAGCCTGAAAGTAATGCATTTGCACTGACTTTGCGTTCTTATAAGTCTGGGCAGTATCGCTTCAAAATGTTCTTTTCCCAGGTGTGTTTCCAGTCAGCATCCAACTCTGCTTCACAGGGTTGGTGGTATTGTATAGCATTTTAAATAAGGCTGAGCCTTGATTGACATCCCAGACTGTGCTGCTACAGGTATGATCTTATAAAGAAATAAAGCAAGCGCTGTGGTTTAAAATATTTTGGGATGATTATTAGGGTTTTCTTAATGAGTAGGACAGTCTTCAGTGTTCCTTTTAGGGGAGACTGCTTTTTGGGGATTGGGAGAGGGTTGAGTGGTGCTGGTTTTTATTTATTTTTTTTAATTTATTTATTGATTTATTTTAGTTTTTTATTTCCTTTCCCAGAATGCAGGTTTAGCAGTCTGTTGCCTCTGTAGTCTACCAATCTCCTGTCTTCTTATGCTAGGAGGTACATACTGACTGGGTGTTGTAGTAGACGCCTTTGCTAGCCACTACTAGGAGGAGTACTTGCAGTATGTTCAATCCAGCCTCTAGGGAGAGATTGCATTTGCAGCCTGTTGTTTTAGCTTGGGAAAAGCTTCTACATCGCATAATTGTCTTGGCATTTGATTTAATGTATGAGGTTCTTCAAAATGTTACAAGTCGTTAAAGATGATAGGTAGGATAAAACTAAATTAATACCATCCTGTACAATAGCAGGAGCAGTAGCATTCCCCTACCAAGCGGCTTTCCCTGCCCTTTTCTTGTCCAAGGTGGTAGACTGTGATGATTGTTCTTCTTGGAGTCATGTTTGGTCATCTGGGAGAAAAAAAAAAATGAGTTAATAGATTTTAAGGCCAAAGGAGACCATTAGATTATCTGACTTCCTGTGTACACAGTGGATAGAAATTGATCTAGTAATCTTTGCATCGATTCCAGTGAGTTATTTGTTAAAAATACACCTTGATGAAAGATGGCTACTACTCTTTACTTGATGTGTTGTGGCAGTGTGCAAAGCACACTAAACTTTGCCAAAGTTTTTCATCGTTTCAGTTGGTTGAAGAGAGAGGATGAAAATATCAAGTTTCTGATAAAGGCAGTGGATTACATTTGCAATTTATTTGGGGATCTCAACAGACTGAAAGGTAGGAAAAAGGTTTTGAGAGTAGAAAGGGTCATGTTCAGTTTGTCCTTTATACAGTAACTATTCTGGAAAGTAACACGTTACTTGGCAAAAAATGCTGAATTTTTTGCCTTATAGAAGTACAGTTTTAAAAATACCAAGGTCAAGACTCTGTATAAAAGGGTTCTCTGGCTGTAGTCAAACTTCTTCCAGGCTCTGCTTTCTTTCACTGTCTGACCCAAAACCATGTCACTGATACTGAGAGCTGTAGTCAGGTACCAGGTCCCTGAACCTTCTGCATGATCGTGCTTGAAGTCCAGTTCAGCTGTGATGTCAGAGCAACACAGGTTGGGCCTCTCAACTCAGCTGATGGCAGTGCCTGACTGAACCCACAAGTTCAGCTGATCATCTGAGGTTATGACTAATGTCCTTTTTGGTGTCACTGCCAGAGCAAGTGTCTTCATACAGTCACTGTTGCCATGTTTTTCTTCCTGCATGTCATTTGGCATTGAACTTTAATAAAGTATAGGTTGCTTGTGCTATTTTATTTTTTTTAATCAATGATTTAATCTTTTATTGAAGGTTATCCTTTATGCCAGTTGCAGACTTGGATGTCTATTGTATTCTTTTTAATTTATATTATATAGCAAGACTTGATCTCCCTTATGAAAATGTTTACTTAGTACTCATCTCCTGCTATCATGTTGTATGAATTCTGAAGCCACTTAACTTGTCCTGTGTGGATTCTCTGGTGTTCAGAATGTCAGGATCACCTCTTCAATCCTTTTAAAAATACTGGTGTAATGCTGGATTTCTCTTGCAAATTCTCTCTTATTCTAGGAGTTATTAAACATAAAACTGCTAACGTTTTAGACAACTTCTTTAGCCATGTCTTTCATGATATGTCAGTGTCATCCCAGAGTAAATTGACTATGTTCCAAAAAACCCAAAAGGGCAATAAAAGCAATAATTGAAAAAACAACGATTTGCTCAAAACTGTGCAAAGTCACAAGTGTTGTCTGAATGTACAAATAAAATATCTATGAATAAAAAGCCACTGATGAAATGTTAAAACAGTTGCAAACAACTGGCAAGTGCTCTTTTCATATACCTTATGCCTATTTTGGCACCTTAAAAAACCCTCTATGATTGCTGTTGCTGAAGTCATCTTCTGAGTCTGTACTGAATATGTTGGCTTAACAGTGGCCAAGTGCTCAGAAGGATGGAGTGTGTCTGAACAGACCTTTTGGCTCCCCACTATCTGTCAGTCACCTGAAAGGTATCTTGGCAAGAGGCTTCCATTTTGAAAGTAGTCAAGACTGTGATCAAGCAGTTCAGCTGCAACCAAGTAAAATGTGATCTGGATCTCTGACTACTATTTTGAACCAGAAATAGCTCAACTGGTCATTTGAGTTGAATTTATTTTAATAATGTATGTTGCTTTTAAAATGCATGACTGACATTGGTCAGTCTGAGCAGGAAAGGCATTTACACAGTGCTCAGCAGAACCTTATTTTGCACGCACACCGAAGCATCTCTTCTGAGAGCAGAATCTCATGTTTTAAGTGATTGCATAATACTTCAATAGACATCAAGTGAGTCTTCTCTTTAATTTTCATTTGAGGGCATTAGTGATTTATATACAGTTGTAAAGTAAATGGTGAGCATGGAGGTTTTTTTGGTTTTGCATTTTTTTTAACATTGTAATTATGTTTGTATGATATTCATGTATGTCACTAGAAGTAAATTACATTCATTTATACATCATTGAAGCATAAGAGCAGAATTTTAATATTTTCAGATCTTTTATACTATTTTTAGCTATAAGAAAACATCTGCTTCATAAAATGTTAGTATTAAATTCTTTTAGTGTTTGTCTAGGGGTTTCACACATCATACTTTAAAGGTATGTTGCTAAGCCAACAGATGTTCTTGTATTTATTATGATACAATTCTTCCTTTTTTCCATTCCTGTTTGCTTTATCTTACTGCTTCCAGATCCATGGTGAAGGGTAGGATACTTTACTATTTTATTTGATGGAGTGAAATGAATGCTTTCTGAAAGCTTTCAGCATTTTAATTAAACATGCAGATAACTGAGGAGCAGTATATATTAAATTTTTTATTAAAAACATGGATAAGGTACAACGTTAATCAGTGAAAAAGATCTTGCCCTTGCTTTTCTTAATGGATTATATTAGTCATTAGATCATTAGAATGAGTTCAAAGCGCTCCCTCTCCGTCTCATACTGTCACTTTGTTAATACCACTCTCTTATGAGTCACCTTCCCTTTTAGGCAGTAATAAATTTTACCTCTCCTGCTCTCTTCTTTTCTTCCCAGCACCCACTTATTTGATTTGTTGTGTAACTTTCAAGGAAAAGCCATGTTACCTGGCTAAGGAGATTGACAAAGATGCAACTGAAATGAAACAGCTAGGCAGTGAATTAGCTCTGCTGGTTCATATTCTGCTTTGATTTATATTCTTTCAAATGCATTTGAAGCACAAAAGCTGTGCTGGTCTCTGGAAATGAACACTTAATCTCCTCCCTCCCCTCCCCCCAAGGCTGACATTAGCTACTTAGGTGAAATCTGATTTATGCAATTGGCCAAGGCTTCTGTGTGATGCCTCTATCACTTCCCAAGTGGGGAACTCAAAACAAAGTGCTTGGAGAAGTGCTCTTTGCTCCCTTTCCAGTATAGGTGTGTGCTTGAGAATGGCAAGCTGGTAGGAACAGCTCTCTGTCTTCACAGCAATAAAAAATGCCAGTAAGACAGGAGACTGGTGATGGGTTTGGGATCTTTTCAAACTTGGGTCACTGGTTCAAATTCAGCCAGTCAGCAGGTGTTGGGAGTCGTTGCTGTCTGCAGGGCACTTGATAGCCAGTGGGAAATGTGTTGAAGAACTTTGTCCTTTCCATCAAATCACTGTCCACGGGAGCTGGCACTAATTGGCCACCCCTGTTGATAGTTTCAGCAGTGAAGCCAAGGTTTCTGAGCTACCCTGTCACTCCTTAGAGTGGATTCACATCATGGTAGCAAGGTAATATGTGGGGACACTATCTTAAATTTTGATCTATATACTTGTTCTAAAAAAATCAATTATTTTCTTACTTTGAGCTGTGAGATTGGCTGTGAACATGGCATTTATTCCAGTCTTTTCCCAAAATATCTAAGACAGCAGTTTTCAAAAACTTTGTCTTTTCCTTTGACACAAAAGAAAAATGCGACACTACCATGCCCAGGGAACTGTGAGTCTTACAAAAACTTGTAGCTGCATAGCTGATGAGTGAGACTAAATCCATAGCAGATCATGGAGTGTTTCATAGGATAGGATCCTGGTAAGGAGTATTTTTAAGGAAAACCTGCTGTGCAGGTTCAGTTGAGTATTTTGCACCCTGATTAGTAGGGAGGTCTCCAGTAATAAGGTGGCTGTCATATAGTGAGCAGTCTCTTACCTGAAGAATGTAGAATGAAGAATGCTGTTACAAACACTACCTTAAGTGTCCTCCTGGCTCATCTAAACAGTTCTATTTGAAATAGCTTATTTGTATTATGGCTTAATCATCTCCTGTTTGACTTTTCTT
This sequence comes from Anabacerthia variegaticeps, assembly GCA_035583185.1. Classification (NCBI taxonomy): domain Eukaryota; kingdom Metazoa; phylum Chordata; class Aves; order Passeriformes; family Furnariidae; genus Anabacerthia; species Anabacerthia variegaticeps. The sequence goes on along the minus strand of JAWWEW010000112.1, from coordinate 12,875,565 downwards.
AGGAGTGAGCTGCTTCTTTTATATTTTCTTGCTTGGCATGGAATTATTGCAGTCAGTCAGTCCTAGAAACGAGTGGTGTCTCCTAATAGCTAATGCTCATCGAGTCAGAAGGGGCTTTTACATTACAGTGCAAACATAAAAGTTCAAACAGTGAATTAAGAATATTGAATTTTCTAAAACACATACTTCCTAATTGGTTGAAGAGCAATCTATTTTGCACACAAAGCACTCATCAAATAACTTCCAGTGAAGAATACATTTGTAAAACTTTCCATCTGTCTGCAGATTGCTCACGGCTAAATTAATAGAATATTCCTATGTTATTCAGTTATGGCAATGTGCACCTTAGAAATACCTTGATAAGATATGCTACAGAGACCAGCTGTATTTAAAACAAAACAGAACAAGACTCCCCTGATCTGGTCATACATCAGAGGTATATTTCATGATCCATATTATTTGTACTGTAGTGGTTTCCAGGATCGACATTCCCATTGAAGGGAAGGTAAAGAAATTTAAAAAAAAATTTTTCTCTTGTAGAAAATTCAATGAAAAACGTTATCTCAAAACTTCCTGAAGCTGATGAGAAGACTACAAACCCCAGATATTTAAATGGAAAATTTCAGTACCCTTTGGGCGAGACCAAATTTGGGGGGTTTTATTGCAGGTTTGCATCTGTTTATTAGGAAATACTTTTGATTGCCTTTCCATGTTTTCTTGTCTGATAAAGTTTTTCAAAGAAAGTCTAGTTCTGATTTTTACAAATTAAGTGTAGGGGCAAAAAGATGCTTTTTTGAACACTCATACTTTTGCAACTTTTGCTGTGATACCACCACCTTCCTGGGCAGATTCTGTCATAGAGACACCTGTTTGTTTTGGCATGCCAGTAGGTTTGCACATGATTATCATCTGTCCACCAAGCTGCAAGGATCAGATGTAGCTGGGAATAAGTGCTCCTTTCTGCTGGAGGAAGAAGCAAGACTGAGGCACTATTGTAGGATCCAGAGTATACAGAAAAATTTCCAAAAGAGCTGGTCTTCTCAAGGGCTTGGGGCACATGAGTGACCGGCTGGCATTAGCTGCCTAATGAAGCTTCACAGACCCAGCTTCATCTTTCACTTGCTCAGTCTATTACTGTCAAGTTTCTCATCACCTCCTTTAGGGCTCCTGCGATTACTGCTTTTAAAATCAAGCAAACAGAAAGGTCTCACCAAAGACCACAAAGTGTACTGAGGCCTGAACCTCAAAGACAGTGTTTGCTGCTGGGTCTGCTATGCTGGTAGCTAGATCTCATTTGAGTTATGGCCTTGGCTTCTGCACACTTTATTATGCATTTATTAGGCTTCTAGCATAGTGTGATCCCAGAGATAAATTTGGGCAGTTGTCTGATATTTCATGGTATTTTCTCTCTCTCTACTTTTTCCCCCTTCAGTTTCCCCTCATTACAGGCAATGTAACACACAGCTGTTATAAATTTAATCTGATGATAGTGTGTATGTCTGGTATCTGATTCATCTTTGATTTCATGGCTGAATACCAAAGAAGGCAGAGAGGGAGGAAATTTGAGGATCACGGTGGCAAGCAGGAATTAGACGCTGGTAGAGATGATGAAGTATCAGCAAGACTAGCTCTAGCAGAGAAGTGAATACCTAAAGAGAAACCAATGTGCACAGGTGGAAAAATACCAAAACTGGAGATATGAAAAATGCAAAATGAATATCAGTGATTTAAGACTGTGTGAAACTAGGAAGAAAACTGCTGTGTGCATGTAGGTAGAGCAGGGAGAGAGAGATACATACGGGAACTGAAATTGATTGCAGGAATTCACACTGCAACCCATCCAGTTTCATCAGCAAAGTTCATTCAGTTGCCCCCTTTACCTCTCCTAGACCACTTCACAGAATACAAATCCCTTTGCTGCTGCCATCGCTGAATGCTAAATAAATAAGTTAATCCTCTAATAAAATTTAGACATGAAATAAATAGGTCAATCCATTTATTCTCTAACTAGAGTTCAGAGAGATAATGAGGTTTGGCTGGAGGCAGCATGGTGCCCTGGAAGCACATTGCTGTTTAGCTCGTTAAAGATTGTGGTATGCTTAATGCTAATTCATTTTAAGGCATTCTTTTGTTTAGGCTTTTAAAAATTTGACCTAATAAAATACTGAAAAATAATATTTTGAGAGATAAACCCACCAACAGACAAAACTTCATTGTCTTGTGCTTCTGCTTCAAATAAGTATATGTTTCTGTGATCTTGGTCCTGTCTTGTTCTGTAGGTACTCACCTTGCATCCTACCTTTGTAGTTTAACTGTGGAAAGCCCTCAGACAGGTTACATGTCCATGCCTGTGTGCCACAACAGTTATGTGTTTGTTTAGCCACTCTCTGGATTTTGTAGGTGGCCACATTTTGAAAGAACATCTCTGAGCTGCATTGGCAGTCAGAGTAGTGCTTTCTGAATGATCAATCACAGTAACATTTTGTTCTGTTTCCATCTTTCTCCCCAGGGCAAACTATGTCAGTCTGTAAGCCAGTGTACCAGGTATTTGCCATAGTGATGACATGAGTCAAGGAGGTAACCTGCCTTTAGCAGCAAAATGGCAAAATGAAAATATATTTCCTCCTTTTTCAGGATTTGTAATCTAAATTTTATGAGATTGCAAGAAAGTCTTGTTTCTTTTTGCCTAAGCAGGAGGCAACCATATTTTGGTAAAAGACAGTTGTGGATAATAGATGAGGTCTTGACATGGTGGTATGTTCGTCTGTCTCTATATGTGACTTGGTTGGACAAGAGCTTCTTCATTTGTTATCTTATTCTGTGGTGTTACTTGACACCATGAGAAGCTTGCTGGCCTTTTCTTAAAATGTGATGCTTTTCTGGGCAAGTAAATTAAGTCCCTATGTGACATTTGCTTTACGTGAGAATTAATCTGTTACGAATCACATTTTAAATCTCAGATGAAAACTGCTACTGAAATGCAAAATATTTATTATGGCTTTTATGAGCAATTCTCTTGTCATACATGCATATTTTTTTGCAAATTCTTATTGGCATATATTATACAAAAATGTTCAGCCTTTTTGCTGCTAGTGTTGTGGGACTGATTTCAGTACAGTCTAGTTTTTGAAAGGCTTTCTTTTTTGAACTATGTAATATGCAAATCACAGCAGTAGCAGAATCTTCAACTTCTTTTTCCTTTAATTGAATTTAGCAATTACAGTGCCATGGCACCTACGTGAACTACCATATGTTATTCATCTTTCTTATTGTTCTCAATTAGGGTGTTGTCTGGTATGGGATTTTTTTTGTCTGGTTCTTCTGCAATGATTAATATAATAGAGTTATAATCTCACTTATAATCAAACTTTCAGGAAAGGTTATTGGATTTGAGGTGACTTGTATGCAAGCAATTTCCCGACAGCCAAACTGGATGCTTGCAATTTATGAGTTGTCAAACCTTTATCATTTCATGGCCAGATTACTAGCACATCTAATAGTCAGGTTTCTGGATTGTTGGGTTTTGGTTTTTTGGTTTTCTTTTCATTTGAGGGGCAGTATCTGTGCTTCATTAACTACGGTGTAATTTTATAGGAGGCCATATTTTTCAGATACCTTGTAATTGGCTTGTTATCGAGGCAGCACAAAGAAATCACCTGTCACCATGAGTGTTCCAGGCATGGTGAGGTAAGGAGAGCTGACTGGAAAAAATTATTTGCTTTAATGAAAATACACAAATATACTCCCAGAGTCTTAGGAAGATTAAATTTATAGATATATATGTTTAGAAGCTACCTTTGCAATGAACAGGGAAAAAAAGTACTAAGTTATAGTTTGATGCAGTAACCAAGTGTATTTATTTCAACTTTTTAAACAAATGCAGAAGAAAGATTAAAATGTCCCCAGATAGTTGGACAGTTAGAATTCTGTCTTTTAAGTTTTTTACCCCATCAAAAAGCAGCAGCCTGGTGCTGGAAATTCTTTCTTTTGTCCAGTTACACACTGTCACTGTTTGAACCTGGTGGGCAGCTAAGCACCAAAGAGCCACTCAGCTCCCACCCTCACCCCCCCCCGGAGTGGGATGGGGAGAGAATCAGAAAAGTCAAGTGAAAAAACTTGTGGGTTGAAATAAAGACAGTTTAATAGGTAAAGCAACAGTCATATATGCAAGCAAAGCAAAACGAGGAGTTAATTCATTGCTTCACATGGGCAGGTGGGTATTTAGCCACCCACAGGATAGCAGGGCTCCATCACATGTAATGGTGACTTGGCAAAACAAGCACCATCACTCTGAATGACTCCCATCTTCCTCCTTTTCCTCCCAGTTTCTGTTCCTGTGCAAGATGCTATATGGTATGGAATGGTCAGTTTGGGTCAGCTGTCCTGGCTGCATCTCCTCCCAACTCCTTGTGCATTCCTAGCCCACTCACGGGTGGGGTGGGGTGAGGAACAGAAAAGATCTTGACCCTTTACTCTCTGGGTAAATACTGATCAGCAATAACTAAAATACATCTCTGTTGTGGAGACTGTTTTCATCAGAAATATAAATTAAAGCTCCTACAAAATTCCATGAAGAAATTTAACTCCATCCCAGTCAAAACCAGCACACACACATCCTCTATATGGATTTTCTTCCTTGTTCTCTCCTTGTATTAAGTGCTATGTGCACATGAGGAGGGATGTAGTTAGTAGGCTTGGTATTTTGTGAATGAAAGTACATGCTCAAAGAGGAAGAGGGAAAGTGTGGAATAGTTCTTTTGCTTATAGAAGATAGACTGATTTTATTCATGACAGAAGCAGGGTAATTTGCTAGTTGCAGAATGATAAAGGCTAGGCTAAATGTGTCTTTGTTTTCTGACTATATAAAGGGTTTTGTTTCAACAGGACCCTGCTACTAAGGAGTTATGACAGGACATTAGAGCTTTTCCCACCAAAATTGACAGTTCTCTTATTGATATACTCTTAAGTCTCACTTGACATGCTGAGTCCTAAGGCAGGGGAGATTTTCCTAATCTTTCTGAAATAATAATTGCAAAATGGAAGAAAGTATCAGCGCCCGTGAGAGGGTGCATCATTGACAAAATGGAAAGGCAGATATGATTTGATTTTTTTGAAGCAGTTGACTAGGGAGGAAAGGTACTGCACGAAAAGTATCTGAATTATAAAGGCCAAAATCCACCAGCTGTGAAGGTTTTAGGATGATCTTCATTAAATAAATAGAAGCTGCAACTCTGTTTCATTTCTGTAAAGCCAAGATGATTCTGTACGCTGTAGTGTAGGTGGTGCTAGCTTTACCCAGTCCTTAAGCTGCCGAGAAAATATGAAATGTTTTGATTCTCTTGAGTGCTGTTATATCTCATAATGGTTTATGTTTCAATTGTTTATGAACTGTGGTCCTTGATCAGCCTTCATCTCCACCACACAAGGTATTAAAACCTGCAAATAGCAGGCTGATAACAAACCCTTTGATGCACTTTAATATTTCAAGCAATAACATTAAGCTGAGTTTGCTGTATATTGCTCTCTATTTGAGGACTGTAGACTGAACTGTATAGGATTGTGGAGGTTGTTTTCTATGGCTTTATATAGAATTCCTCACTATCCTATTTGGTGTGGTTTGGTCTTATATGCTTCATTTACTACAAAGTAGATGCTTTTATCTTAATACAAGGTGTCATCTGATTTCCATGTAACTGTACCAAGGCAGTATTTTCTCAAGAGAGCATTTTATTGGCTTTGTGGGCTGTGCAGTGATGTAAAATGGCTACCAAGTTCTAATCATCTGCTGTTTTCAAATGAAGACAATTTTCTGTTTAAAGGCATTCTGCACCTGTATTTGAAACATTCAAAGGTAGTAAAGCTTATACCATATTTTAAAGGAGAAAAGAATATGTACAGCATTATTCATGGTTAGGCTCTGGGAAGACCTTATAGTAGCCTTTCAGTATTTAAAGGGGGCCTACAGAAAATATGGGGAGGGACCCTTTATCATGTACGGTAGTGATAGGATGAGGGGTAATGGTTTTAAAGTGATAGAGGGTAGATTGAGATCATTTATCAGGAATAAATTCTTTACTGTGAGGGTGGTGATGCACCGGCACAGGTTGCCCAGAGAAGCTGTGGCTGTCCATCCCTTGGAGTGTTCAAGGTCAATGTGGATGGGGCTTTGAGCAATGTGGTGTAGTGGAAGGTGTCCCTGCCCATGCCCAGGGAGCTGGAAATGGATGACCCTTAACATATGGTAATTTGTTTTGGAGTTGCCCTGAATGCATCTGTGGATTTGCATTAGTTTCTTTGCAAAATCAGTTCAAATGTATCATGTTGATATTTTTACAAATAATGGCTCTTACGCTCAGTTAGACAAGTGTCATGCATGAAGCATTAGTGAAAACTAAAATTACCATTGTGCTTCAAACTTGACTTCAGAAACTGTGCTTAGGGTATCTACAGAATGTGAATGCCTTTATCTTGGAAACAGACTGCTAGAAAGCAATACCAGGTAAGGGCCACTGCAAAAAGAACTGTGGGTATCAGCTGGTTTTATTTAAACTTACTAAGTATGAGATCCAGTGCTCATACTGGCTTTAGTATTATTTTCTACAGAAATCTAAAAAATGAGTGAAATCTTACTGACATTTATTAGTGTTCAATTTGATTGCAGTGTGGATGGGTCCAATGTCTGTACGATAGCAAGAAATGGTCACTGTAAAACAGGTCTGTCATTTTTGGCCTTCATCTTCTGTCAGAGGCTTTGAGAATCAGGTATCTAAATCACAAAGGTCCTAAGATTCTGGATCTCATTTGCCTGTGCTTGAATGCTGAATTGTAGTCTTGAAGAGAGGATGCTGTTGTAATGCATCTCACCAACATTCTTCTTGTCTCCATCTCCCTGTGTTTAGAGTTCCTATTCAGGTGGTTTTCCTACAAGAATGCCGAAAGCTTGAAGTGACTGCTGTGCCTTTCCTCCTGATGCAATAGTTGTGTTGGGTAGTAGTTGTTCAGTGTTGAAGCTTTTCTTTTCTGTTTCAGTAGTTCTGCTTGCTTCCTTTTTTACACATTTCTCTGAAAAGAACAAACCTATCAAAGCTATCTAGAACAAGGGCTACAGCCATACTGAGACTTGACTAAGTGTCCTGATAGCTCATCTTCAAAGATTGAAAAGGTTTGAAAGCCTCCTCAGCCGTCAAGTCTCTGCAATGTTTCCTTCAGGATCAGTTCTGCATTTGTAATGAACAGAAAAAACATGTTACTCCCTTTTTTTAATAAAAACAGTGTAATAGAAATGCACTAAAACCTTGCCTCTTAGGATGAAAAGTACTGCCTGCAGGAACTGTGAAAGTGCATGCTGTCAAATATGACATATATGTACAAATACCTATGGGCTTATTAGAGCCTCTGTAGTGATGTGCTGTCAGCAGTGCATTTCTGTTGCATATGACCTTACAATATTTACCTTTATCTAAGAGGGAAAGACTGTTATTCGGCGAAGCCTGCATATCTCCTGGAACCTTTATGGAGTCTCTGCCAACCACTCCATAGCAGCCCATAGCACATTCACTCTGTGTAGGACTCAGTTTATTGAAAAACCATGGTGGTAAATTCTATGTTGTTGGATGTCACAAGAAATAGGAGAGCTCTCTGTTTGCTCTTTACTGTTGTATTACAGCATACATGCCTGCTGCATCTACTAGCTTATTCCTAGGGGATTTTATTTTCCATCCCTAAAAGAAGGCTGCCAGGCTGATTTAAGGCCAAAAGTGATGCTTTCAAAAAAACATGGGTCTCTTGAGCCTTGGATCATTTGCAGGTGGTCATAAGGTTTTGTTTGAAGTCAAAGAAAGCCGAATCTTGTCTGGGTTTAACTAACATGCCTTGCCATAAGTTTTGGCAGCCTTGTGCTAATGCCTCCAATTAGGAAAGGAAGGCACCGTAGCTGTGAAAAGAAAAGTGACCTGCAGGTGAAATGCAAAATGTAGGCAAATTATGTGAATGGTGTAAAATTGAAATAACAGGTAGGATATTTCGTCTCTTGGTGTTTTATTGTACAGGCTTTTAGAAGCAGCCTTATTAAAACAAAGTCCTAAGCATCTTTCCTTGTTGTTCTGTAGAATACCAGTGACCTTTGTGAATTTAAAGACAACATGGGTGATTTCCCAGAAGTACCTTAAATTCACTCAGGTTATTTTTTGCTTTCATCTGTACCATGTTGCATAAAATACTACATCAGTTACCATAATGCATTGGTTTGTGAAATTATGTGTTTCCAGTAACGCTTTGCTAGCAAGGAAGTCATCTGTCATCAGAAGGAAAAGTTGAGGGCAAGGATAGTTAGATAATCACAGAATATGCTTAGTTGGAAAGGACATGCACAAGGACCATTGAGCCCAACCCTTAGCCCTGCGTGGTGTTAAGGCAAGCAGTCCCCACACATGTGTCAGTTCTCTTTGGGCTCCTACATCACTTCTGTGCCTCTTGCACATTCTATCTGATGTACCTGTTCATTTCAGAAGTAACATTCACTGTGCTTTTGCTCCATAGGGGTAAGCACTGGGAGGCACTTAGGGCTTCATGCAGATAGAATGAAACAGCCCTGAGGTCAAATCCACTGTGTCTGTGGTACAGGAACCACGTAAGTTTCATTTACACCAACTTACCACCAAAATGTCTCACTGTGGTACTGATAATGGTAATGCTTTTGTGATGGGGACTCTCTGAAACCATCAGTTGGAGTCGCTTTGTCAGGCAGAGCCAGCTTCTAAACTCTTGAGTGTCATTCTGGGCTGCGTAAAATCTGTAACATGAGCCACAATCCATTTCCAATTCACCCTGCCATCCATTCCTTCTTCTGTTATCTCTAGGCTAAAACTAGAGTAGGGAGATAGTCTTATAATAAGACAGCAGTTCTTTCAGTCTATAGTTAACAAGAAAGCAAATAAAATGGGATTTCTCATTCATGCTATATCTTAGGGAAGTGAAAAGAGGATGGAATAATTGTAACCAAGATAAATACATAAGTCATAACCTTTTTAGCATAACTATGCCTGTTTCTAGAAAATTAGAATGTCAGTGAGCTAAAGGTAATTTGCTCAGGATGCCAATAAAATGATAAGTCTGACTACTTGATTTTTTTTTTTCTCTCACAAGATAGTTTCAGTAAGACTGAAAAGTGAATGTAGAGAAGAGCCTTGTACACGTCTTTGCAGATACACCTCCACACACCTCTGCCCTGACAATAATGTATGTGACTTCCTCACTTTGATTTTTGAGGCTGAAATGCTTGGCTAGGGCTGTGGTGACATTTCAGAGACATTTTCTTTTTGGGCGAAGAAAACTCATATGACATAAAATGGTTAGTGCTGTTTAATTGAATTTCATGTAACATTTCTCCATTATAGCTAGACTTCGTGTTGTCCAAATTTGTTACTTTTTAAGATAAACATTTATCTTTTGAGAAATAGAATTGATTTAAAAGGTGTGCTGAAGGTAGGATTACAGCATGTGAGATGATTGGCATGCCCTGTTCAGTTGGCAGATCCCCTGTGGCCATGCTTTTTGTTTTTAGAGCAAAAGAGCTTTACAGTCTTTCATCTATAATGTTCATTGAGAGCTTGAACTTCTACAATTTGTACTCATGTGAAACCCACACTGAAGCCCCGTGGGTATTTGCTTGCATGAAGACCGGAGTCTTTTTCCAGCTCTTTCACTGCTGGAAAAAGCAGTGTCCTTATTATTTCAGTCAGGTCACACTATTCAGAGCCAAAGAGTGTGATAGACAGTTTTCTTGACAAGTAAAATAAAAATGGCTCTTCCTCAACAGAAATATAATTTCTAAGTGAATCGCAGTGCAATCACAATAAAAAAAGCAAACTGAAAAGACACAGAAATTATAGTTTGGTACTGTAACAAAAATATTTTGAGATACATGTGTTTTTATGGTCACTCTTGACATGACTGAAACTCCTGTTTGTTTCCTTGTGTGCTGTTGTCACTGCCTGTCTATTTGTAGCTGCCAGCTGTCTTTTTCCCTCATTCTCTTGGGCTCTGGTGCACTGAATTTCTAAGGTACTCTCTGTAAAGAGATCTGGCCTTCTATGAGATTCCTAGGCCCTGTGGAGAAAAAAAACCACAAGTGTTTAAAAGATCCATTAGTCTTCCTTGGTACGTGTTAAAGCAATTTTATTGAGGGATGATACTGGGAAGGTGGAAGTACACAGTGACTTTCTTTGCATTTACAGGTCAAGACAGTCCCCCAGCCTTGGGGGTGTTCAAGGAAAGAGCAGTAAGGCTTGTGAGAGCACAAAGTTAGGGACTGCTTGGAGAAGCTGGATGCTTTAAAGTCCTGAAGATGCTGTATCTAAAATCAATGAGAAATCATTGCAATTTAAGGAAGTCCTGTACAACCAGAAAAGATTTAGTAGTATGTTCATTTTTAAGAAGGGAAAGGTGGAGGAGTTGGAGATCTACAGGCTGGTCTGCCTTATATCAGTCTTTAGAAAGAGTATAAAGCCTGTCCTCTTGGACTCCCTTCCCAAACAGGTAGAGGAAAAGAAAATAATTGGGAACTCTTACCATGGATTTTCCAAGGACAAACCATTGTTCACCAGCCTCATGTCCTTTTGTGTCAAATGACCAGGTGTGTGAGCAAACAAAAAACCACGGAAATGCTTCATCTTGACTTTAGGGAGGCTTTAAGCATCATCATCACCAGCACTCTCATGTGGGAGCTGAGGAGGTCTGGGTGGGTGAGCTCCCTGTTGGGCAGGCTGAAACCTGGATGGAAGGTTCAGAGGCCAATAAAACTTGGTGGCTTCATGCCCAGTGGCAGCCAGCACTGAGCAGAGTTGATCCCGTGAGCCAATACTGTGTCTGGTGGTGCTCAGTGTTATCATCCCTGACCTAGACAATGAGTCACTGGTCAAATCTGTAGGTGATCCAGATGAACTGAAAGGAGAGGGGACTTGACTCATGCAGTGAATGGCAAAACTTTTCTCCAGAGAGACCTCAATAAACTTGAGGACTGGGCTAACCAGGAGCTTTGTGGAGCCACCAGAAGTGACAATTTCTGCTCTTGGACCAGGATCTGCTGGTGCAGCATCCTTCCACGTTGGGAAGTGGTGGCCTTGACTAGTCCTGCTGAAGAGGACCTGCAAAGTGTGGAGGATCCAACTCGTAACAAGTAGGATAGGCATCCACTCAAAGTAAGGTAGGAGGAAGACAGCCAGCATTGAGAGAAGTTATTTGTTTTGGACCACTCAGTGGTGGTGGTGAGGCCACACCTGGGTCACTGTGTCTGGCCTTGGCTCCCCTTCCCAGGTCAAAGGAAATGTGGGGAAACTGGCAGATCGCAGTGGGTCTGCCTGTGTGTACAGGGGCCCACAGGCTGTATCCCCTTCCAGAGGTAGGGGGAACTGGGCTTGCTTGGGCTGGAAAGAGGTGTTGGTGGGGTGAGCTAGAGCTGGCTCACAACCACCCAGTGGAGAGATACAAAGAAGGCAGAGCCAAATACTTCTCAGCCAAAGTAGACACAAGAAGCAGTGGCAATAGCTTGCAGTTTGGAAGGTCCAGGTCTCCACAGAAGGTATTTTCATCAGGATGGAGTGCAGTGCTGGAACAGGTTACCCAGAGAAGCTGTCAAATCTCCATGGCTGGAGGCTTTTGAGACTTGGCTGAACAAACTTGCATCTGTCCTCATCTAGTATCGGTGATGGTCATGCTCAGAGCAGGACATCAAACAGAAACCTGTGGAGGGACTTTCCAGTTCCTGTGGTTCAGTGATCCCATTTTAAATCAGTGACAGCAGTGGCCAGGCTGTTTGTTTCCTTGGGCTGGGGGGCTCTTGAGAGGCCAGAACCAAGACCAGGCTAGAGTCCAGTCTAGTAAGATCTGATCTCACCAGGACGTGTAGCCTTCATCTGAACTGTAGTTCTTTCTTCACCTGTGCCACTATTTCTAGAATAGAAAGGAGAATCTGTTTTATTTCACAATAACGGCAAATTAGGTAGAGTTTTAATTAAAGAGCTAACTGCAATAAGCAGATGAAACCAGCTCTTTCAAATAAATGTTGCCACCATAAATAAGATTGCAGGCACTTAAGCAGTTCAAACTAGTAATTCTCTGTGATGCCTGATTTTACTGTGTTAAGGAGGCAAGCCCCTCACATTTGTGCTTTTTTTTCCAATTTGAAAAACTGATTTTTTGTGTCCTGAGGTTTAATTGTTTTATGTTTCTGCAATGTTTTCAATCTATAAAATGCTATCTAAGTGTGAAGTTTAACTGTGTTGTTGGAGAACATGTTTTATAAGTGATCTGAAGGTCCAGGGAAGAGCCACTATGTGTCCTATTGTTTCAGCACTTTTCAGAATGTCTATCAACATTCAGAGAAGTTCTAACCCATTGTCAGACCTGGAGGAAAGGGTCATTGTCCCCTCATTTATCTGCTCATTGACAACTGGTGTGTGGGAGAAGCTTGCTCTTTTCTTATACATGAACATTAAGTGGGTTTTTTGAATCAGCAGAAAGAAAATTAGCAGTCAGTGCAGTTTTCACAGTAGAGCAGAGGGTCCTCCAAAGGTTTCTGCCATCTGCATTTCTTTCCATCCTCTAACTGGTGTGCCAAGGTCTCTCCTCCCTTTTTATCCCTGCAAAGGTATCTTAGTAAAGCACAGAAAACATGAGGAAGCTCTAGAGCTAGAAGATAAAAGGAAAGGGGTCTGCCAAACACAACTGGCATGCAGAACTGATACCTGAGTAACTGAAAGGCAGATTTGTGATGGAAATGGCATGGAGAGTAGAGATGAAGGATGGCTGAGCCTCAGGATTGGCAGGGATTTGGTGCTTTATGCTATCAGGCATTCAATAAGTTCTGGATAGAATTATCCAGATAGCGTTTCCTGCTACTTATGGGGACAGTTGGCCAACTAATAGTCTCCTGGTACTGTGTCCATGGTTGTATGTGTATCTATGTAGAGGAGAGGCTGACAATGATAGATTAAAATGTATGAGACATTAAAATACACCATCTCCTCAAGATTTATCTTATTTATGTTATCTGCAGACCAATTTCTTGATTTCTCCAATGGTCTGAGTTATGACACTTGTGCACTTAAAGCTGACATAATGGCAGCCTCGATGTGATGAGTTTAATCCTAGCTCAGAATGAAAGAGGAGGAGGGCTACACCAAATAGATTAAATTATGTGCCTTTTCTTGTGGCTTTCCTAGCTCTTCAGGGGAATAACTTGCAGTGCTTACTAGTTGTTTCACGTGGTCTCTGACGTTACTGAACTGTGAGTTGCTGCAGTTCTGTTTCACACACGTTTCTATTCAGGTACTTGTGCGTCAGAATATTGCTAAACTTCTTAATTTTTAAGCTTCTAGCTTCCTGATTGTAATCGAATAAGCACTCTCAAGGGCAAAACAGCAACCAGAGGCACAGCATTAGGCTTCCTTTCATACTCCTCTCCCTTAACTACTGCACACAGTGTGAGCTACTGAGCAGGCATTCTGCCTCTCTGCTTTTACTGTCAGAACCAGCTCCCTCTTAGCTTTCCCTTTAGGTCTGTCTTGCTCATGGTGACAGAAAATTCTCCCATCCTCTAGTCTCAGAACAGACATCTCAAAAGTAACTTGCCATTTGCCTCTGTCAGCAGCAAAAGAAAAGATGCATATTGGTTAATCAGATGTGCAAGGCTGAATTATTTAAAGACTCTTCTGTCATTCTCTAGGAAAGATTTTAATTTCAGCATTGAATTTCAAGTTTTTAATTAACTAACTACTTTTTTCAGTTCAGTGCTTTTTAGCTGGAAGCAAACGCTGTTGAGTCATTTAGGAATTGGGCTGTAACAGCATCTGGCTCTAGCTCCTGTTACAGAAGGCAATACCTGGAGCTTTTAATTGTTTCCTTCTTCTTCCATCTGACTTTTCCCTTTTGAAAAACTGGATGTAAACTGTTTTGTGAGAAAAGCATCTTTTATTGTTATCTATCCAAAGAGTAGTGTGATGAGATTCAGCTTTCCATATGGACATGCTAAGGATTATTGGAATTTAAATGGATAAATAGTAATAAAGTTTTATAATGGTGTTCATTTGGACTTCAGCTCATGCACTATACCTGAGTTTAGGGAAGTGACAGGGGAAATCTGTGAAAGAGCTGTGTGAAGGTCACTGCTAGGAGACTCCTCTCTGTGTTAGACTTCAAGGTTGCCTTGAAGAGAATATGTGAAATAATAAAATTTCTGGAACTGGAGTTTAAGAAAAAGAAGGACTCCTGTCTTTCCTAACTTTAACTTACATTTCTATAACACTGCTGCAGTTCCCAAGGATCACAGTGAGTACTGGTTGTTTGAGGGACAAGGTTTTATATGAGTGAAGCCTTTAAATTTAAGACAAATCCTAAAGGGCAAATCAGATTTACTCGATGCCTTAGTAAGAGGCCAACATTTTACTTTGTTTTGCTTTGATGGATTATTGGCCTTCCCCTTTATACTTGGGAAATGAAAAATACTTGAATCGGAGGTAATTTTAAAGAGCTTTGACTTGCAGATCTTTGCTCTGATACCAATCTCGGCCACATGCTGTTTGCAGTTGTTTAATGTCTGTCTTAACTTGTCCATTTGTAAAATGTATTATGTGCCCACAAGAGTTAGTATGAACTCATTAGCGTTTCTGAATTGCTCTTGCATCATCTAGAGAAACATGCTTACATTCCTGCTAGGTATTAGAAATGAAATCCTGGTTCTATTTAAACTAATAGCGAGAACTCTGATCGACTTCCAAAGAGGTAAGATATCATTCAATTACCATAATTAGATTGTTAAGAATTGTTCAGCTCCAAGTTTTGTAATAATTCAAAGGCTGTTACCTTCATGAATTTTAAGTCAGATGCAAGTATAGCATGTTGCAAATCTTCTGGTGCTTATGCAGTCACATTGCGTTCAGCACTGGAGACTATTCATATTCCTCACATTCAGCACATTTTGGAGCCTTGATGAGGCAATTAGAAAATCCGTATAAATAAGCCTAGAAAAAGTATTACAGTATCTTTTCTTCTTGTTGTCACTCAGGTAGTGCCCAGTTTTTTCATGGCTTTTACCAACTACTGAGCTCCTGCTATGAGAGTTTTGCTTGAATAGTTAATTTGAAAGTTAAGTGTAAAACGAAGAATCCAAAGGCCAGCTCTGTGGGATGTTTTGTGATACTAGTAGAAATGTTCTCTCTAGTCAGCATCTCTAAGACTATAAAACTTGATTTAAATAATTTTTTTCTACTGTACAGTCCCCAACAGACGTTAACTGTTAATAGTTTTTACAGCTCTAATTTAATCTGGTAGAGTATTGAATTTGTATGTGAAAGGTAATAAAATCCTTTGAGTAGGAAGATGGAGTTTATGTTCAGAATAACAATCTATCAGTTTTGCAAAGGGTTGTTAAATTGCTGCTTTATAACTGTGATCAGATTAAGTCAGCCTAGCTGTATTTTGAGCCTTGCTTTTCACAGAATCACAAGATTTTTAGGGTTGGAAGGGGCCTCTGGAGATTATCCTGTCCAACCCCCCTGCCAAGGCAGGGTCACCTGGAGCAGGTGACACAGGAACATATCTGGATGGGTTTTGAATGTCTCCAGAGAGGGAGACTCCACAACCGTCCTGGGCAGCTGTTCCAGCGCTCTGCCACCCTCAGTGTAAAAGAGTTCTTCTTCGTGTTGAGGTGGAACTTCTGTTTTTTTCATTTATGGCCATTGCTCCTCATCCTGTCGCTGGGCACCACTGAAAAGAGTCTGGCACTATCTCCTTGGCACCAGCCTTTGAGGTATTCATATGCATTAATGAGTTCCCCTGTTAACCTTCTCTCCTCTAGACTGAACAGGCCCAGCTCCAACAGTCTCTCTTCACAGCAGAGATGCTCCAGACCCTAAATCATCTTTGTGGCCCTCTTCTTGACTCTCTCCAGTAGCTCCTTGTCTCTCTTATACTGAGTGGCCCAGAACTGGACACAGCACTCCAGATATGGCATCACTAGGGCTGAGTAGACATGCAAGGATCACCTCCCTTGACGTGCTGGTCACACTGTTCCCAATGCACCTCAGGATACCATTGGCCCTCCTGGCTGCAAGGGCACACTTCTTACTCATAGTCATCCTGTCACCCATCACGACACCCAGCAGAGCTGTTCTCTACTAGGTCAGTCCCCAACCTGTGCTGGTACTTGGGGTTATTCCTCCCCAGGGGCAGGACCATACACTTGCCCTTGCTGAACCTCATTAGGTTTCTCTCCTAGACCTCGGCTGCATGCTGAGGAATTGCTTCTGTGTATTTTTCCTAGAAGAGCTGGTTGCTGTTTTCTGCAGTGAACTCTTTCCTGGGGAACCCCATTTCCCAACGTAACTTCTCCAGCTTCTGCCTGTTTGGGTTGTAGTCTTCTTTCCTAGAATGCTGCCTTGGACAGGTCAAAGAAAGGTATGCTTGCACTGACCCTGCTGAGCTTCATGAGATTTTGGCAGAACCTCACTTGGCTCTGTCTGTGGTTTTACCCTGAGACTAGCGAGGAAGGATTTAGGATATGAACTGTTAGCAGGGTGCATTCAAAGCTATTGGATAGCTGTTAGATGACCAAATTTAAATGGGGCATGCAATAGGATTCTGAGTTTACCCAGTTGTTAGCATAATGGCTCTGTCTTCTGAACATCTCAGGCTTGCCTCAGCATGAGTTTCAGGTGTTTTGAGCCTCCATATCAGATAAGGATGTTGAGCCAGAAATTGTGGTAATGGGCTGTAGTGCTGATGTGGTTTTAAGTTGTAGGCTTACCAGTTTATACTCCTCCATTTGAAAACCTTTTTGGACAGGTGCTTTGTTGACAGTGTATCTCTACATGCACAGTACATTAGCATCAGTTTTCTTGTTTACAAATAATCTGTTACCTCATTAGTCCTCAAAAGCTCAACTTGAAGTTGTCTTCATCACCTCAAAAACATCTGGCTACTAAGTTGTTAAGTCATCCTTCCCTTTGTGTGACATGAATGTGAAAATGTTGTAAACAAGTTTCCAAGGGATCAACAGCAATTTTTCATGCAGTATATATTAATTTGTCTTGTAATATTCCTTTTATGTCAACTGCAATAATTCCCTGTGCTTAAAGCATAAATATCTTTTCATGTGTGTTTGTCTGAAGTGACAGCAAGTTGCCAGAGTTGTTATCAGACACAACATATGAGGATGAGTAACACCATTGCATTATGACTGCAGCTATTAAAAAGGCAGGGAAAAAATATTATTAAAAGCTGAGTATTTTTGGTAGGTTTCTAACACAGTTTGTGAGTGTTTAGGGGGAATGTGGAAAATAAGGTACTTGCATTTAGACCAGCAGTTTCTGGAACACCTCAGGGTAGTATCAGCTAGTAGGGTCTCTGTCATATGACTCAACATGGGTGTATTTGGTGCAAAATACTGAATGCTCTTCCCTCTGCAAGCCCATGGTTCTGTGTGATGTTGATGAATGAGCTCAAGACCCCAGAAGTGCTAAGTGCCTACATCTGTGGCTGTATATCTAGTTACTATGTGGTTATTTTACCTGCATCTCTTTAATATCAGCATTGCATGTGCAGCCAGAGTCCAATTTAAAACCTGTAGTGAAAGACTCCTGAAATGACTCATTGGTGAAAATCTTTGTGATAAGTAAAAAGACCCTTCAGAGTCCTGAGCAGTAGAATGTGACACTGGCAGCATGTTCCATGAAGGAGTCTTTCATCTCAGCTTATGTCCCTTGGTATCTAAAATAGCAGCAGTAGTTCGGTGGAAGGTACAGTGCTTTTCCTGGCTATTGACTCGGGAGGATCCCAGGAATCTTATTAGAACTGAAAGCCAACAGGAGAAATAATTGCAAGGAAATTATAGCTGGAAACTTAGAGTCTTACCAGTCTACAAATGGTCTCAAAGTGTGCCACATGGATTCCCACTGGAGGGAGACATGAATGTGTGGCTTCTGATTTTGCTGAGAAAGTTCATTGGTGTGAAATAGAATATTTTGTGTTCCTCAGTATGGGTGTGGAATTAACCTCCAGACGATCTTTTAACTATTTCTAAGTAGCAGTGTCTAATCTGATCCTGGAAATTGTTATATTGATCCTGTGGAAGGCCATCAGATGAAACAGTGTCAAGCGGTAGTTGGGATGTTGTGCTTTTGAGGAAAAGGAGAAGCATAGGGATTTGTGTTCAAAATGTATAATTTCTCACATCAGATATGTTAACTATTCCTTTGTGGGTGCCATGGTTTAATCCCAGAATCTTCAAATTCTGCTGTATAAGAAAGTCTATGTGGTTTCATAGCAAGTACCCTTCATTTCAACTTTGGAAACTGTTCCCATAATGTCAGAGCTAAAGGTGGCTCTGATAGTTCTTTGCTTGGCATTTATGAACTAGAAGAGCAGTAAGAGCAAAAAGAGAACCTTCCTGCAGACAGGAAAGTCACCCATAAGATGGCTGAGCTTTCAAAAACAAGACCAAAGTTTTGTTCATTCTCTCCTTTTTTAAAAATAAATACATATATATTAAAAAAAAAAAAATCTGTCATAGCTCTAGTAGTTGTCCAGGTAGGTGATCTCCCCAAAAGTATGCACTAGGAGGACATTTCTGACAAGACTGTGCATTGGTGGTGAGGCCAACACACTGTAATAGCCATGTCCTTCATAGTGAATTCCTAGGCACGGCTTCACACCCACACAGCGTGGGGCTATTTCTCCCAGCACCCTGTGACAGTGTGCCAGGGTAACCCCACTGTGACAAAATCGTATTCCTTTTCACAATATAAGTCAGCAGGTAGAACTGGCCACGTGATGACTAATAAGCTACAACTGCAGAGTGTGAGCTTTGTAAATAGAGGGTAGAAAGAGTAAAGTCAAAACAAATGAGGTTCGTGACTATCTCACAGATTTACTGTAGCAGCTATCCTTGTCTACTCCTGGACTTCACAGGTGTTTCAAACCTGACCTTATGTCAGCCCATAGGAGCGACTACTCTCTTGACTTAGAACCACTGCGAGAAAAGAAGGAATGAGAGCTGCCATTGTTTGTTTGTTGCTTTTAAAATCCAACTCCCTGTTGCAAGGCAGCAAGATGAGCAAATGGTTCTTGCACCTGGCAAGTTACCATCGGCAATTATTGCAATGCTTAGTGTCTTTCTGCCACCAGCAGAAATCCCTTTGCTCCCTTTCATTCAGAGATTTCATTGTTCTTATGGGGATGGTACAATTAAAGCCACAAGATTTACTGCTCTAATTCTCTTTTGTGTGCAACAGGAGGGAGAGAGAGAGAGAAGGATGATACATGGGGCTGGGCTTTCGGTTTTTTTATTATTTTGTTTTATTTTACTGACCAACAAATATATTTTGTATATATAGCTGACAAAAACAGTTTCTTTCAACTCATCAAACCATTCTGCTAGTAATTGGATTAAAGACTATTATTTCACATAAAGGAATCTGGTTATTTGGAAAAAAAAAAAAGCTATGACTGCATTTCAGTCCTCTCTGTTTACAAACCTTGTCATCTGAGCAGACTGTACCATATGTTTTTCTTCATGTTTCTTTCAGTATGGATGTTTCCTAGTTTTAGATATGTCATTAATGTGGGGCTAATATCAAGAACACTGTTTCTGACAAATATGTAAAAAATGCTGTTTATGGTAAAAGTGTGTATGGAAGGGAAACACAGTGGTTGACAGAAATCCAGGTTTCATTTTTAGCCCTTTCATTATTGCCCCATCTGTGACCTGAGATGAATTGCCAAATAAGGCATTTTCAAAGGGGACATCTGTGTATATGAGTTCAATTCCCCTGTTCTAAGCCAGCATCTGACAGTGAGCTATTCAAATTTAAGCTCTTGACCCTCAGTTCAGTAGAGAGAAATGAGAGCAACTAAAGAAGGACAATTCACCAGATCCATCGTAGGAGGAGGTGAACTGCCACAAAAGCACAGAGTGGTTGGTTTACACCTGCTTGTCCACAGCTTGGACACTGAGGTGAAGGCAAGCAGGATTCATTAGTGGCCCTTCAGAAGGATTTCTTAGACACCCTAGATATCATTTGACTCATGTTTGGCAATGTGGAAGATCATTCCTCTGAAGCTTCAGCCTTGGCATTTTCAAAACCAAGTTGCTGCTCTGACTAAAATTCATGTACATTTAAATATAGGTTTAAATTACAGCCCTGTTGAGCCTTAATTTCTCTCTCTGTGAAATTAGACTCTTCATCAGACCTGCATGTTTCAAGTATTAACAGACAGGCTTTATTAATGGATGCTCCAGGTAATCAAGACAATGAGATTTCATTATCTGACCAGTCTTGCTAGAATTTGTAGAATATCACACTCTTTCTTGCTTCAAGGGTTGGTCCATTTCATTTACCAACTACAGACTCCAGTGTGCCTCCTCTGTGGACAAATTGGTAAATTAGTCAGCTGCCAAAAGGGAGTAATTTGACTTACCTGAAATGAGCAGCAGTGGGATGAAAATACATTACCTCTGTCCCACTGGATAAGCCTCAGATTGTATTGAAATAGAATTAGGCCAAGGGAGTCAATGTACTGGATAATAATGAAATGTTTAATGTGGATTAGCTGCATATAAAATGAATACATTAGAATGAATTGCTGAAGAAATGAAACTATGTCAGGCCTTTATCCTGAATCTATAATATTAGACTTAAAAATGGTGACTCTTCTGACTATAGAATACTGAAAATAAAGCTATTGAATTTGTGCTCTTTATTTGGATGAGATAAATAGATATAAATAATTATTTAGATAGATAAATAGATATCAGAGCAGTCAAATCAGGATCCCACTGAACCAAGGCTAATACATTTGGGTCCGGACCAGAGGTTACAGACAAGAATCTAAACCTAAAATTCTTTAGTTACCTGCCTGGGCTTTTTTCTTCTGGGAGTTAAATCTAAATGTAATATCTGTTTTGAGCCATTCAAAGGTGAGTTGAAATGTTGCCTTAGTAAGTTTAATACAAAATGGGCAAACTTTCCAAACTAAATGGTTAATATAGCCTTTGACTGTGAGATATGGAAGGGCTGCAGATCAAGCCACACCATAAAAATTACAAGTGCCTGTCTTCATTCTGAGAGGCTTTTGGGCTTTTTAAAATTTATTTATTTTTAAAGCTTTCTTGTTGTCTCCTCTCTTCTAGGTTCATTTCTGTTTCTCAACACATCAGAGAGGCCAAGCCCTGTCATCCTGAGCCCTTGGCTGAGAAGCAGCAGTGATCAGTGTGTAGTTCAAGTGGCTGTGTATAAGTTTTACCAGCAGAGTGGAGAATATATTGCTCGTGTCCATCCCATTGACGAAAGCAGCAGTGAAATCTTATCAGCAGAGAGTCCAGAGAAACATGGGTAAGTCTCGACCTCATTTGACTCACAGCTTGAATTGAAAAGAATCACTCAATTGCATAGCAATCAAGTCACAAATGTATGCTGCAGATATAAGGGGAGCAGGACATCACACTGAGTAGATGTTTGTTTTGCATGGGTCTAAAATATCATAGAAGCTAGAGATTGGTGCTTATTTTATTACACAAAGCATCAGCAAACTTCTGGATCTGCGTAACTGAGTCTCTAAGTCAACATCACATTTATTCTCAGTGCTTGCAGGTAGAGGTATAGCATGGATACTCATCCTGAGGTTAAAGCTTTTCTGTCTAATTCACTCTACTTGATTCTTTTTACTACTTCTTTATGCATGTAAACTATGGGTCTTAGAACGTCTACTGAACCTTTGCAGTTGCATGTGTCTGCATACATTTTAAGTTTTGTCATGCATTTGTGGTTTTTTTGTCAATAAAACATTTCAGAACTACTGGCAGAGGAGGAAAGCTTTTGCTCTTTGAAGGGTGCAACTGCTTGAAATCTTTTATCCTTTTTGTGCAATTAATCTTGATGATGTTTTAATTTGTCAGACTTCCTGTGTATTCTTTTAAATTTTTGCTAGCAGCAAAACAGCAGGAGCTGAGCATAGTAAATATTTCAAGATGCTGTAGTAATAGAGTAACTCAGAATTTAATTTGGATATATGTGAAGATAATTCACTACCTGCTATACATACTGATTTTTTTTTTGATTTTTTTTTTTAACCTTGGTTGTGAAATGTGTTAAGATGCATCATTTTTACCAAACATCTGAAATGTTCTTTGTTTTGATCTGATAGATTACAGTCTCTAAAAGCAAGTCCTGCTGGCTTGTGCTTGTAACAAGATGTGATTATCTGATTACTGTCTACAGCAAATTCTGTATTTTCCAGTAGCAAAAGGAGAATGTGCAATAAAAAACCTTGCAGGAGATAACCTAACTCATAGAAACAGTTTGAATAGTTGTAATTCTCATATAACACATGGCCTATAAAAGTGAGGAGGAGAGCTTGTGTGAGGATCTAGATCATACTTAGTTCCAGCAACATCATCCAAATTGTAAATTGCTGTTGATGTCTGGGGAGAGGTAATTAGAGGAGCTGCAGCAGCTGTCTTCTTCCTTAGCTCTTTGCAAATGCTGTGCTCTATGTCACAGCTAATAAACATGCTTTGTGCAAAGTGCCTCCTGTGCTGGCACTGCCACTGTTCTTTGGCACTCACAGGGAATATTGCTGTGTGTAAAATGCTTTGGTCTGCTGCATTCAGGAGCTCCAGCTTGGATCTGTGGGTGGGCAGAACTCATTAGGAGCACAGGCAAGTGCCAAATGTAAGGAGCCTTGAAGGGAAGAGTAAGATCACTCTAAGTATGATAACAAATTCCTACCTTTTCCATCTGCTGGAGATAACATGGACTGCTCAGCTGGGTGTTGCAGATGGAGATTGTCACCACAGGAAAGAGGGTTTGTGCTTTTACACAGGAGCTGGATTTGGTTATAACTTGCCTGTCCCATATGCTTGCCAGAAGTGCAGCTCGCTCCCCAACAGCATCTCTGTGGTGTGTAGGGTGGTGAGGGTGTGCCTGGCCTCTCGTGGTTTTGTGTGTCTGGCTCCTTGGTATTCCCGTGCTGTAAAACTGCAGTTGGAGCAACCGGCTGGTTCGTTCCCCCCCTCCCTCCTCTGGGCCTGTCCCTTTACTGGGAGAGGCAGTAGCTCTTCCCCCAGCTCACAAAGCACAAAAACTCCGATACCATGCCCACATAAATATCACATGGGGATGGTGAATTAACTACCCACAGACTACATACACAGATGATAGGGTTGCAATTTGCTACCATTTGCCCTGGAACTTCGTTTCAGGATTTGAGTGCTCCTCTGCCCTTTGTTTGAAGGGATAATATTTGATATTCCAGCTTTGATAACAAGACATGTCAATCTCACTTTTGTAAAAATCTTCTTTTCTTTAAATAGGAATCCAGAATATCTGATTTGAAGTCAAGAATAATTCAGTAAAGTTCTTAAAAGAGCTAGCAGTCCTACCATGGAATTCTGTACTATATGATATTTTATTTTGTCTTGGAAATTGCAAGCAATTGTATTGTTTTATAACAAATTCTTCAACCATACTATAACCAAATAACTTCTAAAATTTCGTAAGGATTTTCTGTCTAGGCACAAGGTAATTGAATTCCTCAATGATCCTGTGCTAGAAATAAAAACACTTTAAAGTTTCACAGGTGACACTTCTTTGATTCCATATGCTTTATATACTGTTTTGCAAACAAGAGGTGTAAATTGTGTGTAGTTTCCAGTGACTGGTATCTGCAGTAGTGAGTCCATGAGATGGGTTAAAATCAAGGTCATAGCAGGAGGACTGTGTTCTATTGAAACAAATTAACCCTGAGGGTGAAAAAGAACTAAGTTAATTCCAGGGTGGATTTTCTTATATCTTGAACTATGCATAAGTAGCAGCATCAGTATCTTCTTTACTGTTTGGTTTTGGGGTTTTTTTCCTCTTTTTCATTCTTTTTAAACTGCATAAGCTGAATTACATATATTAAGATCTTACAAAGTCTTCACAGTTCACTTGCATTTACAAGAGAATAAAGTAGATGCTGTCAGGTGTTACTATTTTGTTCGGGGTGAAACCAGGCACACAAAGGTTTCAGTTGTCAACACTTGAAGCTGATTTTAAGTAGAATATATGTAAAGCTGTGAAATTGTACTAGGTAGAGACAGCCTAGCACCCAGTATTTATTTGTTACCAGAGTTCATCTGTGTAGTCTTTGTGTATAAATTACCAGGTGTGATCATGCATAAAGACTCAAAGCAGAACTAGTGATGGTCTGTTTGCTCCTCTGGTCTCTTTCTCCAGAAAAGAGGTAGCCCAAGGCTGTGGACTAAAGTTGTACAAGTTCCACAATGAGTCAGAGTCATTACAGAAATTGTTGTGTGGAAGACACTAATTTTATTTTCTTACTTGATATATTTCACTGCAGCTGATCTATTGCAGATAGGAAGAAATCTGGCTGATTTAAGATGCATCACATTGCAGTAGGGTGGGGGAGATGGGACAGACATCAGGAAGAGCATGGTACAAGTGATGGCTGCAAATGCTTCCTGAGTCACATGAAACACCACAGGCTGGCAAAAGGGGACTTATTTTGTGTTATACAGAAATGCAGTCATAACTTGTATACGTAATATTGACAACAATACTTACCACTCATAAGGTAACCAAGTCCTTGTTTATCAGTTCAACAGAATTGTATGCTTTCTATTTTCTTAAAAAAAAAAAAAAACAAACAGAAATCTTGCTCCATATTTAATATAGGGGTTTTGGAACACCTTTGGTTAGACCTTCTTTAATTTAGTTCCTAAACAATCGGTAGGTCTCCTCTATGGGGAACAACATATTGCTGTGTTCTGTTAGAATTAGATTTGTTGCATGATAGTGTTTCTAGATTATCTGACTCTGTGGATGTGTTTTTGATATGGTTAGTCTCTTCTGACATCTTTTGCAATTTTGTTGGGTTTTACAAGCACCTGCAGATGATACAGGGAATGAAGCAGTGCAGTACTATTGATCCTTTGTAATGGCGAAAGAGTTGTTATAATTCCTGCCATGGAGCACAGCACTCTCTGATTTATCTCAAATACCACTAGATGTGGGTACTGTTCTTTGCTGGTTTTCTGCTCCCATGGTGCTGTATACAGCCCTTTCTTGTTGCTATTAAATGGATTTCCTATTGTCTGTTTCTGGAGGTGAGGAGGCAGCAAGTGTCTTTATGTAGCATATTGGTTATTTAGCAACGCAGAGTTGCTTCTACAATTTGAATGTTGCCTTCTGAGTGCTTGTCAGACTGTCACTGTGGCCACTGATTTCATTTCACCTCTCGTTTGCTTTCCCATGTGTTAAATTTATAATTATAAAACAAGGAAGATTTCAAATGTGCCTAGTAGAGAGGAGAAAACACAAAGGAAAACTTGTCAACAAGGTCAAAGTTTGTAATAAAGGACTGATTTTTATTTCTTTAGATCTGTGTAATTTTGGAGAGAGTTGGGCAAGGACAAAAATATCATGGCTCATTTTAATTACCATTACTATTTTACACTTCTACTTGCTCTATTTATGGCGAGTTGCAGTATTATATACTGTATATCAAACCAAACTTTTTTTTAAGCCCATAGCAAATGACACCATAACTTCAATTTTGTCTTTTATTGTAAACCTCCCTCATCACTAATCCCATAAATGTGTTCTTGCCCAAAAAAGTAATGAAGTGAGTGGATGTTGATACTGTTCACAGGACTGAAGGTCTTTGAGGCCTCCCTGGAGATGGGAAGTGGTGAATATCCTTGGATCAGCTACTGCAGCAGGAATATCAGGATGTCAGCCTTATTCAGATGTAGATTCAAAAGATAAGAGTTGAACGACTGGACTGAGTTCACTTCTGTCATCTGTCTTATGTTCCCTGCATCAGTCAGGCACACTGCATATTTTGTTGTGTTGCTGCTGTTTCTCTATAGGAGAGTGCAGGGTAGTTTCTCTAAGATATTTTCCTGTATATTCTCAGTTTATAATTGCCAACTTTAATTACTTAGATTGTATGCCAGGAGTACCTTGTCTCTTCCTACAAATCCTTGCAACGCTTGAGAGGCAAAGCGAGGTTGTGGCACTGACACATCAACGTGATCTGCTTTGTCACCCCACACTTAGGGGATGTGGACTGTAGAATCCCTGCAGAGAATTGCTGATACTTACATACCTTTTGACTTCAGAATAACTGTACAAACCACATAAAATGACTTTGCAAGCTGTATGTGTTTTTTGAGCTGTGAGTAGGACCTTTAGACTTAGTTTAGAGCCTTAACCAAACCTGAGATTTATCTGAAGATTTTCGAGCAAATATGTGAAGTTTAAGGCGTTTCTTAAATAACGCTTGAAATCTGAATGTGCATACGTGAGCAAGAAAACCGTAAAATACTGCTATTTCATATAGCCAGTACTTTAGCAGGTGCATGCTAAAGTGCACAGAGCACTTCCAACAGAGAAAGTTTACCTGGTTTTGAAGGTTACTACAAATCATGACAGGCTATTCCCTTTCTGGCATCTACAGCTTCACTTGAGATTGATTGCATTGATAGATGTCAAGAAAAATAGATGAAGAAATGACTAGCATCTGTCACATTTGACCTTGGGGCTCAAAATCTGAAGGTTATTTCTTGTACTAGTATTGTTCCTTTTCTTGTTTGGTTTTTTTTTTTTTTCCTTCTTTCCGTGCAATAGCTTCAGTAACCTGTCTCTGAGACCATGGGCTTAGTAGAAGGAATTTACTTTCCTGGAACCCTTTAACCTTAAAAATAACATTCTCAGATTAGTAGTAATATGAATTTCCTTGACTTTTTTTGCGAGGAGGGTGGGATGTGAGTTTTTTTCCTTCTCCTTGAAAAACTTTACTAAATTCAAGTCTTTGTTTTGCAAATGCCTGGACTAAGACGTAAAAAGAATGAAGACCAAATTGTGTATATTTGGGCATTTAAACTAATTTTTAGGCATCAAAATATATCTCAAAATTCACAGCGCACTTTTATTGCAGAGAATTCTAAATCACAAGTTTAAGTGATTCAGCCTAAACTATGCATTTGAGAAATTCAGGTAATCCAGGAAAATAATTTGGATTTATGGATTCCTTAGAAACTGAGCTCTCCCACCTTGGTGGCCAGGCATCACTATTCCTTGATTTTAGAGGGGAAACTTCAATTGCTCTATACAGAAAACTAGCACTAAACTTTTCTTGTTCTATTATCCAGTAACCAACTTTTAGTCCCTTTCAGTCAGTGAAATTAAGTGCAAAACAAGAAAAAAGAGGGGAAGAAGTAAAGAAGAAGTTGGTGTCTCCTTTCATCCTTCCCTTTTCCAATGACACTGTACTTGATACGTACGAAGAAAGAGTCCCTTTCATAGCAAAAGCTTGTATTTGAGATAAGTTTTCCGTCTCCACCTAGAAATCCTTTGGTTCTTTCGGTATCTCAAGTCTAGACCTTTAACTCTGTTGGTCATGGAACCTTGAGGAATTTGTTGCTATTTTGCTTTTGTTTCACACTAAATCACAGAATCAATTAAGTTAGAAAAGACCTCTGAGATCAAGTTCATCCTATAACTGAACACCACCATGTCAACGAGACCTAAGTGGCACTAATTGGTATGTTCAATCTTTCCTTAAACACCTCCAGTGACAGTGATTCCACCACCTCCCTGGGCAGCCCCTTACAATGCTTAAACACCCTTTCTGTGAAGAAGTGCTCCTAACGTCCAACATAAACCTCCCTGGTGCAGCTTTAGGTCATTTCCTCTTATCCTGTCACTAGTTACCTGGGAGAAGAGGCTGACCCCCACCTGGCTACAACCTCCTTTCAGGTAGCTGTAGAGAGTAATAAGGTCTACCCTGAGCCTCCTCTTCTCCAGGCTAAACAAACCCACCTCCCTCAGCTGCTCCTAACAGGAATTACTCTCCAGACCCTTCCCCAGCTCCATTGCCTTTCTCTGGACTCATTCCAGCACTCAATATCTTTGCTGTAGTGAGGGGCACAAAACTGGACCAGTGCTGGGTACAGAGGGACAATCACTTCCCTAGTCCTGCTGGCCACACTATTCCTGATACAGGCCAGGGTGCCACTGGCCTACTTGGCTCCCTGGGCACGCTGCTGGATCATGTCCAGATGTTGTTGACCAGCACCCCCAGGTCCTTTCCTGCTGGGCCACTTTCCAGCCACTCTTCCCCCAGCCTGTAGAGCTGCAGGGGGTTGTTGTGGGCAAAGTGTAGGACCTGACACTTGGTCTTGTTGAACCTTTTACTTTTGGGGAGATTGCACATTCTGAATGGTTTTAATTTTAAGGTGAAACAGAGCACTTCAAAGCTTTATGAAACAGTATGAACATGATACACAAATGTCTGCGGCTGTGTGAAGACTGTTTTCCCATTACACTTGTGCACTAGGTTATGTGGGTCACGTCACTTTTGCACTAGAGTGAAGTAAATGTCTGTACACTTCTGTTTTAAATGTCTTAGTTGTTCTGCTGCTGCTGAAGTGCTATATTATTACTTGAGATAAGCATGGGTCCTTTTTGTAGATTTTTTTTTTTCAGTATTGGTTTGCTTTAGAGCCTGCCTTAGTTTTCCATGTAACCTCAAGTACAATAAAACAGTAGCTCCATACTGCTCCAGAAAGGTTCACTGTGTTGTCAGTTGAGACTGAACTGTAGCAGCTTATTTCTTCTTACAGACATTTATATGGAAGCAAACTTTTTATTACAAAGGATGATAAATTAATATTACCAGAAACTGAGTTGTGAGTGCCACTCAGTATTGCGGTGGATCATAGTGTGAGGGAACAATATTGTATGACCTCTTGGACCACCCAAAGCCAACCAACCTAAGTGCATTAATGAATAATTGCAATTACTTGTTGGGGTTTTTTTAAGCAGTTGATAACAGATCCAATCAAACTGATTGAAAGTCATTTTGGGGCAATATGTGGGAAAAGTGTTCTTTCTTTTCTTGTGATATATATTATCAGACAGTTATTAGCTGGCAGTGCTGCATTTTAGTGATGTCTGCCAAATTCAAATGCAAATGGGAAAACCAGGGTTGTGTGATCTACTAATTGTAATGACAAAAATGGGTGGGGGGAAAAGTAATTTCAAGTTGAAATAAAATTAGCAAATGAGGAAGGTTTTTGTCAAACATGACAATTTGGCTTACCACAAGAGCTAATTACTTAATGTCTAGAGAACTGAAAACAATAACAGAAAATGTAGAAGTTATTTTTCAGGCTAAGAATTTGGGGTTTACCAACTGGAGTAACATTTTCTACTGCTTTTAACATGGTGCTGTACACATTGTAGTGGAGGAGTTCTAGGGTGGTGAGGTGGATGGCCAGTGTGCCTTGGCACAAGAATCCTTGAGGCTTCCCAAATAATCACTGCTGGTGACCTTCCTGGGCTCTGGGAGCTACTTCTGTTCTTGAAACCCCAGAGACTGGCACATCTGACTCCGTAGAAATTATGCCAAACTGACCACAGGTAACAGAGTTGAGGCACCCTTAATCCACCTGGTTTGGATATTTGTTCTTTTGAAACTAAAGATCCCTTAATACAAATTATTTCTTACGGGGCTGAAACAATTTCTTCAGACCAGTCTAAGAAACCAAATCCAACTTTTATACTGTCCACGTCCTGGGCACAAAAGTCTGTTGTCTTAAACTTTTATACCTTGTGCCCTTCAGAATTATTTGCAGGCTCCTCTTCTCTTGTTGTTATGCTATTCTTACTTTCCAGAGTATAGGCTGGCTTTCCCCCCCCACCATTCTCTCATTACTTTAACTTGTTTCCCTTGTTTCACAGATCTTGTGTTTTCTTCTCTACATGAAGGCTTCTACTTCAATTTTTAAAAGTCATCCCAAACTAATCTTCACAGGCCTGTGTTGATGTTAGTCCATGTTGCACTTCCTATCAGTGTGGACATGCCAGAATGAATTCAGTTTTTGTAAAACCTGAACAAACAAACAACCTGCCACACATACACACACCCCCCACCTAATTTCATCATTCCAAGCATGTACAAACACTTCATTTTGTCATCTTTTCTTCATTTCAGTGTCCTTTCTGCTGTATGGAATTGCAAGAGTCTCTTTAGGATCCTTTGCTATGTCCAAGTATGCCTTCCCACAGCCAAATACTTCCAACATTTTTTTCCAGAGACCAGGCAATTAATATTGCCAGCCTTTTTTCTAGTTATTTTTCCACTCCCCGCAAGCTAAGCTCTCTGTCATTCTGCTGTTGGCAAAGTTGTATAACAAGCCTGTGGTATAATTGCTTTCTGCATTGTCTATTTGTTTTTGACCTTAAAATCCTTCTGAGTTTTGTGCACCCTCCTCAGCGGCTGTCCCACTTTGGAGCCTGGTTTTGTCATTGTATGCAATTTCCTTGGGGCTTTCCTTGCTAATGCTTAAGAATATCTTTCTTATCCAAGGCAAATCTTCCCTGCTGTAGGAAGTACTGTAGAAGATTTAGAAGGTAATATTTCTCCCTTCGGTTTCGGAGAGAAATTATTAACTAGGTGCTGATAACTTTGCAAGACATAAAAAAATCATGTCCTTGACCCATCCAGCTGCTAAAAGTGTTAGTGTAGTGGTAACACAGTTGATTCTGCATTCTAAGTCAGGCTCTTGGCTATAACTCTTAAATTCTCTCAGTTCTGTTCCATGACTTGGACCACAGGGTTGAAATCCAATAGGACAGCTTTGCACCCTCACTTTAAAGAACACTGTTGGTATTGCTACCTCACCAAAAATGGTGCCTGTTATTCTCAAGTGCTGATAAATGAGATTTTTTTCTAATCAAGAAAGAAAAAAGAGAACTCTGATAAACTTGATCTCTAACTTAGAATTTGCTTCTGCATATTAAAAAGAAATCAAAGACTTATTCAACAGGAATTTGGAAGTTCATTCTCAATAAATTCCCACCTGGGAAATTGAATGAAGGCTTAGAAATTATTTAGATTCTGATGCTTGCTCTGGCAGCTTGGCATTCTCTTCAGTGATTGAAGAAAGCACTGAACAACTTTCCACGGGGATACAGTCCGGACTGTGCTGTATGACAGCAGTGTGAAGCACTTTGCAGAACTTTTAATTTAAAACTCATGTACCATACTTGCTAAATAGTACTGCTCCTGCCTGAAAGCATTTTTCTGTCAAATAGCTACCTTTGTTTTCTTTTGAATTTTGTTGTTTCCTGTGGCACACATCTGGTACAGTAGAAATTATATTCCTTTAATAAAATACTCTCTCAAGAGCTCTTTTGTACTGGCAGAGGCAAACCATTACTGTCAGTGACTAGTCTGGCAAAAACGTGGGTTTTGGGTTGACACTAACACCAAAGGCACAGGTTTCAGACAGCCTTGTCAGATCTACTTTATATCCTGCACTGTTGCAGAAGGCTTTTCCTCACATTGCGCTGTTTGTTTTTAAAACATCAATACTATGAAAGTGTGAACATTCATGACTTGCACAGTGGCATTTTGGTATCTTGTCTAGAGAAATGAACAGTCCTTCCCAACTCATTTGGAAGTACTGGCCTTTTCCCTCTTTTTTTTCCCAAGGGTTGTGTTCATCTGTTTTTCTTTATAGTCTTTGAGTTCTCTGGGTCACCAGGAACAGTTGCCAGCTTTTTATAAACATTAGTCCATAACCTTATGATATTTATTGTGTCCTGTGTCAGGCTGGATAAATGAGACTTTCTGTAAGGAATAGCAGTAGTGAAGTTTGTTTGTTTACTAAGCATAATTGGAGCTTTTCCTAATATCCCTGACGGGGTGTGCTATTCATACTGATGCATTGAGGCCACAAAGGCACATAATAAAGCTCCTTTTGACAGGGCAAAATTATTCTAAGTTGGGATTTTAACCAGCAGCATGTCTGCCATCCTTGGTGAACTTCACAGAGCAGAAGACTGCAGAAGATTGGCACAAGTCTAAATCTTTCACAAGGCAATGAAGATTTTATGCCTCTGCTTTATCTAGCAAGAAGTACCAGCAGTAGAATAAATGAGACAATCTCTACTGTCTCCCATATTCAGATCAGTGGCCAGTTATTATGATGCCTCTATATACTTTTTAATAAAGAAGCCAAATAATCAGATATCCTTCAGTAGAAGAAAATTCCAAAGTGTAGAAAAAGTTTCCCTCTTCGGTGTGCTTGTCCAGAGATGTTCAGGTAATTTTAGTTAGAAGATTCCTGCTGGTAAATGAAGTGCAATGGATGACCTGATTACTTTTAGGATGTTAAGCATCTTAAGTGTGCCTAGTTAAATGTACCACACCACTAGGAAATAAAACATGAGATGATCCGTCTGGATATTGTCTTAGTTTAGGTGTGTTCTCAAACCTAGCAACTGGTTTTTTGCATCTCTGCTCCTTTCATTTCTGAATGCGTGTCTTTCAGGAGGCTGTGGTTAGGGAAGTGTGGGCTAATGCTTTTGACAATTCAGATCCATATCAAAACCATGATGATTGCAATTTGTTATTATTTCATGCCAGAAGAGCTATTCAGAGGCTCATTTCTTAGAGGTCTCTAGATAACATCTGACATAAGTTGATTTCCCTTTTTTGTAAAATCTGTTGTCTGGGAGTTTGGGCTCCTTTCATTCCTTTAGGCAATTTCTCCAGGTCAAGGCTGGGGCATGTATCTGGACTGTTTGAAAGAGCATTATCTGCTCTTACTGTTTCTGTTTTAGATAGGGCATTTTGATTGCCAATATCAAGGCAGTTACATTTGACAGTGCCTAGTAAAACAGCCCCTCTCGAACAATGAAAGATACTATCAACTTGAATGTTTATCAACAATCAAACCACTATCAATGTAATATTTTTTTTCAAGAACATCTTTCTTTTCACTTATTACTTGCCACCACCATTCTGTTATGGGAGGGAAAAAATTCCTGTATAATTTTACTGACCTCTCTTCTTAATAATTCAAAACCTGAGAGATTAGTATTGTCTTGGATAAGAGAATTTCTGTCTTCCCATCAGATCTTTTATCTCTTCTTGCTTATTCCCAGGACTCACTTTCCCCCTGTTCTTTCTGCCTCAATGTATTTTTCCCTTCTAGTTTTGTATTCCAGGCTTTTCTTCTAAGCAGGCTTTCCAGCCCCTCAAACAGGTCTCATTCTCTTTCTCGTCTCATCTTCTCTCAGTCTCTTGCTCCCGTCCTGCTTGGCTTTGACTTGGGTATATTTCTTGAGCATGTGTTCTGGATCCAAAGGCTGGGGGAGGCGCAGAGCAGCTTATTTTGCGTGCACAAGTCTGGTACTGCCTGATGCAGCCCAGAGTGAGTACTGGACACCCTCCCCTGTGCAATTCTGTAGGAAAGTCTCTGCCAAGAGGACACCAACATCAGCTTAGAGGCTGTACATGCTTAGAGGCCTTGCAAACTGTCCTCATCAAGATGAATTTTCCCAGAAAGAGATATATAAATGAAGCAAGTGATTCTATAAATCTCTGGCAATGCTTTCATCAAGTGATCTGAAGGACTTTTACAAACATTAAGACCCTGCTGAAGTAGGTGGTACTGTAGAGGTGGACATAGTCAAGTATTAGAGAGACATTCTAGATAATTTATGAGGTTGGTACTAACAGATGTGTGGCTGAGTAGCACTGCATTTATGGCATTTTTCTACTAGAAGGGTGCAGGTTTTAATGGGAAAAGATAACACTGATGTCTGCATTTTCAGAGTCAAATAAATTGATGCCAGTGGAGATGTTAATGTGTATCTCCTTCGTCGCTAGTGAGTGGCCTAACACTGTTCAGAGAACAGGCATTAATCCACTAAATTTCAGTATACACACAAAATCTAGATTCTGCATTTATTGCAGTGCAGAAACACCTGTAGGGGCAAAGATAAGAGGAAAAAAAATATTGTTCAAAGGCTAGGACTATTTTAACTCTGCATCCTGAGTCTTCGTCATGAGCAGCACTCGGCAGATACATTTCTATCCTTCAGGGGACTGGCATTGCACATACTCTTTCCATCTTCTCTTCCCCATGCTCCTGCCAGCTCTTCTCATTGCATTAATACTCCCTATTCCTGAGACATGGATGTCTGATTTGTGTCCATCTAACTGAATTGTGAACATTTTTTTCTCAAATTAATCACTACCTAATCCCAATTTCACGTGCCTTTGATGCCTGGTTTTAATTGCCTTAAAGTAGAAAGCTTCAATGAGCAGAAAAATTAAAATTGCAAAATCCTGATGGCTTTTTTTAGTTGAGTTATTTGCCTCCACAGTCAACTTGAAGAGTATGTTTTTTGCTTGGATTTTTTTTCTTTTTCTCACTTTTTTTTCCTTAAGCATGTGAATGTGTTATTAGTTTTCCATCCCAGGCAGAGCTGTAGGCTTAACTGCAGCAGATAGACTACCTTTTAGCTCCAGAACACAAAAGGTGTTCTGCGTTGCCTACACTCTGAAAGAGATCTTGCAAGTCAGTGAAATGAGCTCTCCCTTTCTTTTGAAGCAGAGCTTCACTTATGAACAAAACTACTTGGAAAGACTGAAACCTCTAATATGTAATGGAGTCTCAGGGATATCATGAAAAGGACAAGAGTGGGAATAAAGCATGTTGTATCCAATGGAAAAGCCAGAAGTAATTTAGGACAATTGCACGATTTCTTTTATCCGGAAAATATGAATTTCGTCTTCCATGAAATCAGAACTTTTTGTGGGAAAAGTTCAATTTAGATTAAGTGTTTTCCCTTAGGGCAAGGCAGATGAAGTGTTGGTTTCTTGAACTAACTCCAAATGCCTTCTTAGCTCTGGATTACAGAGGCTGTCATTTTGCTGCCTGAGTTCATGTGCAGCAGAGTTTGTCACTCTTTATAGCGATTGTTTTTTATCCTTCTGATGAGGCAGCAAGTCTTCTCCAGCCACTCTGTGGCACACCATGGAAGTGACATGACTTGAGGAGCATCATCAGATGCTGTTGGGAAAACTCTTTACACAAGGAATAATAGCTTTTGAGTGTCTGTCTGTGAGAGTGCTGTACAGCAGTATGGCTTCATAAGAGAGTGCAATGGAATGATGAATTGACTCAGACAGATACTGCAGGTCACCTGTATAAAGCAAACTGAAGCATGCTGATAAATTAATATCCTTTTTTTGTTTTAAAAATGAAAAAAACATGCTGCTACTTTGCAAATTCGTTGGGGTTTAGAACTTAATGAAGTGTAATAGCAAAGTCTAAGGGTCCTGTGTTTTCTCAGTCTGAAGAGTAAAGTTATTTTGCAGAGAAAAATCCCCCTGCTGTAGGACAAGTTAATTAATTATTGAGTGAAAAAGAAGCTGTCTGTCAAATTGCTAGATTTCAAATCTGAAATTTGTTGCCCTTTACCCCCTTGGGTTTTTTTCTAGGACTCATATAACTGTTTTTTCACAGTGTTGACTTTTTCTTAATGATTTCTGCTTGTAGTCTCCTGTAATAATTTATGCCACGATCATGCTCAGTTATTATCTGCTGACTGATAATAGAGTTTGTTTTACAAACAGCATTCATTGTAATGTAACTGTTCAGTACTGGCACAGCAAGCCACAGTAATAAATTCTGAAGGTTAATGTCATTCTTTACTCAGCTGTTGCTCAATTATCCATCAGAAGGTGTTTTGTTTTGGTTTGTTCCTTGCCTGTGACATCCCTAGTGAAAGTTGTTTGGCTTTGTGGGTTTTTCCAACATTTAAGTGTAAAAGGGATTTGTTTACCTTTTTACCTCTGAAATATATTTTAAACACCCTATTGGAAAGTTCAGGATGTTCTTGAAGGGTAAAGACATAGCCTTTATTGATTGTCTTTATATACAGTTACCTTTTTTGACCAGAATAGTTATTCAGAGCTGAAGATCCAGAGGCTGCGTTTGAAAGGAAAAAAGTTGGCAATAAGTCCAATGTTTTTGGTCATCCTGTTGATTTTTAAAATAGGGACATCAAACACCATAAAAATCTGTTGGTCACAGATCGTGTTGCCCATAAGCCTCCCTAATCTTTTTTCTGGGCCACTTTCAGTACTTGCTGTTTGATATTTACTCTTTCCTGAATATAATTTTCCTGATTTTCTTCCTCCTTGTGTCTCTCTCTCATGTATGCATTATACTATATACAGGACCTGGACTTCTCTCTGACATTCCTTAGAAAAGTTACTGTTTTTTCTCCTTTCTTTTTGCCTGACTTGATACAGAATAAGGGGTTTTTTTTGTTTATGTGGTGGTCATTGCTTGTGCACGTAATTTGTGTGTGTATGAGAGAGGTGCACACTTACACATGTTCATGCACTCCCAATTCTTGCTGAAGGTTTCAACAGTGTGATACTGTATCTTCTTGCATCCTTCATTGTGGAATGACTGCTAAAGGGTGGCTTTGTGGATCCTTACTCCCCTTTGGAAAAGCCATCACTGTTATGCCAGTTCCATCCATCTTTTATGGAATGCAGATATAAACTTATTTTTTAATGGTGTAGAAGAGGCAAAAGCTCAATGTGTTTTCAACCACAGAAGGGGAAGGAAGGGAGGGAGTGTTCCTCCAGATCATTAATCAGAATGAGAATGAGAAATTGAAACAGCTTCCTAGTCATTTACTATTTGCTGCAAAGTAAATCTATCTAAATATTAGTGCACTGATGACAGTAAAAAAAGGAGGGCGGGGGGGACAGCTGGTGGAGGGAGGCAGGGAAAGAGTCTTGTCATTAGCTTGTCACATGCTGTACATGGGAGACCAAAGATATTTGTAGTGTGGTATCTCTGTAATGAAAACTGGAGCCATAAAAATAGTTTCTTCCACGTTCTGGAAAAGGATTTCTCAGAGGAAATGTATTAACAGAATTTCATATTACAAATTATTGTTGCATACTCAGCTATTGTTTCAAATGAGAACTGTGTGTATTACAGGGCAAGAGAAGGAAGATACAGTTAGTACTTCTTCTGTAAGCACAATTAAGATTTTATGCATCTGGCTATATCAGTTCTACCCTAAAAATTGAAGTTATTATTTTAACAGAATGATGAGTCTGTTGTCCGTAGGATACCTGATGAACACACACATGTAGCTCAGGTTACACTTTTAGGGGCTGATTATGTGAGTCTCCTCATTTCACTGTACCTATACAGTAGAAGGTATTCCACTGTGGCAATGAGACTTGTTGGATGGATCTACTAAGGGTTCACCTCCCATGCTGAATTTACAGATCTCATTTTGGAGCAGTAGAATATGACCATATAACAGTATTTGTGCTGAGCGCAAATAGTGTTTTTCCCACCATGCCTAAAAAATTTTAATTAAGTAAATGCTTTGTTTCATCCAGTACTCTCTCTCCACCCAGGAGAGTCTGTGTTTGAAAAGCTGGTTATATTTTCATTACCTTCTTACCCTTTAATTATTTTTATGACCTTGCATAGAAGGTCACAGTTGTCTTCACAACAATTTGGAAGAAAGTTTAAAATATCACTCAGGTTTCCTATATCAATAAGTTGCTAGCAGAAAGCTATTTCTGTGTTGTTAGAATGTAGATTTTTCTCCTTCCTCCTCTAGTCTCCTTTCTAGAGGAAGGAGTGTTCCTACTTCATCTTCTTCTACCCCTTATACTCCCGAGAAACAGACTCTGTTTC
This sequence comes from Anabacerthia variegaticeps, assembly GCA_035583185.1. Classification (NCBI taxonomy): domain Eukaryota; kingdom Metazoa; phylum Chordata; class Aves; order Passeriformes; family Furnariidae; genus Anabacerthia; species Anabacerthia variegaticeps. The sequence continues at coordinate 12,837,965 of JAWWEW010000112.1, read as the reverse complement.
TTGTCTCTGAACTGTGTGTAGTTGGCTCTGACCGAATACTTCAGTTTCCAATTTCTGAATGAAGTGATTGATATGTGCTTGCACTTTGGAATGTGGCTTCAAATATGTGTGAAAATGAGTGAGAGATAAATTATCTTTCTTAGTGTTTTAGTTTCTGGGTATATAAATTGAAAAGTCTTAGAGACAACAGTTGTTCCAGAAGTGATGTGCCACCAAAGTTCCTAGTTCTTTGCCCCATTAAGCAGCAGAAAACTGAGTCTAGGGAAAACTGGCTCCTATTTCCAATTTCTGCATTAGCTTATATAAAAGGCAGAAGTCTGGCAGACTGTCAGGCTGCCCTGAGATTAGATGGGGTGAAGGCACACTTTGACAAATCACTCCAAACTGAGAGAAGACCTAGGCTGATATTTGCAGAAACCAAGACAAGCAGTTAGCACTGGTTTAATACAACTGTTGTGATTACTGCTTTCTGGAAACACAGCAGTGTCTTACCCTGCCCACCTTTGTTGTGGCCTGGCTGAATGGGATGCTGGACGTGGCTGCCTTCACTCCAAAGAATTGCATAAAGCTTGCATTTTTAATCTCACGTAATGCTCACATTTGGGCCTTAGTGCTGTTGCATCAAGACAGTAGGATGTCTAATCCATATCAGTGATGCCATTTCTTCATTTATATTTACATTAAACTCAAGTTAACAGTATCATTAACTTAGTGATATTATAGCATAGTCTTATGAGTGTATTTTCAAAACGCTTCTTGTTGAAAGAGATTTGCGAAGTACTTTATTGCTAGCCAGAAATGGTTCTAGCAAACCAGTGAAACGCTCTCTAATTAAATGAAAGTAGTTAATTTTTCTTTTTCTTCCCTTGAGATTTCAAGTCACAGTGGCACCCACAAATCTCCTGTCTGTACTCACAAAGACAGTGAGCTTTTTTCCTCTTCACAATTGGCTGGCAGAGGATCTGAGCCACTCAATTTACTTGCAGCCCCACATGCTGTCAAGATACAAGCCTGAAAAGTTCTGGAGGGTGAGAGGGAAGCACTGTCACACAGTGAATAACAGAAGTGTTGATTTGCCATGAAGTTGCCCATCTGAGGCAGGTTATCTTGCAGCTCAGGTGCGAATGAGGACACTGCGTTGAAGACATAGTGTGACAAAACTATGCAATTTTGTAGAGGAAAAAGGACTGCCCAGTCTATGATGCAAGTACAGTATGTTGCATGGATGCTTATAAGTGTCCAGCTGACTAGAAAGAAAGCAGCTTGACTCAGAAAACAACATAAAAGGCTTTTGTATTTACTCCTTTATTTCCTTCAATAGTTCTAGTGTTTTGAAATTAGATTTTTCCTGGGGTGTTCATAATTTTCAAGACACACAGGAGACCAAAGCAGGCTTGTTATGAATATTCTGCTGTTTCTTTTAACATTTCTCTTCTGTAATCATTTATAGTAGTAAATGTGTTTATAACATTATTTGCAGGAAACACACATGGAGCAGGTACAATCTGAATCAAAACAAACTGATTTGAAAAGATCAAATGGCTGCTGGATTCAGCAATGTGTGTAAAACAAAGAGCTGGCAACTGGAGGAATGCATAGCATGGTGGAGCATGAGGTTTTCAGTGTTTAGGTAAATGGGTATCTTCTGGTGTGTCTTCAGCAAGGTAGCATCAAGTCTTTGCAGTGCCCATTTAAAGCCCTTCTGATTAGGAATCGGCCCACAGAGCTCAGTACTCTTTCAGTCAAGTCTTAAATCATCAGCCACGAGTGCAGCCATGTTTCAGGTGGATTTTGCTTTCCTCATATGCTTTGAAATATGTAGAATCAGGTGCTGCATCTATGGAATATTTTTACATCTTTCTGTTTTAACAGAGATGACGTGTGGCAAGTAAGTTTGGTGAAAGAAATATGTAGAAATATCTCACTAAATAAATGTCACCCTTTTTTTAATTTTTTTTTTTTATTTTTTAATCAAAACGGGAAATTATGCCCAGATCTCACTTGCAATTTTTATCTTTTGACTGAAATTTCAGGAAGTAAGTTTCAACACATCAATTTCAAGCAGCAACAGTCAGAAAAGTAAGTTGTGGCTATAAATGTTCATTTTATACTCTGAATGCTGACTGCTATCAGACTTTATCCTGGAGATGGGGATAGATAATGTGAGCAGATTCCTAAGGCAGAAAGACAACTGCTAGAGGGAAAGAAGTTATGCTAATATATGACATGGTTTAGCCATATTCAATGTAATGCTTTACCCTTCAGCAACATCTTTTACGTAAAAATCTGCAAGACTTTATCAAATAGGATGTTTTTTATTATGACATCTTTTCTTCTATCCTACTGACAGCTGGTTAGAAAAAATATTAAGGGACTGTTAACAACTGTATTCAGAGCCTGGCAGTCCTGTGTCACAGTTGTGTGGGGTGTTGTTAGACTTCTTAATTTTTGAGCCATTGTCCTGCTGAATGTTTGTTCTGAACCTTGAAGAATTTTTGTCATCACGTTGTTTATACTTGTCTTTTTGTTTTCGTTTGGTTTGGTTTTTTTGTTTTGATGGTGTTCTCTGTTTCATCATGCAGCCCTGACTGAGGTCCCAACCTTCATCTCTCTAAGTGCTAAAGGCAAATTTTTTAGTGAGAGATTTTTGTGGCTTTAGTCTGATAAATAGAGCAACAGGTGAAATCACTTCAGTGTTTAGGTCGAACTGTGGCCCAGAGCAGGTATGGTATCTTAAAATACCACCCAGACTTCATTGGGAAACAATGTAATAGAGACATTTGTCTGTGTGAAGTGAAAGCTGCTCTAATTCTCCATATTGGGCAAAGTTTGGCATTTAGAGAGGTTCCATAATGTTTGATTCCTAGAGAGAAAGTATAGAACTCTACACCACCACCACCACTGAGGCTGGAGGTGTTTTGTGCCTTCGTACAGACTAGAAGAGGCTGGAAGATACACCTGTGACAGCTTCATATTTCATTATTATTATTATTATCATTTATCTATCTTGCTATAGTGAGTGTAGTCCTGTCAACAAACTCAGTGGTGGTTGTGGAAGACTTTTGCTAAGTCTGAATATAGGTTGCCAGCACAAGTCAGCATGTAATGTGGATGGAATATTTTCCTATTAGCTGAAAATGTTCACTTGACCTGCTGGGATGTGTCCTGCTTAGCACTGCTTATAACCTTTGCTGTTGCCTTGCATGAGGAGAAGGTAGTCTTCAGATGTAAATACCTGACAATTAACAACTGAAATTAAGGGCCCAATCCTGAACATTCTGAGAGTAGTGTCTGCTTCTATAAGAATTGTAAGATTAACCCAAATTTCTATTCATTATAACAGCTATTGATGTTCTTGTCTCTCAGCAGTTGTTATTATAAGCGTAAGATCAAACCAAGTTTCATTGAGAAGGACAAGAGTCAGGAAAGGCCTGCTCTGGAAAGACAGACAATACTGGTGGTGCAGAGGTACAGTCGTAAAGACTGAAATTTTGAAGTCTGCTGAGCTCTCTTTCTATTCTTTAGCTCTTCACTCACCATTATCCACTTTCTGGCTCCATGTGTTACTTAAGTGTAAGTTGAATCTTCATAGAACAGAGTGCTGGTGTTGAAAACTTTGACGTCCTTAACTTACACACAATTACTTTGAAAATTCATTCATTCCTTGCTCCTGACTGAATCAGGGGAGACATGCCCTCTTGTAATATGCTGTATTGAGTATCTCCCCTTCCACTGACAGGACTCAAGGAAACTCCATGACACCAGATTGGGGGAGGTTTAGGTTGGATATCAGGAAAAGTTTTTTCACCCAGAGGGTGGTTGAGCACTGGAACAGGCTCCGCAGGGAAGTGGTCACAGCACCAAGCCTGCTGAGTTCAAAAGGCAGTTGGACAATACTCTTGGGCAGATGGTGTGATTCTTGGGGTGTCCTGTGCTGGCCCAGGAGTTGGACTCAATGGTTCTGATAAGTCCCTTCCAACCCAGCATATTCTATGATTCTCTCATTCCTTTCTCATTTCTGGAATATAGTATACAGATCTCCCACATGCCATCCCATCAGAAATGCATACACCAATTTGCAGAGCATTTAGCCTTCTGTATTACATTCTCTAGGCTGTTAACACCTTGTGATGGATCCAAGCACACAGGTGGTGGGATTGTGTTGATGTGCAATTGACCCAAATGTGAAAGCTGACATTTGGCTTGGAGAACTATCGAGAGCACAGGTTAGATCAGACCTTTCTTGGGCTAATATTCTGTTTCTAGAAGTGGAATAGGCTTTGCAAAAAACTTTACATTGATGCTGGATTATCTGCTTTTCTGCATCTTAGATTTTATCCTATTTTTTTTTTATCTCACTATTTTCTATAGTTAGGAACTGCTTTAGGCTTTGACAGAATTAGCTTAATAAAAGAACATCCTAGCTAGTTCTTTTATCATTAGTTCTTTTTTTAACTTTAATTATTTTATGTTGTAAGAAAGCTATCACCTTTTCAAGCATTGGGTGTGTGCTTTCTTGTCAGGCCCTTCTATTGTGCAGAACAGCCTGGAACATATCCCGGTGCACACAGTACACCTACAGCCTAGACCACTCACTACCCCATGAGCACTGATCCCCCTTTCTGCCAACAGAAATTCCACCATGACATGAAAACTTTCAAGATAGAAGCATAATTGATGTTGATATATTTCTATCAAAGTTCTTTTTCAATTTAATTTTCAGCCAGAAATCGTCAAAGAATCATAGAATCATAGCATGATTTGGGTTAGAAGAGACCTTAGACCATGTAGTTCCAACCTGCCCTACCATGGGCAGTGACACCTTCCGCTACATCAGGTTGCTCAAAGCCCCATCCAATTTCCCCTTGAACACTTCCAGGGATGGGGCACCCGCAACTACTCTGGGCAACCTGTTTCATGTCTCACCGCCCTCACAGTAAAGAATTTCTTCCTAATATCTAGTCTAATCTAATATCTAGTCTAAATCTATCTTCTGTCAGTTTAAAGTCACTCCCCTTTGTACTATCAATCCATACCTTTGTAAAAAGTCCTTCTCCAGCTTTCTTGTAGTCCCCATTAGGTACTGGCAGGCACTATCAGATCTCCCAAGAACCTCTTCTCCGGATTGAACAATCCCAGTTCTCTCAGCCTGTCTTCATAGGAGAGGTGCTCCAGCCCTTTGATCATCTCTGTCGCCCTCGTCAAGACTCACTCCAACAGGTCCATTTCCTTCTTATGTTGGGGAACTCCAAGTGGGATCTCATGAGAGCAGAAGAGGGGGAGAATCCCCTCCTCAACCTGTAGGCTGTACTGCTTCTGATGCAGTCCAGGATGCAGTTGGCTTTCTGGGCTGCAAGTGCACATTGCAAGGTCATGTCAAGTGCTTGCAAGATTCCCAACAGTGCCTTGTTAACAAATCCCTCTTAATAATTTTAACATTGGATGCTGTTACAAAGATCTAACACTTTTCTGACCAGGTGTTTTTAATGCCATGTATTACAACTGACAGCTTGTTCATTAGCATTACTTGCCTTCCAGCTTGTAATGTTTGGAAGTATGAATAATCATCATTACTGTGGAAGAACGCTTTGACAACTATTTGTGACAACTATTATAGCTGTGTGCTGGTTTTATGAGGGGTGAGTGTCTGCAAGTGAGTTAACAGCTTAATCTGCTCCCTTTCTCCCAGCATGACTCACTAGAGCATTTCTGTATGTACTGCTGCCACATCTCTCCCCAGTTGCTGCTTGATTGACATTAATCTGATCTCTCCATACATGTGTTACTCTCTCTGTGCCATACAGCTCTTGTCACAGTGCTGACGCCACCTAGTTTCAGATTCTCATGTGAGATTCCCCTCCAAAAAGGATGTGACTCATAGGCCTCTTCTGAGATCCATTTAACACACTGAATTAAATTCAAGTAGCTCTTAATGCTTGTTAGCATGTTCTGACTGAATGACTGGGATGTTTCCTCCTTTGTGTTGAGATTGTTTGTAATAGTAGATGTGTACATGCTATATCACAGATTTATGTCGCTCCAGAGTCACAATTGCTTTTTATTTTGGGGTGTTTTTTTGCTGACTATGCCTCCGTGAAGAGCTATGGATATGTGGTCCCACTTTACAGCATGTCCTTAGTGTGAAAACATTTCTCCACTTGCCTTCTTAGCAATTCCTCTTTTTGTAACAATATATTGTACTCTCAGCTGTGCATACAAACAATGCATTCTGATATCATTGACTGAGCTGCAAAGAAAATGAAGGTCTGTCTCCAGCTCAGTTGTTGAGCTGCTGGATGATCCCGAACAGGTTTTGTCTTGATTTTCTTAGCCTTGAGATCCATCAGGACCTTGTTAAAAATGATGTAAAAACATCAAAGTAAAAACATTTGGCTGCTATGTCTTTTGGAAATGCTCGAGTGCTCATATGTAGTTTTGAGATAAGGTGTTAGGACTTGCTTTCTTTGTTTCACAGAAAACATACTCTTGGGGTGCTTTAAGCCATGTCTCTGTATCTGCCAAGTTTGCCTGAATTTTTAGTTGGCCAGCTAGTGATGCCACGGGGGATTTTCACACCACTTTCATGGGCTCCAACCTCACTATCCATTGTCTTTTTCAAGAGCTTAAGCTCCTCACATAGATCCTCCAAGTTAAGTTATATTCTAAGCTTGTGTCAGTTCTTGCCTTCAAGTCAGGTGTGTGAAAATGCTGACTGAAGTAATTTTCCCAAAATCCTATTAAAGCCCAGCTGGAGGTGAATGAGTAGCAAACGTGAAAGCTAACAAGAAGGTACTCTAGTAGTACAAGGAATTTCAACAAAAGTGTTTGTCTGTTGTTAAAAGGAAAAGGCAAAAGTAATGGGTGCTCTTTCTAAACTTGAATCTTCACAAGCAAAGCCTGATCTGAGACCTGTTTGCATATTGTTGTAGCTTTGAAAGGAGAAATGCAGCCAACATGAGGGGAGCAACAAGTCAGGGACTCCTTACAGAAGGTGAATGTGATCAAATCCATGTTGCTGGATGGGCCCAAGGATCCTGAAAAATTAGGTTGATATGTTTGTGATGTTGGTATATAATGTCTATGGCAAATTATGGTTATTGGGAAGGAGGTCAACAAACTCCTTATGACTGAAAATACCAACTTTTGTACCAGTTTTTTTGAAAGGCAAGAAGGTGGAGGTCCTTTGGAACTCATCAGTCCTATTCCCATCACTGGAAAGGTCATAGTGCACATCATCTTAGTCAGTTGGACTAAATGACTTCCAATCACAATTTTTATGATTCTGTTGGATGAAAATGGAACCTTTTCATTTTTGTCTCTTCATTTCAGCTAAAGCTCTGTTTCACATCCTCATCTGTGTTCTTCTAAATGTTGTATGCTCATTATGGGCCTCAAACTGATGTTTTTCAGAGTAAGAATTCCTGCAAACATTCAGGAAGGTTAAAGTCAAGTCTGAAGCTACCCAGTGCAGCTTAGGTAGCTTATATTTGGTCTTTATTGTTTGGTCAATATTTAAAAGTTAATTTCTCCCTTTCTGTGGGATCTTTGAATTGTGGTTCATCTAATACCTGGAGAGAAAAGAAATGCAAGGAATTTAATATCTTGCAGAGGTCAGAAAAGATTGATCTCTTTTCAGTTTATTGTGCTGTAAAAAATTATTTACTGTGCTACAGCATTGCTGGTTTTTCTGTCTTTCCCAACTATTGTGCAGTGGCTGCATGACAGAGGCAGAGCTGGTGAGATCAAGTCTAGCACATCTGATGTTCTGGTGATATGCACGTAGAAAGACATATACTGCACTTGTGGAGCACAATGCAAGCTTATGCAGGCTTGTTTACAACTACTTTAGGTATAAAACTATTGAGTTTAATTTTTCAAATTACAAGTTACAATTTTATATTGTTAAATTATTTCAAAGTATGCTTAGACCCTAGCAGGTCTGAAATGAGGAGAGCCTTCTCAGTTTAATAAGGACATTTTATTGCCATTTGTACACTTTGATTAAATAGCAGATATAGAAATTTAAGTCTGATGATTATATTTTCAGAATAACATAATTAACAATAATTTGCCGCATTCCTATTCCAGTGAATGCATTTGAGAGGTAACATTTGTGAAATGTCAATGTTCTCAATGAAATGAAGACAATGTAATTATGCCAAAAGGTGAATTTCACATTCCAGGACTGCTCGCATTGGCACTAAACTACTGCCCCAGCAGTCTCGAGCTGCACTTCCTGAGCCCCTGTGTCTTACACACATCTTTTACAGCAGTGTGGAACATCAGGGGACACTGCAAGGTCAGGGCTCCTGCCATCAGTGTCAGAGCTAACCAGCCCTGGATAAATCAACCTGTATGTGAAATGAAAGTAATTAGTACTGTAATGTAGAAATTCACTGGGAAAGCTGGTGCCAACACTGATTTTCATTCTTACGCTTTACTCCTCCTATGACCTTTCAGGTCAGATGGTCCAGGCTCCCACACTCAGTCTTGGGATGATTGCCATGCAGCTCCGTGGCACAGGACAGGACCAATGTCACTAGTAAGGCCAGCTGAGGGGACAGGACCCTGCTCAAGGGGCTGCAAAGGTGTGCAGGTGGCCCCAAGTAGGAGTTTGCACGTGCCGTGGCTGTGGGTGAAGCCACATGCCATGTGACAGTCCATTCTGAACTGTAGGTGTGCTTGTTCTCTGAGAGCACAGCACAGACAGGGCTCCCACGGGAGTCACCACAATAGATTTGTGCCACCTCTTCACTGGGAGTCATGCAGACTGTCCAATTCCAGAAACAAACCTGCTGCAGCAGAGTAAAGGTATTGTTTCCCTGCCTTCTGTGCAGCTTCAGGGAGAGAGTGGCTTTATTTTTTAAAAATTAAAACCCCAAGGAAACAAAGCAAAAGCACCAGAAGCTCTATGCTCTTATTGATCAGCTTCAGTGTGATACCACTGCTGCTAGCTTTGTATTTATGATCCCTCCTACCCCTTATATTGCAATTCTATCAACAAGAGTGATCTGTGAGGATGGAGACATGGGAGAAAACACCCATAGGGTCAACATGTCATTGTGAAGAAGAAGGAATCATTGTTACGTTTTATCAAATCCTCAACAGCCTGGTCTGCTGGGGATAAATGTTTTTTCCCTCACTGCTCTCTGGAATCCTGGTATTCTTCATCCAGCATGATCCCATGGTGTGCAATTGAATTGAGATTCATACGATGCGGATTGCCATCACAAAAGCATATTTGAGCAGAATTGCCTGAAAAACTTGCCATCTGAGGGCAGATGTTCACAGGATAAATGCTTTCTCCAGCTTCAATTACCTTCAAAACTAAGTCAAAGGTTGCCATATCGAATATACCAAACTCTATGGGGTAACTGCCAGAACACCAGTGATCTTGTTGTCCCTGCAGGCAGGACTCTGGCCTCACCAGCCGTGTCTCAGGGAAGGTCTGGCTTGATTTAGTCATGCTTTTTCCAAAGAAGCCTTGGGGAAATGCTTTAACTACAGGTGCTCTAGGACTGTAAATCGGTGCCCTTAGAACTGAGTTCTGCTAAAAACATCTTTTCAGGGGTGGTGTCAGAATTTTGTTTTACTTTCTCACATCGTTA
>JAWWEW010000112.1:12733623-12828257 GCA_035583185.1 Anabacerthia variegaticeps | reverse complement strand
CCCTTAGAACTGAGTTCTGCTAAAAACATCTTTTCAGGGGTGGTGTCAGAATTTTGTTTTACTTTCTCACATCGTTATAGAAGTTATTAGATTTGGGACATTAAATGAAAGCAAAGTTAATTCTCACACTGTTAATTTGAAGATGTATATTACTTTTCACTCGCTTCACTGGCAAATCTCAATTTGTGGTTCTGGAATAAGGATGGACAGGAGCTACCCAAGCATCTGTAACTAATGCCTGTTTGCATTGAAGGTTAATTGTCAGATTGCCTTAAAATATCTGTAATTTATAATGATTTTTAATGGAGAGTCAGGGCTCTGGTTTGGGTTCTTGTATGTGATTATCTGTTCAAATTCTTGATTTTTTTTTTTTTTTGTTGTACTTACTACCCTTAATTAGACCATGAGCTTTATAAATCATACCCTTTTGTACTATATTTTCTTTTTATTAGTCATATTCCCGCTCCCCAGTATTTATAAATCCCACATCTGGATTGAAATGAATACTGTTGGCAAATTCTGTTAATTTGCCTCAGGCTCTTAAGACCTTACCTCACATTTTTAAACTGATTTTCCCAAACCCAATGATGACCAGAAACTTTTAGAGATAACTAGTTATTTGACATTGAGAAAGACATGTAATGAATTCACGGTGAGGCAGAGCATTCTGGAGATGTAGATGACTACACACCTATTACATCCACTTATCTAAATTATTAGTAAGTAGTTGTGTACAGAAAGTGTCGCTCACTACTTGCTCATTTTCACATTCAAGCATCTGTCTTTCTCATAGCCCAAGGGGTCTGTTTTGGGTACAAATGAGGCTTCCACATTTGAAAGCCTGCCTGAAAAGTATCATGCAATCAAGCACAGTATTTTCTCCTTATCGCAACAGAAACCTTTTGTGCTTAGTGTCCCCTCTGTTGCTTGTACTTTTCTGATGGAAAACCAAACACACTAAATGACCAGCAAAGTGATGTTCTTAGCCCCTTGCTGCTAGGCTGGCTGCTCCTCATGGAGTGCACACAGCATGGTGTTCACACACTGTGTCAGATATTCTTGCTACAGTACAGCCCAAGCATTTTGTCCCTGCTGCTGTCGACACATGACCACACCTGGAAAGACCTAAACACCTGGAAAGACTTAAAGTGATGTTTTAACAAAACATTTCTGTGCTAGAGCATAATGTGGATACATGCCTATAAATTTAATGAAAGCATTGAGCCTTCTTGGTCTCAATTTCAGAGGTTATGGATAAAGTAGGAGGAGGAGTGCCTTAATGCAGTGCTGTTTCTTTAAGGTGCTATGGTAATACAAATACTAATAATTCAAAAGTTGCAGTGATTAGGGTGAGGTTTACAGTTGTTTCATGTGCTGTGTAAGGACTTATGAATTTAAGGACAACTTGCACTTCATTTTTCAGTTCTGTCCATTTACATGGTTCAAAGTTCAAGGAAAAATTGGAAAGCAATTAGCCTCTAATATGAGATGTGGCCATTTATGGTCCTGTGAGGTTTTTTCTGTTTGTTTGGTTTTTTAACAAAGTCATGATAAGTGCCGTTGTTCTTTGATCAAGACTGAATTAAGCTTGTTTTCTATTAACAGCAAAGGGGAGAGCAAAGTTAGGCTTAGTCTCTTATTTTTTGCCCTTTGTAGCACTTGGTGTTTATAGTTTCCAACTGTTCAGTGTTTTACATTTCCTATATTTAATTTTTCTTTAAAGAATACCTCTGACTTCCAGGAGAAAGAAAATTCAGTGTAAATATCTGTCATCAAGGAGGTGTGTTATTAAACATTATACATGAAATGCATCATTCTAATATAAAAGCATTCTTCTCTTACTGGCTTTAATGTGGTACTAGGCTACAGCATCAGCAGAACCTTTGCTTGTTCATTCAGTGCAGGATCTCCTGTCTCACAGTGCAGCCTGGTTCAAGCTGTAATGACTGAGCACTCTATCTAAAAATCTGCTGACTCTGGTTATAAACACAAATGGTGCGTGATTTAAAACTAACAGTAAGTGTTTGACTTTCCATCCCTCCAAATAACCATTGAAATAGTAAGCTTTTTGCCTAGCTCCCACAACAGTATAAGGCTTATCACCATTTTAACCCCTTTCTGCAGATATCAGAAACCAAGGCACAAAAAGCAGAGGCAATTTCCTAAGGCCTCCCGCCTGAATTACCCCACCATATTTGACTGTATTTTTTTTAAGCTGGTTCTCCTTTCATAGATCTCTGCTTATCTTTATCTAAGTTTTACTTAGTTTTCTCTTCAATAATTTTTTTTTTTATTCTTCAGAGATTGCTGAAGGTACTCATTGGGTCTCAAAATCTTGGATCCAACCATTTGAACACATCAGTATCAGGATATTGAAGGCCTCTGAATTCCCCTTTAATGGGCAAAATCTTGCATAATCAGTGTGAACATCACAAACTCTTTGACTCTCTTTTAGTTTGTATTCAGTTCAGATGGCTGGCCATTTGAATCCAGTTAGAGCTGATTTGAGAGAAACATTAAGTACACATGTCCAATTAAACTGAAGGTATCGTGCAGCATTTAAATTGCAATCCATCATTCTTTTCAGGCTTTCTAAAATTCACTGACTGTATTTAATTCAGGGCATCTATCTTTGTGATTTAGGAACGTACAACGGTAGGGTAGAGGAGAATGAGCACAGCTCTCTGTGGTGCTTAGTCCTGGTGGTCTCAAAATGGGTCTCAACATATCTGTGGTCAGCTTAGCAGTGCAATAGGCAGCATATCACTTCTTTCCTCTGCTTTCCTGCTCTAAGTGTGTCCTATCTGCCTGGGGTGGCTTCCTTGGGCTCTGGTGGACAGGTCTGTTCATACCTGCATTACATTTTGCTACCTTTATAGATCACTTTTGTATAGATCCCAGGAGATAAAGTGAAATCACTACCTAATCTGAAATGCCAGTTCAACAGCTTCTTTGCGCTGCTTGCTTATGGTCATGAGTCCCAAGTGGCATCTCAGATAAGCATTCCAAAAAATAGACTTTCATTCTGGTTTTTTATAAATGTTTTTTGCGAGAAGAGAATGAAGGGGAGATGACGTGAGTCAAGTCATGCTAATGAGAGCAGAGTCCCTGGCTTGGCAGGAAGGGCTATGAACTGCTGTGATCTGTGCTCACCTGTGAGGATGATGGAGAAAGCTGATTCCACCACACTTTCACGTTCCTTGTTTGTGTGCATACCCCAGATGGCTTTACCTTCCTGTTTTGTTTAATGTTACTGTATCTTATTAATAATGTGCAAACATACAGATTTCAAAAAAGATCCATCTAATCCAAACTGCTGGGCTGCATAGTCATTGTAGAGTTCACACTCTCACCTGCTAAGACAGGGAGTTTAGTTGGAACAAAAGGCTAAAAATTTTTCTCCTGGCCTGTCACTGGTGTTTCCCTGGCCCACAGTCACTATTCAGTGTATGGCAAACTTCTCTAAACCACAAGGATTATAGGGCTTGCTTGGAAGAGAAGTCTAAATAGAAACTAGTCCACAGTCTGTAAGGGGAAGGCTCTGGCTCTGGTGACCTGATTCATTGTAATATCTATAAATTGTGCTTTAAACAAAGTGAAAAAAAAAATGGATAAAATTGTTCCTTCCATCCTTATATTTTCACCAGCGTGTTTAAGACAACTGGGGCTGAGAAATATGTAAACTGCTTTCTAATTAAAGTGGCTCAATATACAAAGGCTTTCTGGTGCTGTAAGTTTAAGGTACAATATGCATTTAATTATCCCCAAGGCAAAAATGACTTTCAGAGTGTCGTATTTCTCCCCATACACAGAATAATATGGTTTACTGAACTGGACCAGGCTTTAACAAGGCCTGCAACAGCAATGATTTTAGTGGCACCTTGGAGATTATATAATAAACATTTTTTAAATCTCATTTATAAGAATGGTATTATTATGAATTTGGTCAAGTCTAATTTATTGTTAACAGGATTATTAAAGTGATATAAATGGAGAATCATTCCTCCTGTGTATTATGCACCCTCTGCTCCCAGTATGTTTGACCAAAATTCAGCATCGTCATTTCAGTAACTCATGCAGATTTATAATACTGTCACAATAATAATATTTAATTCTTTAATTCTTCCAAAAATAAAATACTTTAGCCCAAAGTAGCCCATCTTTTCTTTGTTAGAAGTTCTTTTGCCTTGAAATTAGAACTAAACGAGATGTGGAACATGCAAAACTGTCTAATAGCAGTCATTGTTTGATTTAAAAATCAGTTGGATTTTTTTCTTCATTTAGCATTTAATAATCAAACATCTTAAGATTTTTCAGGAACAGGGTCTAAGTTCCTTCATAAACTTTAGAACAAATTTTACCTTTACTTTTTAGTTTAACTGTCAAAATTCAGGCATAATATTTGTTCTTAAAAATTCCGTGTGTACTGTTGAAGCGTGTCTTTTTTTTTAGAAAAAGAATCTGGGTGAAAGTTGGATTCCTGCTGTATATCTCTGGGGTTTGTCCTTCTGTAAAATGACCTACAGAGTCTTATTGACTGAAGATGTTCATAGTCTGGAGCAAAGACCTTATTTTTAAAGTATCTTAGTACTGTCTTAAAGTGACCAGTAGATTCATTGAGGGACATCAAAATGTTCCATGTGCCATATTTCTTATTTACTCTTTTCAATTTAATTAAACAAGGGGGAAGAAGGAGAGTGAGAGATTTCTGAAGCTGCAGTTCCCCAAAGCTGTGGGAAGTGAGACTGGGCAGAGGTTGCTGCAGTCACTGAGTGATTTAAGTGTTCGAATCCTGTCTCTTCAGCGGTCCTTTATGCTCAGTTATTCCTGAACCCTGTTGGTATTGTATTTGTTCTTGCCAGCTGATCACGGGGGATGTAACTTACCTGGTTACTTGTAGTAGGGTGCTATTTACATCTAGTAACATCCTGTGCGGTACATTAATAGGAACTACCGTGACCTGTCATGACTGAAGAAGGCCAAACAGGGCCAGGCCAGATGTGCCTGAGTAGGAAACTTGAGTGCAAGCTCAGCCTTATATCTTAAAGAAGCTTGGGATTTGCAACTGACCTTGTTTTAGAGAAAGCAAAGTTTATTTTTGTGTTTCTGGTTCTTTCTGTGACTAGGAATTGATGAACTCCAAGGCAGACTTAGGAAGAGTTTCTCCAGAAATTTCCATCTCCATTGTATAAGCAGAAATACTTGCAAAGGCTTACATGTTTCTCAGAAGCCTTTGCTTTAAGCCTTGATACTGTGATGTATTTTAAGCTACTGATGTTGTGGTAAATGTTTTGGAGGTCGAGCCAATCTGTAGAAAGTTCTGAGTTGTGTGAAATCTGTTATCAAAGATATTTTCTTAAAATTTTGAGTAGTTTGACCATGAGTTCATCTCTGACCATCCTTTGGAAATGATCAGTAAAGAACAGGTCACTTTGGGTGGTGGTGATGGTTTCTTTTCTGTCTGTGATTCCCTCTGAAGGAATTATCTGTTGTTTAGAAAGAAAGAATAGGATTTGAGGTTAGTCAAGCTATTTGCTACTTCTGTTTTCATTTACACATGTTATTATTTTATTACTTTTCTGCATCAATAGAGTTATCTCGGTTGAAGGAATAAGGAGTTTGTGATGCTTTGGAACAGGGCTAGCAGAAGTGCTCAGAAATGAGAATTTCCTTCTTCAGGATTTGTCACTTGGATTTGTATCAGATGTTCAAATAACCAACCCCCCGAGTTCACACCTGAGAGCTGACCCCCTCTCCCCCACCACCTCCATTTCCTCACACTTACTAGTAGGGAACAGGAGTTGAACTTCAATGCCTTGAATTCTAGTCAGCTGATATGTACAAAGGCGTCTTTTTTCCCCTGGCAGAAGGGAAGGAAAACAGCAACAAAACCCACTTGTGCTTATCCTGGCATTAAATAGATTATAAAATCTTGATACTAAACTGATGATTATTTCCAAAACTGTAGAACAGCTTAGTAAAGTACTTGCTAGTGTTTATGTTCATATTATAAATTTGAAAAAGATTAATTTTCCAACCCACTGTCTCTTAAATCAGCTAATCATCAACTATGGAAAATTGTGCATAGCTTTTTGACTGTGCCATTGATGTTGTTTTTATATTTTGTGCAGAAAGTTTCATCACCCTTTTCTTTTACATTAGTAAGAACGTGAGTGCACACAAATACATACAAGCAAAAGTAAGAAGTGATTGTGGGGTGTTTTTTTTGTTTCTGTGAAATGTTCAGAATTATGTGGAGTGTCAGTATATCAAGGGAGAAAAACAAGCATATGGCATCTTTCATTCCCAAATACTGCGGGTACAGATATACAAATAATGTATGCAATTAACTAAAATCTCCCTGGGTTTACATTGATGAGCCCAAGTTCTGCCCATTTCAGATTAATTCCCTTGCTTTATGCACAGGTTATTAGAACCTCTATGCGGTTGGTGATATTGCTGGCCTAATGACAATGGATAAATGTTCGCATCAAGAATGCAGCAAATGAACTGGTCAGACAAAAAATGAATCTCCAGTTTTTCATTTCATTTATACAGTGACATTTAATTTAAGGCATGTCTCACACATTTCGTTCTCTATCTGTACCAGGTATTTACCCCTCTCTGAACTTGTCTTCTCTCTAATTAACTGCAGATATATCTGAAGTTCTCTCTTTTGAATGAAGCTCAGCCTGTCATGAAGGAATGTAAAAGTATCTAGTATGTAGATTTTAGGCTGTTGCTGCCAGCACACCTCTGCTGAGAACTCCATGAGCAGGTCATTGCATGTGAAGCTCTCCTAAATCAAGGGGATTCTGTGGCCAAATGCCCAGCCTTTGAACCAAGTGCCACCTCTTCAAACCTCTCATCAGCATACCACTGATGGTTTGGTCACTTCTGGTTCAAGCATTTCTTCTAAAGAAAGCAATAGGGTGCACCTAATGCACACAGAAATAGCCTGTGAGCAGAGTTTCTGGATGTGACTAGTCTTTAAGACATAAACCAGGGCTTTGCAGGGTAGAAATGAGACTTTGAACCTGATGGACCCCTGTCCAGCACCTGGGAGCTGCACTGCTCAGCTCTGCTGCCTTTTCTGCCAGGCAGTGTGCTGCTCTTACCACACAAGCTTCAGCAGGGTCTGCCACAGTTGTCACTCAGAAAATGAGGGCAGAGATATGACTCTTTCGTCTTACAGTGGCTCAAGGCCCTCCTTATCTGAGACTGGCCTGCCCTTGTGAGTTATGTCATGTTCAAGCTATATCCTACTGATGGGTCAGTTCCGTTTTGCAGGAGGCAGACTTTGGTTCACAATATCTGAAGGCAACCCCTGCCTCATACTGCCAAAAGCCCGAATGATCAGAAGAACATGAAATCCTCTTAAACTTTGTCTGCTGAAAGAAAGGGATCACTGTGGAGGTTTCATCTTAGTGCACCGTGTCTGGAGGGAGGCACAAACATATTCTACAGAGCTAAAAGTTGCAATTTTTATTAGAGCTGTTCAGAAACAAGGTTTTATGAAACACTGGATTTTGACAGAAAAAGAGTTTGTGGAAGCTTTCAACCTGCATGCTATTTTTTGACTACCTGTAGTTTGTATTTAGACTAATACAGTGCATCTTTATTAATTTTGGGGCCACTTTTTGTAGCCCAAAGCATTCGGAGACAATGAGTCAAAATTTTGAAAAGCATACCTAGCAGAAAGGTATGCTTTTCGTATTTCAAATCTTGTTTGAGCAGAATTAGGAAAGGCTGTATGAGACCTGTTCCAAACAACAAATCAGAGCAAATCATTAACTTGTGAATGTTGTGTGTGCGTGCGCTTGGCCTGAGAGAAATACTTAAAATGGAAAATCTCAGACTGGGTGAGAATCTATGCCCGAAATTTGAAAACACTGAAATTTAGGAGATTTATTGGAAAGTGTATCGCTGCTCATAATTATTGTAAACGTTTTGTTAATAGATTTGGGTGAATATAGGCATTACAGAAGTGCAGTATCGTTCCTTTCCTGAGCTCTGATCCAGTGACTTTGTCATTCCACCGTTTCATTTTATGATATCTTTTCTTTTTCCTTTTTTTTTTTTTATTGGGGTGGGGGGGAGGGTGGGGTGAGGCAGGGACCAGGATGGGTGGAAGAAAGAGAATTTCTTCTTCAGTAAAAATTCTGCTAGAATCTAAATTTTCCAGCTGAACAGTATGTCCATAGGAAAAGCTTTCACTTAAACAGAACAGTATTCCTTGAAAAGGAATGATTTCTAAAGACCTTGGCTGGCTGTATTGTGGAGTTCATTTGAGCAGCAGTTCAGTAGACAGGGCTTGAGGAAGCACCAGGGACACCTCTTATACCTCCATCTTTTTCCTTTTATTTTTTTAATTGACTGATTGAGATCGCAGCCTTGAGCTGTTCCACTATAATTTTGGCATTATAACTCATGGTTTGATTTCTTGAATATGGTTCCTTACCTTTTCCTTCACATAAAATCGACTGCTGGCATGGTGAGTAGTTAATTCTTTGTCCTTGTGAAAAAATGCATTGGCCTGATTGTGATCATTCTGCTTTAAATATAAGTATGAAAGTTATTAAATATCTTGAAAGAGAAGAAAGTCGTTAAATGTCTTGAAAGAGAGGATATTCAGAACTACATCAGGCTTTTCTCTGTAGTGCTTCGTGCTTTTACTAGAGCTGTGTGGAAGGAGTTTTTATTTAGGGGCTAAATGCTACAGTTTCTACATAGGCAAAACACCCACCTAAACTGCCTTGCCTTAAATAGTTTTTGTCTTGTTTGATCTTGTTTTAGCTTTCTCAAAAGAGGGAAAACAAATCTCTTTTTAAATGCAGGTAGAAAAAAATCATCTTAAAAAAAATCTTGATTCTGTTTACGCAGCATGATTTTTCAACTCAGGCGTGCTACATTTTTAAGTACAGCCATTCTGTCATTGCTCTGTGTGTTGTTAAACAGCTCTAAACCCAGACTGAGTTTGTTCTGTTTGTTAGCACCGGTTTTTTTTTGTGTTAGCATGATTGAAAGCAGAATCTGTCGTGTTTAATGCATAGTAAGGCCAAACTAGAGGTCTTTATTCAGAGTTTAAGATTTCAGCAATAGAAACAGAAGACATGTTAGATTTAGAGTTAGATTAAATTAAATTTGATTTGATTAGGTTAGCCTTTAGATTAGATTAAAACTCTCCCTATACATTTGGGATTGCAAAATTGAATAATTTTGGAGGTGTCTGTAATTTTTCTTGAGTCAGGACACTTTTAAAATTCTGTGCTGCTACCCTTCACTTGTATCCTTCCAAAGCGGGACTTTTCGGCATGTGGCACTGAGATCCTAAGCCACAGTTTGTCCAGGGACTGCCAAGGAAATTTGCACATTCTTTTTACTTGCTGGCCTTATATAAGTTAATTTGTACTGTTGTAAATTCTGCCTTGTCCACATTCCCTCATATAGCATTTTTCTAGACTAACAAAAAAACAGTTTAAAAAGTTTAAAGCAGATCCACATTAACAAATCCTGCTGCTGTTTTCAAAAACGAGTGATAATTCTGACCACCTAACTGCTGATCTAACTCTTATTCTGTGGCTTATGTGCCCTACTGTTTTCAGAACTCTTGGTGGGTGAACAGCCCTCAGTGGCTTTCCAGAATTCTGGTGCTCTCAGAAAGATCGTACAGTTTCTATAAGTAGGAAAAGGCCAGTAACAGAGACTGTGAGGTCCACTCAGTGGAGTCCCTCAGCATACAGAACTGGGTATGATTTTGGTGTGTGTGTGTGTGCAAAGAAGCAGAATTTATGAAGGTGTAATCTGTGACAGAGGACAGATTGCTCTGACATATAAATATAGCAATACCCTATCCTATATTCCTTATATTACACTGCTTTTTGTCATACTTCTATCATTCATTGATAATGTTCGTTTCATTGACAACTTAATGCTGATACCAAAGAACGTGTTAAGGTGGAACACCACATGGGAGAATCTAGCAATTTAGACTTTGCTAACCTGTTCAAGGGGAAGGTCAAGTGGTGGTATAAACTGCGCTGGTTTTTACAGCCTCTAGACTTTCTTTATGTTTAGATCAGTTTCTGAATTTCCCTGTGCTGCCAATGGAAACTGTTCTTTCTTAGTACTCAAGTTCATCATGCAAAAGGAACTTAACTTTAATGATATCCTAGGTGAGACTCATCACTACTTTCTATCAGCCCATGTCTCCTAGACAACATGGTACTACATGGTACTGTGATCAAAGAGGCTGAGATATTTCAATTCTGTTTAGGCTAGATGCAGAATCATTTTTTCAGGAGTTGAGAAGTTCAGAAGGAGAATGAAATAAGATCATTTTCCCTCTATACTTTACAAAATCCTACAAAATAGGCTAGACCTCCTTGCTCTCACATCATTACGTGCGGGGAAAGGTTAGGGCTTTCATTGCAGACTTGCTCAAGGCACATTATATGAACTCCTGAAGACTGTATGCTTGAAATTGTCCAGTACAATTTTCAGGAAAGAATGGCAAGAACAACAAGAAAGTTACATAAACTTGAGCGAATGCTGAAATAATGAGAGTTGCTATGCATTTTAAAAGCGCAGAAGCAGATTGAAGTCATCACTCTCTGCTTCACAGCCCCCATCCTTGGTGTCTCCTCGTTTTGTCTGCATCTGCACAGTGATCTCTGGTACTTGAAGAAAGGCCATGAGCAGAGTACAAATAGCCCTTACAAAATAGGTGGAATAAACCCTTGGGCTGATCCTATTCAGAACTACAGGACTTGAACAAAAAGAGAGGAGAGCAAGCATTAAGTATTATCTCTGTACCCACAAATTTGGGAACACTACAGGGACATGGTGTAAAGAGAGTCTGAGGCTCTCTTGAGAGCTGTACTTCCTTCCCAGGACCTCCTTGTGCTTGCCTACAGCTCATGCACTGCTGGAGTCTCCCCTCTGATGACCAGTCTCGCATCAGATCTTCTTGTCACTGCTGTGCTGGCAGCAACTCCTTCCTGATCTCTTTGGGCAGCTCTGCCTTTCTTACATCGCCTCAGTAGCACCCAGGGGTCGTGGTGGGACTTGAATTAGCTCAGCTTTTTAAAGGTGATGAATGCAGAAAATGTGCTGCCTATGTTCACTGCTTTTAAAGGGAATTTCAGTTTTCCACCCTTCCCTCCTGAAACTTCCTAAAGTGAGGGATAGGATTTCTCAGGCAACAGAAAAGCAAAACCAAATTTTTTTTATCTTTTGGTTTGGAGGAACCTCCTTATCATAGTTGCCACAGCTGCAGCAGCCTTCAAATGAATTGCAGGACAGCTTTTGCAAAGTGTTTTGTTCTCAAGTTTGTTTCTCAGCATTTGAAAATAAACCTTGTATCTTGCTGACTTAATATTCCCTTAGGGCTGCTTGTACAGCAAGGTTATGGTTTTTGTGGAGTGATAACCTACCACCTAATGAGCCTTCCAGCCCCAGGAAAAGCCTGATCTTCTTGCAGTGAAAGACAGGCCTGAAAAAAAGAAAGAAACAAAACAAAATTCCTGAATAAAAACCTTGTGTATTTTCTCTGTTCTTCACAGAGAGATGAGTTGGTGACCAAGCATTTCTTTTGCTTTCAGCCTTTTGGCTGTTGGAAAAAGAGCATAACGAAGTCAAAATCATAATTATATTTTAATAAAAAATAATAAAGTTATAAAGTTGGAAGACAGTTTTATTGCCTGATTGTACTGAAGTCCTGATCCACTTCTCTTCTTTGTTGCACCATCAGCACTGGGGAAAGAGAAGAGGAGAAAGAGAAGGGAAATGTTGGAGAAGAGAAAGACAAAAGAAAACTGGTTCTGACAACCAGTAGCATTTTCATAAGTTACAGTCTATCTGGTTTCACAGGGCAAAACTCAACCTGCATTTTAGAGCTCTTGCAGCCAAGGCCAGTGTGTGCTGAAACCAGAGCTCTGATTTCTCATGGCAACAGTATAAATCTGAGGAACCAATATTAGGGGCTGGCTGAACTACGGATTGGTCACCAGGGATTGGTGACTTCCAGGTGAATATCCCAATCAACAGAGCCTTTCTCACCCTCTTGCTTGGCTTAATCCTTGCACGTATTTAGTATGTGGTAAAGAAGCAGGTACCACAGAGGAATGCATTTTGGAATCACCTCATGCTGATGATCCAAGGTGGGATTTTGATTTGACCTTATAAGCTGAAAAAGGAGGTTTTCAATTAAAGCGCTCATCTTTTTAGCCAGACCTCCCTTAGCCAGCAGAGTTTTTCTGAATTTTGGGCAATAAAAGATTTTACTATCAGCACCTTTGGGGCCTCAAGAAGCCTGGGTGTAGCTGCATAAAACAGATTCATTGTGGACCACAAATTAGAGTAGCTTAGTTCGATGTCTGTGTTGAAAGAGACAGACGGAACAGTTTCCACCTTCCTCCTCCTCGGTAAGAGCACTGATTCATGTTCAAAGTCACTCGAAAAGTGGCATGATGAATTAGAGCTACCTGCAATTGTTGTTAATTTTGTTTTTTGTTTTATTTCATGTTTGCCTAAGTCTGAGCTATTAAATTTACAAACAGTAAGTAGAAATGTATCTGTTGACATTATTAATTTAAGGATTTACTTGTAAACTAAGATCTTTGCTTCTAGGGTAACCTCCCTTAGGTATTTTAATTTGTACAGTGGATTTTTCTAGCCTTTTCTTTGTAGAACATAAAATACCAATTGAGCATTTGGCTTTATGGCTGCTGGCAGAATTGGGAAAAGATGGTAAGCATTGAGTCCTATCTTCTTGCTCCAAAAATCTTAAAATCCAGTAACAACCACTTTTATTTTGCTGGTTTATGTTCTTGCTGTACTGTGAGAGATTTTGCCCTTAAAACCAGAGCACACATTCTACATTGAATTTCTCAGTATTTTCTTTTTTCTGTTTAACAATGAAATGGAAGGTAATGGCACGTTTTTACTAGAAGAGAGAAAAGTGCTTCCCTTGAGGGAAAAATTATTTTTAAGAATTCTTCGACATATGCTGTTTATTCTGAGGGAAGAAAATTAAATGAAGTAATCAAAACTTGAAAAGCACAGAGCAGCATTGCCCGATCAATGGCCTCAAGAGCTGTGTTTGCCAGCACATTCACTCACTAACCAAGTTTGACACTGACAGCATCACATTTCTGGTTTTTGGACACTGCCCTGAGGTTTTAAGCAAGACGTGTTACAGAAAGACATGTTCTACTGCTTTGTAAAGTGACAAAATTTGCTTTCATTCTGTCAAAATATAGTACTGTGAGCATTAACTAACTATTGTGGTACTGGAGTGGATCCATGTGGATCAGAAAACAGGATTATGGTCATGCCCTCTACTGAAACTTTGTATGACTCCCAGAGCTGTGGTTTTCAGCATGATACACCAATTACCACCAGCGAGATTGGTAATCAGTGCTGATTAACAACAGAAGGCATTTTGAACACAGAGCTGTGTGGAGGGAAGCATGTCCAGCAGGTGCCCTCTCCGGTATTCAATTATAAGAGAATCTGATGGGGAGAGGGGTTTACAGGACTGGCTCTGCAATACCTGTGAGGGGGTTTCTCACAGAAAAGGTTTAAAAGAAAGCACACATGAGTGTCACACAAAGGTTGGGACACCAGCTCAATTACAGCTAATTAATGTCCTGTGAGCGCTTTGGTTTTTCAGCCACATAACATAATATGTGGGGCTTCACTGTATAAGAGCTTTTTGCTGTGGACTGGAAAATTCTGATTCTTAAGTGTCTTAAATCCAAGGGCTTCAAGATGATGTAAGTCATAGTTTGTAAATGATCTTCGAGGGATTTAGAAGGTGTCAAGACTATGACTAATGTTGGTTTTCTGGTGTGTGGGTGGACGCTTATGAACCATATTGGATGTATAATGAGGTTCTGCAGTTAATGGATTGATTTGGCTGATCAAGGGTGTTTTGGTGAAGTTCAGGATCAGGTGGTGTGCTGTTGCCTGAAGAACTAGGTTAGCATAAGTGGAAATTAAATAGAAAATTGAATTACTGTATTCTTTGTGTGAAGAAAATTGAAAGATTTTGAACACTTGGTCCTTGGTTGCACAGATTGAAAATCCTTTTTGTCCAAAGTCTTCAGTTTGTTTTGAAATGAGTCAGTGAACTTGGCATAACTCTTAATGAACCCAGGTGGGGTTTTCAGAAGTATGAATGTTTGGTTGACTGTTGTCCCAGTGAAGCAGGTGTGCTCATCCCTGACTTCACCTGGGGTAAAGTTCAGTTGCTTCTCAGTGCCTGCTTTTGAGAAACCTACATTTGGTACCCAGATCACAGCGATCTCCCTCACACGTGTCATTACTTTGCTTTCTTGTTTGCAGTGTGAGTGGCTAGGCCAAGGAATAAAGAGATGCTGGATACCAGCCTTGCATTCTGCTTCTTAATAAAAAGTTGTGTTTAAGGTCATAGCTGGGTCAAGCTGGTGGGCAATGAGCAAATACTTGCAGTGCTGCCTCTAGTCCATAATCTCTCTGAAGATACTGGAGCCAGGCATGTCAGTCCAACACAACAAAGACAAAAATGACAGAGATAGGCTTGTAAATTGACTGGCTGCCTTCACTGAACATAATCTGTTAAAGGTAGAAGTGTGCTTGTTTTGAGAAAGATATAATTTGGTTTTTTTCTAATACTCTCTTAAGCAGACAGAATGAGAATTTCAACTGACAAATCTTAGCAACAGCAGGGAAACTCCAAAGCACCTTGAACACCAAGAACACCAAACATATGGGGAGAAGCAGGATGGACCAGGGACAACCTAGGGAGTGATGCTTTGGCAGCTGCACCTGTCAGGGCTGTTTGAGTAGCCTGTGGTGCCAAAAGGGTAACAGCTCCTGCTGAGCCTGTGCTGAGGAGCAGTTCACCCCTCCAGACACCTGCTCAATGTATAAAGTCCTACAGCCTGTGGTTTTGACTGCATGGGGTCAGGCACATGAAGGTGAGAGGTTGCCCAGTGGAGAGTCTGAAAGGCGGAATATTTTCCTAACCCAGCAGCACACTCACACCCAATGCCCGTTTGGAACGGGCCTTTGTAATTCTGGATGAAAAGCACCAAACAAATGTTGCAAATTACTATCTTGGCAAGCTAGCAAATGATACTGAGGCTTTCCACATTAGTTTTTTGTTAAAGGAGAAGTTGGTGATGTGAAGCCTGAATTTGTATTCAGGGAATTGCTTTTCATCTACAGCATGGGTTCTTGAGCAGAGGCAGGCTCAAACAATATTTTGAAAATTATCTTTTCACAGAATTTTGATCAAGGTACAAATGTCCTTGCCTCAGGAAGCAGTTTGTTTTTCTCTGAGAAGTGATGCTGGAAAAATCAAAGAGAGCAAAGTCTGCTTGCTGGCCAAAATTCACCTATAAATAAATTGCATCACAAAGCTACCAGCAACATAGCATATTCAAAGACCATATGCTGTTGCTATAAGAGAAGTGATTTGTAAAACTCAGCATTTTATGGGAACTCTTGTCATAACAATATTATTAGAAACTATTCTTGCTTATAATACCCTAGAGCATAGATATCTAATTATATTTTTCTTATTTAGTGGCATCCAGGCCTGAACCAAGTTTTGCCAGTTTCATGATTTGCATATTTGGAAGCTTTTCTGTGAAATTATTTTGAAGCCTTTTGTAGGAACATACCTATATTACTCATCTGTTGTTTTGAATAAAAATAAAAAACAAACAAAAAAAAAAACAACCAAACATAATTATTAGATCTCATTTGGATCCTGAAGTATCCAAAGGAACTATACAAACAATGCTAAATGCCCACTGATGTATCATTTTACTTATTTTAATTTTGTTTGTTACAAAACTGAGATTCAAGGCTTCTTTTTTGCTCTTTAACAAAAATTTTTGGAACGCAGGAATCCTCAAGTGTCAGGAGCCTCTGAGTAATTGTTTGTGACATGGTATTTTTCTTTTCTTTTGGAATTTTCCTTTTACTGAAAATACATGCTTCTCATTCTCTTACATAGAGTGACACGGTTCTAAATAGAAAGGTTCTGGTGAAAAATGATTCTGGCTGTTTACTGCATCCCTTTTTGTATCCCAGCATTATTTTCAAGTGCTTTCACATGCTTTGGAAGATGAGCATTTCTTCTCCCATCCAGACTTTCTCTGTAAAGAGACATCTGCACTGCTAGAAGAGTTTCAGCTCAACTCTCCTTTGTCAAAACTTAAAACAAAGGATGCATCTGAAGCTGAGTCTTTTTATGTGATTGATTGAAAGACAAAATTCTGCTGGTAATGGTGACTTCATCTGTAATTTCACACGAGACTGTAAGGCTGAGTAATACCGTTTGAGTCCTTTTCCCTGTAATTAGTCAGCGGGATCCCTAGTGGGCCAGAGGTGGACTTGTTAAAGGAAAACTTTTCAAACATGTGTTAAGTTTTGCTGCTGGCAGTTTCTGCTGAATCTTTCAAGTTGTGGTGTTTAGCAAAGGCTGGACACAGCTGCTGTACGTTGTCAGCTTGTACACACTTTTTCAGCAGGCTTAGCTGAAAGAACGTCTCAAAGTGCTGTTCAAGCCACCTGTTGCTTTCATAGATTATTCCCACAGAAACCCACCTCTGTGGAACATAAATGATTAAGCTGTAGTTCTCTGTTCTATGCAAGTGAAGAGAGATGAAGAAAATATGCATATGAAAAACAACTTAGAAGAAAGAAAACTGTGTTACACCACTCAAAAGCCCCCACCAAGAAAGTTTCTTTGGATTAGAGCTAAAGGTAGGGAAATCTATTCAGATAAGAAAGAATAATTTAGATAGGAATCTGAACCCTTATGAGAACCTTGTACAAATACTTGCTGCGTTTCTCATTACCCTGTTCATGGTGACTGGTACAATAGAGCATAGCTGGTGGTAATCCTAGATCTGGTCAGAAGGAGAGTCCTGTTCATTTTTATTACTCTTCAGGCATCGTTCTAAAGACTGCAGTTGTTATATATCCTTCTAGTAATTTTTAGCTGATTTTAATGCGTTAAGTAGAACTAGTCTGTTTGCAGATTAAGTGTTCCATTTATCGAGACATGTCTTCCTAATATGCTTCAGCCATAAGCTACAAGTAATAATTTTTAGTAGGAAGAAAAGGATTTGGTCTTCACAGTCTGCACAGACTCCCAGCAGAATTTTCAAGAGAACCTCATCCTGAAATAGGGAAGGAATACAGTGAGAATGTGGATCATCATCTGTTGTACTTCATCAGATATCACGTAATTATGAATACAGCATCCTTGTCTATTGTGAGTAGGTCTGTGTCTGCCTCTTGCTCCTGCCTTGAGAAGTTTTCCTTTTCTCTGTACCTCAGCTGACTTCATTTCACTGTCACTTCAGCTGCCCTGACCCCCTATGTACCTTTCCGTTGACAATTTAAGTTTGTTGCTCATGCATAATCCACATATTATCATTATTTTTTCTTCAGGACACGTTTATAAATGAGCGATTAATGAGGTCCCATGAATTTTGTAGTTCTTTTTTGCATAAAAATTATATTTTCTTTTTATATTTAGCAGATGTTTTTTCAGCAGCATTTAGAGACATTGCTGAAATAGTAGTCCAACACTGAATTCCATTTTGTCCTCAAAGGGTGAAAGCCTCTGAGGTATCAGGGTTGGCAATCTAGAGACCTGACAGTTTTAAAAAAAAAATTTAAAAAAAAAATAGTAGAGGGGGCAGTGGGGACAAGACTTTGACCCTGCTGAACTCCTTGAATCTAAAAGCTGTTTGCTTCTAACAGCTTTTGATCACCATCAGCTTTTGCCTGAGTAGCACATATGACTTAAGCTGGGAACATAAGACTGGGAACAATCACTAGGGCTGCAAGAGCTGGGACATTAGTCTGTGCCTTTCTGGTCTCTCTGCTGTAATGGAATTTTTTTTTTCCTCTCTGCAAATGTACTGAAGTTCACTAGTCTCACCCATTTCTACAGAAATTGCTTATTTCAGGAGGTTGTGTCCTGTCTTCAATCTGCTGTCCTCACCTTGTCCCCATTCTTTCTTCTTTTGCTTTCTTGTGCATCCCCATCTCCATCCCCTCATTTCCCAGTAAATTATGTCGAAAGTCACTATTAAAACTCCTTTTGGTATAGTGTTTTTTTCCTCGGGCATTTTTAGATAGGATTTCTGATTCACACTTTCAGTTATATGCTCTTTCCGATATTAACAGATTATTCTTTATTCTCTGAAGTTTTTAAGTACACGATTATTCATAAAGATTATATTGGGAAAAGAACAACAACTGAGGTCTCTTCTGAACTGTAATTTGTGCATCTGAGTTTTCCACCCTAGAAAGGTCACTCTTTTTTTTCAGTGGCTTTCTTCTTGAAATGTTTCATGGGTTGCCTGGTGTCCTTTAGAGAATATTAAGTAGTGAACAGAACGTTTCTTTGCTTTCAGCTCATGGCTGTACCCTGATATCCTAATGGCTGAAGGAAAGGAGAACAATACAAGGTTGAGGCAGAAGTTTACATAGAGAAAGAGTCGGTCCATGTTGGCCTTCAAATATTTAAACTACTTTGTTTGCCTTGCTCTAGGCTGTGTTTTTGAGCAGTTGAACAGAAGTGTTGGAGGAGCACCTGTTTTCCCATCTCGTGTAAACCACGGACTACAACTGCAGCGAGAATGTGGCCACAGTCTTGGCTCCCTCTGGGGCATTGTGTCTGAGGCACCTAGTCCTGTTGCACAGGTTTTGGCCATCTTGCTCTTATCCACATGCTGTCTGAACTCTGCCTCATTCCTTGCTTGCCGGTGCTGCAGTTTCTCCATCTCCTCCTCTGTCCTTCTCCCTGGTTCCTGCTCTTTGACTCACTTGCCAACAGATGAACTTTCTGGCCTGGATATGATCTGCCCATATCCTCTAGTCTCCTGTTTACAAAGACATGTATGTATTTCTGCGTTTTGAATGTTGCCCTTTGTTAGCACAAAGTAACAAGAAGAAATAACATTTTTTATTTCCTTCTTTCCCCCTCTGTTCATAGAGAATAGTGACCAGAAAAAAAGCCCAGCAAAGTACAAGATAAACCAAGCACAGAGCAGGATGTCTAATAGGGCCTGAAGGGCTTCCCTCCAGGGAGCAGCTGCTTGAGACTTACTAACTATTGCACATTTTACAGGAAAATGATTCTTTCACTCTGAAATTGATTTCAGAGGGGGAAAAGGTTTGAAACATTTGACAGAGGCTTCATTAATAGTTCCTGATGTTCTTCTAGCTCTTTGCATTTTCCAGGCCTCCATCAATAGGAACAAAGCACAGATTACTTTAATAAACTGATAATAATAGGCATTTTCTAATTCATGTATCCTGTTTCAGTGCACGTTAAGTTCATTCAAGTGAAGCTCTGAGTCTATAGCTGAAAAAGAAAAATTGAAGATATGGCTAGAATTGAGCTTTCAGTATCACTAATCCAGGAGTACCAGTAATTCAGTGTGCTTTGTTAAAGAAATCAGCAGTGAAGGCAGAGATCTTGAGCCAGTGAGGCATCTTCTGCCTATGCAGGATCACAAAATGCTTGAGGTTGAAGCACACCTCTGGAGATCATTTAGTCCAGCCCCTTTGCTCAAGGTGGAGCCAAAGGAGGGTATTGGTACATATCGATAAGATGCTACCTGAACCTTCTCTTCTCCAGGCTAAACAATTCCAACTCTCTCAGCCTCTTCTTGCTCCAGTCCATACTGTCCATTATCTAAGCTATTCATCTAAGATCTACTATCAAAGTGTCTGGAAGCTATTCCTCTTTGTGTGGCTGTAGGGTTGAGAAATCTCTCTTCTACTGGTACAATTCATGTCTGAGTTAACTGAAGTCAGATGTTTACAGAGACAAGAGTTCAGTGCTTCTAGCAGAGGAGGGCCTGCCCCATGCAGCCATCCTAGACAGAGTGCTGCTGCTGTTCAGAGAGGTTGCCACATTCGCTGCTTTAAACTCAGGCTGCAATTTCTTTAGCAGAGTGAACCTTTAGCAAAGTCTTGTGGGGTACTCCTGTGTGTTGCTTCTGTGCTTCCCCACTTTCATAATAAGTGGATGTCTTGAAGCTTTATTTATCAGTGTATTGAGGACTTCAGAGTGCCTTTCCCTGGCACCTCATGTTCAAGCTCAGGTTATGCAATAGTGCTCTGTTAAAACACTGGCAGGTCTTTTTCCAGAAGCAACTACATTATGCTGGTGTATCACTATGGTCAGAGGGATAAAATTTAATTTTTGTTTAGTCAGAATTTAGCAAAATTGCATTTGGTTTGTTTGTCCACTCGATGGTGTGTGGTTGAACAGAAATTCCCTCAAGGGAGGGATCTCTGTGTGTGCTTTCAAGCCAGTTCCATTATTTTCTGTATAATCATTGCTATATGAGAACTTAGATGTCTAACAAAAGTTACAAGGCAACTTCTTAAATTTATATGGTTTGCATCAGCAAGCATGAAATATAATATATAGATTCACCATTTCTCTTATTGCAATGGAGCGATGACTTACATGGGACATTACCTGCTTGGAAATGAACATTTTGCAGCCACTAAGGGCCTCAGGATATAAACTTGTCCCTGTGAAAGAAGGTGGGAGGAGAAGATGTCCAAATCTTATTTTTTTTTCTTTTCCCATGAAGTAGAAATTGCAAAACGTCTAAACAGCAGGATGGGATTGTTGGAGTTGCTTGTACTTGGCATACTCTGAAAGGGGTTTGTTCACATTTGCAAAGCAAAAACAAAAATCTGGAAGGCTGAAACAGAAAATGACCAACTGCAACCAAAGCATTTGCTGCCTGTTTGCTCTGAATGTGCAATTGGCCTTGGTCTTTTAATTATAATCCATAGAGATGGCTCTGTTCCCTACCCACCCTTGGGCTTCCAGGAGCACTGAGTGCTTAGGGCTTGGGCTGCTAATGCTATAATTGAAACAGCTGCTCTGCTCTCTAAGCACTTTATTCATTCACCTTCAAAAATGTTGATGGATCTGTGGCATGTTCTGGGCCTTTTTTGTAGATGTGAATCTCAAACACAGCCACTTGCTAGATAGAACTAGTGAAGAGGATTTGCCACAGCTTTTAGTGTGCTGTCTCAGTTTTCAAAGAGAGAAGAAAAAGGGAGCGGGGGGGCGATGGGAAGGCTGCTCTGAGGCCATAATGCTCTTCAGGCTAAATTCACTTTACCTACAAGACCAGATGTCCTAATTCTCTATTATTCTCCATAACTTAAACTACAAGTGAATGTAAAATATTACTAGGCCAAAAGGTCATTGTTTTTACATTCTGCACTGATTTTTAAATTAGCTCATACAGAGACGTGCCTTTTGGAATTGTGCTGTAAATGAGCAGAGCATTGGGAAGGCTCTGTGCTAATTCACAAAGGCCCCGGGCCAGTGGTTGCTCTGCAGCCCCTCGTTTCTCTCTTGCCTTGGGACAGCAGTGAACAGGCTAAGCTGAAGTCCTTGACAAAGTCTGGAAACTTCATGCAGCCAACAGAGGCTCAAGTATACTATAACCTTTCCCTATACACCTTCCTTAGCCCACTGTTTTTCCTTGTTCTTGTATTCTCCCCATTTCTGAATTACTGTCAGGAAAAGGGGAGTTTTGTCATCATGTCAGATGGATGCACTTAATTGATGTGGGCTGATGGTAAAGCTGGTGTGCAGCTGACAGTGGCTAACATGGATATATTCAGTAGGGCTGTGGCAGAGTTGGAGTTACAGACTAAAGCACAATCACTTGACAGCTCTGATGGAGCTTTAATATAATGGTATCTTCCTTCCAGCCCACTGCTCAGCACATCCTGTGGACCCAGGCAGTTTTAACCTCCTTGTGACCAGAGTTCAGTTTATCCTGAGGCAATTTACCCACGCAAAAAGGGTTGTGCAGGAACATTCGGGTTTGAACTTTTAATTCCTCAGGAGCTGGTTTACCCAAGAACAAGCTGAAACTGCATAAAACCTTTGAGCTAGGCAGAGGCAAGGGCTGCTGTGGTCCTTGACTGGTTTTTATTCAACAGTATTGATTGTTCTTGGCAGATATGGAGCCTGAGAGCTTTGTGGTTATGTTTGTTAGGGAAAATTAGAGGTCATTGTGAGACTTTGAGAGTTAATAAATCTAAATTTTGAGGAAAAAGGCAAAATCCTAATCTGAGTAAGTATTCAGGCAACCCATGTAACAAGGCAGTGAGGGGGAAAGAAAAGGCTGGAAATTTTACTGTGTTTCCTATCAGCCTGCAGCACTTGGATGATGGTTGTATTCTTCTCAGGAAAGGAGGAGCAGCAAGGAAATTGTTCTAGAAAATACTACATTGAAAAATCCTCTTGATGTGACATTGGACCAAATGATTCATGTCAGGAAGTGCAGTCTTGGTGTTGCTCCCCAGTTTATGCTGCCTCTAGGTGAGCTGACAATATGTACCCTTGCACATGGATATTTTGCATACCTGCCACCTTTTGCTGTCTGAAGTGCTCAAAGGATGTTGCAGGTTCATATAGGAAAACTCATTCTTGTTCGGAGTTTGATTTACATATTATATTCAAAATAGGGTTCAAGTCAGGCCATAGGAAGAGTGCCTGGATTTATTTGGCCTTTTTCACATTGTTAACTTAATCAAGCCTTACAATACCCTCAGGCACCAAGTATACCTTTTTATACTGAAGTTCACAGAAATGCCACAGTGTTTCTAAAGTCCACTGAAATATCATGGCAAGGGCCTTTCCCCTCATTTTTGCCCTGTGAGGGAACTGTGGAATGGTTTTGCTTCCCAGCCTTTGCCCAATACAAGCGAGCTTGCAGGTGAGACTTGCTCTTTGAGGCTGAACTCCTGATTCTCAGCTTTCCAGGATGCTGCAGTGCATGGTCTGCTTCTGAGAAGAGTGTCTAAAGGCAGGAGCTATCCCAGAAAATGAATTGCATTTACTGATGTAGTTTGGTTTGGTGTTTTTGTGTGTTGTTTTTTTTTTTTGGGTTGGTTGGGTTTTTGGTTTGTTGTGTGGGTTTTTTTGGGTTTGGTTTGGTTTGTTGTTTTTTTTAAGGACTACTTGAATTTGAAAAACAATTTAATGTGATACTTAGATGAACAGCATTGGCAGGACTGCTATTCTGGGAATGCATGAAAAGGCCTAGGTATTTTCTTTATCAGTAAACACTAAAGACAGTCATCATGGTTTCATGCTGTTTTCAAATCACTGTTCAAAAACACCTTCAATTTCATTGGCATTATTAAGCCAATGAAATTAGATTCTCGGTTTGGGACCCCTTTGATTTGATTTTGAGGAGCCAGTATATTACACTAGAACATCTTGTGGAGTCTGTTTTCTTTGTATGTTTCTTGTCAAGGCTTTTCTTATTTATGCTCAAAGGAAGTGTGTGTGCCAAATGTTGAGACTAACGGGCAAATGTATGCTGAGCTAAATAAAACATCTCTGAACTCCAGGTTCTAGAAAGCTGAAAAATCAGACAGTGGCTTGAACTTGTATCTCCAGGCAGCAGCAGATGCAGTTGACTACTCTTGACTTCCCTTCTGGATGCTCAGCATGGCTTGTTATGATTCTCTTTCAAAAATATCCAATATTAAATGAAGGAGATTTAGATCACTAAGACAGAAATAGTCTCAACATGTGTGGAAAAACTAGATTTGACTGTAGGCAGCATTTCTTCTATTTGGACCTACACAGCAGATGTTGTTCTTGTACATGTTCCAAATGTGGTAAGATAGTGTGGACAATTTTATCAGCTCTGATACCACTGCTGTGACTGCTGCCTTGTTGAAAGCTGTGCAGACCTCACTTTCATAGCATTTCTTTCTCTTTAAAGTTGGCATTTCAGTTGTCTGCCTTCTGATGTTTCATTTGTTCTGAAGAGGAGACACTGGCCTCCCAAGTTCCTTTTCTTTGAGCACATTGACCAAGTGATTCTTTTAGTCTCTCTTCTTTTTGTTTTATCTTCCTTCTCCATTCAAAATTGAATCATATCATTCAAAGGCCCCCTTCCACCATAGGATAACTTCCACAATACCTGCTACATAAGCAATAATGGACAAAACCTTTCTGCATTCCAAGCCTCATCTTTCCTCATTCACATTCTTCCTAATGAATCATTTCTTTCAAGGGAAGCAAATTAAATAGGAAGAGGAAGTTGTTCATCAGGAAATGGATATTTCATCTTCACCCCTGCAGTTCCCTTTCATGTCACCCTTCACATTGTTTGTGCATAGATATCCCCTGCATTTTACAGTTTTATGAGAAGCATTTCACTTCTATTTCTTTTGCACCATGTTTTATTTTTATTTACTTATCTAACTTGTACCTCTTATGGCACACTATGCACAATGCAATCATATGCCTACCTCTGTGTTGCAGGTAAAGACTTCAAACAGCTTAAGTTATGGAAAAGGTGGCATTTGCTGAGGATTATGTGCTAGACTCTTTTATTTCTGGGAATCTCTGATACCCACTGACGCTATTTTTTTTTAATTTTTTTTTTTTTTTCTAACCAGACACCTTTTTATGGGGTTTGACCTGATGAAATGGGTTTTAGGAGCCTCTTAGAGGAGGTTAGGGACTGTCTTGTAGTGGGATGGAATGCCTGGAGTAGATGTTCTGTAAATCCTTTTGAGTCTACCGATTCAAACAGTCCTTCATCTAGTCTTTAATCTTTCTTTGGATGTATTGATATCTTATTTGGAAATCTAGGTTATTAAAGCTGCTAGAAAAATTTCAACATATTACTAAAGGACACAGAGTTAAGCACAGCTGTTCTCTTAAGTGAAATCTTTCCTGTCATCCATTCTTTGAACGTCTTTGAACCTAAAAATCTTTCATGGCTTTAATTCCACCACATAGGTCGTGAGCAGACACAATGTTTGTACTTCCCTTTAGCTGTGCTGTGAAGAGCCATCGCTGAATGTGGAGGTAAAAATCCTGGTTTAATTGGTCTCCCAGACACAGCTCTTGAGAACTCAGTTATTTCAGAATACGTTGTCACTACCCTTCCCTTTGAAAAGACATCCTGTCTTTCTGAAGCCTTGATTGTATTTGGCTGTGATTAGGATTAGATTATGTTTTACTTTCAATATTTAAATTTAAAAATGTAAACTACTCTTTGGCACACCTAAACAGTGTTGTACATTGGGTTTAAAGGATGGAATTTCCTTCTAATCCTCAAAGACAATTAAGTTACTCCATGAAGCATGAAATTTAATTACCCTCATCAGAAGCAGCATGATGCAGTGGATTAGGACATAAGAATAAGAACCGGAAATTTTATCTCTGATTTTAGTTCTGCCATCTATCTACTGACTCAATGAGACATATAACCTTGCTGTGCCTCCTTTTCACCTATCTGAAAAATGAGTTGTTTGATTTGTCTGCTAAGGTGCTCTGAGGTCTGTATAACCATCTAAAGATATAATGGTTTGCATGAATGCTCAGTGTTCCTGGGATTATCTTGGCTTACATGCTGCCAACAGTTATTGCAACTTGGTTTCATACAGTGAAATCTCATTTTTTGGCACTGTTAGTTTCATTAAAGTAAGTGTAATCAAGTTCATATGCAAATAGGGAGAGGACTGTAAGAGAAGGTGACACTAAAGAGCCATTCTGCGTCCAAAAAGTATGCTGAGCTGTTATTTTCACATCACTTTTGATGCTACATTTTGGATATATGTACTAATTATAGCATCCCAGGAGTGCCTCCAGCTGTGTACTTCTCAAGAGGCAGAAGAAAGTTCCACCATGTATGGTATAACTGGAGAACAGAATGGAAAGTTCAGTGCCAGATGAACATATTCCTCTGGGCAAGTTGTTGAGCTCTACTGTATTTGCAGTTGCAGTAGCCTCTTACTGGAGTGATTAGTCATGTCATGTCCACGGGGGGCTCCCACAAAAAAACCCTCAGACTTGCTTATTTGATGTGATGAAGTGGCTAATTAAAGTAATCTGTTCTGTCATTCAAAAAACCAACAATGCTTTATCATGTCTCAACCACTCTTTGACAATAGTTTTTAATGAGTTTCTTAGCAGGTTTGTAGCATTAAGTTTATAATTTTGAAGGGTCAGTAACAAAAAAACATCCTGTAAGCACCTGGATTACTCATTCCATAGACTTTTTAAAAGAAAAACTAAAATAAAATAACCCTGCCATTTATTTAGTGGCTTACACCCCAGTGGAGAGATGCCAGATTACTCTGTTGGACAGAGGCTTACCCTCCACCATACAGCATGAATTCATTGTCTGACTTTGACTCCCTCTGCAGTTCCTGTGTTCTTTGTTCCAGGGCTGAATCTGTATTAAATTCCATTCAAACTTTCTTATTTGTAATCACAAGAATTAGATTTGTGAGGGTGCAATTCTTCAGTTGGTTTCCATTCTTTACAGTGTTCAAATGTAAGTCTTCAAATTTTCAGAGCAGGGAATTTTCTTTAAACATGTTAGTAAGGCAATGTCTTTGTAACAGTCATTTTTTCTAAGAGAAATTCAGGAAAGAGATAAAAAAAATAGTACTTTAATTCTATGGAAGTTAACAGGGAAAGATACAAATTTTTTCTGTAGGTTTTATCTTCTGCCATTTTAATAATTTTTTCCTGTGTAGAGTAGTTGTGTTGCAGTCCTGTAGTATGCTCTAAATATAGAAGAGTTTACTACCAAGGAAACTACAGTGACTTAATTGCAAACTTCCATTGTTATCCAGGAATAAGTATAACATAAAAATAGCCTTTATGAGCTACTTGTGTTTCACGGAAACCTAAAGCAGTTTCTGTCATATTGCAGTATCTCTCCAGTTGTACAATTTTCAGTAGAGCAGCTGGACAAAGGAGCCCAGCATTGCAATCCTGGAAGGAGGGTGGATTTCCAGCACATTTGAGCTGGTATCATTGCAGTTTGGAGTCAAAATCTTGTTGGTCTCCTGTTCTAGGCAAGGTAATTACACAGTGCCTGACTCATGGGTCAAACCTAGCAGAATTAGAGCATTTCCATGGGAGGAGGTGGCAGTGTTATTAGTTCTATCTTAAATGCATTAAAAGAGTAACAGGAAAGTAAATAATTGTTTTGTTTTGGTTTCTTAATGGCAAAGCTTTTGTGAATGCATCTTCTAAAGGCTCTTTGAGGAAAGGATGGGGAAGTATTCTTGGAACCACTCACAGGGATGCTAAAGGTCTGATCCAATGACACTAATAAAGGTCTTAAGTGTATTTAACCTATCACTAAGTGTTATGTCTTGCTTATGCAAAAGGCCATAGAAAAGGGTAGACAGGCAACTGGCATTAAATCAATAGAGGAAAAGGTATACCATTTTTCTTTCTCTTTTAAAGTAGAATTATCTGTGAGCAGAAGAATTAACATCGCAAACTTTGTGTTGTGCATTAAGAAATTTCTCCTATAATACTAATTAATTTCTTGCATTATTGTACACTGACTTTATTTGTTGCCATTTTTCAAGACTATATTATCATGCTTCAAATTCAGGCCCTGATGTCATTTAAGTAATTTTAAGTTCTGTAAGCTGAACTTAATTTAAAATTGTTAATTAAAAGGAATTACAAGCAATATATTGTATTGTTTGAACTAATGAGAAAAGTGTTTTCACAGACTCCTGTAGGTGATTTTATTTTTAATCCTTCTGTCTCTTAAAATTTTATTGACATCTTGAAAAAAAAATTTTAGCTTTCTTTTAGCTGCAGCCTGGAAAGCTCTAGTCTGATTCTTGCTTTGTGCAGTGCCCATTAATTGCTAAAGCAAAAGAAAGTCTGGAGCAGAATTAAGGCAAGATTAAAACCTATTATAAACACCTGTACAATTATGCAAAGGCGTGCAGGATGGAGAAAGTTATATTCTTCCACCAATTCATCTAGTAAAGGGGAAAAATTCTCTTTTGGACTTCTACTGTTAGTTTTTAATTCTGTCCTTAAAAAGCTTTCATTCTCAAAATGGGTTTTTTCACTGCAAAGGTGGATTTTGATGTGAAATACTCTGTTGCAGCTGCTGTTATTGCTATTTAATTTTGTAATTCCCAAAAGTTTGCTGAACCTTTTACCAAAGAGGTAAAACCTGTCCCGGCCAAGATACATTGCATTTTCCTCACAGGCATACCACTGTAAGTCTCATTAGCAATAGCAGTATTTTAGAAGAGAGTCTGGACCTGAAGAAATAAAATCAGTTATTCAATTTAGCTACAAGGAGTCTGTTAAATTCCACCATTTTTTTTCTGTGGCAAGTGGAGATGAGAGAGCAAAATACAGCTTGAATTCAGAGAGCCTTCTTCTTGAGGAGATAGTTCAAGGTTGTTTTCCCTCAACCTGCTGTTAATAGTTGCTGGGAGTGCACAAGCTGAATCATGACCAGGAGAGTCCATGAAGCTCTTCATTTACCAAATCACAGTTTTCAAGTGCATTTAGCCCTCATCTACTATATATAAGGCAATAGGATGATTCTTTAGTTTGAGTTTTGCCGTTTGGTTGTTTGTGGGGGTTTTTTTTGGTTTGGGGCTTGGGTTTGTTTGGTTTTTTTTTTTGCTAATTCTTTCCATATTTTTCTTGTATGTTGAAAACTTTTGCTTTCAAATTTTCTCTAAATATGGGAAAGCAGTGGCTCTATCAGAGCAGAGACATCATTCTGGGTGAAACTTAACTTGTGCCTGGGGGCCAGTGCAAACTGCACTGCACTGAAGGCATAGGTGGTGACACAGGTGTCAGGCTGGCTGATGGCACCTTCCAGAATTAGTTGGATGGCTGGGAATGGTCACAATGATGGTTGCTGTATATGGAATGTCAAAACTGAAGTCCCAGAGCTTGCTGCAATCAAGCATTTCGAAACCTCTCTTTAGCAGAATGAAAGAGTATATGTGTGTTAATTGGATTCAAAATCATTCATCCATGAAGACAGACAAATGCAAGATTCAAGTGTTCTGACTTGAGACTTTATTTGGGAGTTCTAGCACTTCTTTTTCTTTAATTCACTGCCTCTAAGAGATCATCCTGACTTGCACTTGTGATTAATCAGTGCTGGCATTACCCAGAGGCGCATGCAAAATGGCATCTAAAGCATTAGTGTATTGATTAGAATTAATCAAGAAAGTGTTCCTTCTGAAGCTACACGCTGCGTGAACAACCAATGAGTGTCTACACTACAACTACCTCTCAGAAATTAAGTTTCCATGATAACTGGACTATGGCTTCTGACACCTGGTATCTGGCAAACTGAGTCATGGGTGGGAGGCTTAAGAAAAGTTAGGTTACAGAGAAGTACTTTGGCTTGTTTGGGATCTAACACCTCACCTTTGCAGGGCTGAGTGAGGGCAAAGGTGGTTTCTAGCATACCTTCAGGTTAAGAGCATGACTGAGTATAGAGAAGGTCATTTGAAAATTCAGTCCTTGTATTCCTGTGTAATTCTGTGTTCAGGTTTGTCCACAGCATTTTCTGTTTTGGAGAAGAACCTTGTAAGAGGAATTCTGGGTGTTGTCCAGTCTTTCTTTAAGCAACAAATTCTTTCTGGATAATATATCCAGGTCTGAACTTCTTTACAGCCTGGAAATAATTGGATCTAGGATGTCGCTAAAGACGACAGCGTTGCTAGTTTCTGTCTAAATTGATCTATGTTGCAGATTCTAGATATCTGAGCAAGTTTCTTCTTCCTGTAGCTTCAGTGAAGGACCTGTTGATGGATCTGTCTTGCTGTATCAAGAGACTGAGTATTGCCTAAACAAATACAATGTGTTGCTTTAGACCATGAGGGTTTAAATTAAGGTAATAAACTGAAGTCTTTTGTATTGCTTAAGGCAGTATCTAGATGGAACATCACAGCTTTTATGACCAATGTTATGGTAAAAATAGGCTGTGGTGTTGAAGGCCATGCAGAGATGATAGGTATGTGTACAGAAACTGATGCCTTTGTCCTTGCAGTTGTCAGCTTACTGGTCTGATTCATCTCCCTCTAGAGTGCTTGGAGGTTACGCACAGGATAACAGGAGTAATCTGTTATCTGCTGTAATTTTCTCTTGGGACCTAAGTTTCACAAATTGCAGAATAGTTGAGGTTGGAAGGAACCTCTGACACTGAATAGTCCAACTTCCCTGCTCAATGCAGGGTGAGCTAGAGTAGGTTACCCAGAACCATGTTCAGTTACATTTTAAATGTCTGGAGATGAAGTCTCCATAAGACTTCTGGGCAACCTGTTCCAGTGTTCAGTATTCTTAGAGTAAGCAGGTTTTCTCTTGTGTTTAAGTGGAATTTCTTGGTTTTCAATTCAAGCAAATGTGCCTGCTGGATTCTGCGGTCCAATTCCATCCTCTTTCCATACTTCCATAACATACAAACATAGACAAGTTCCTTCCTAAGCCTTCTCCAGGCTAAGCAGTCCCGATTTTCTCAGCCTCCTCTTGCATGTCACTTAATCATCTCTGTGGCCGTTTGCCAGACTCACTTCAGTAAGTAATTTCTGTCTTGGGCTGGAAAGTCCAGCATCTGACCCAGCGCTCCAGATGTCTCTCCAGTGCTGAAGAGAGGGGAAGAATCACCCCTTCGATCCTTCCCCATGCAGCCCAGGAAGATATTGGCTTTCCTAGTCACCAAGGTCACTTTGCTGGCTTATGCTCAACATTTTGTATATCAGGATCCATAAGTCGTCTTCTGCAAAGCTACTTTCCAACCTCTGCTGGGGCATGAGATTGTTCTTTCCCCAGAGACAGTGCTTTGCATTTCCTTTTCTTGAACTTCATGAGGTTTCTGTTGGCCCAAATTTCCAGTCTGCTAAGGCCCCTCTCAGTGGCAGCCCAGCTGTCCTGTGTGTTAATTGTTTTTCCAAGTCTTGCTGGAAGCTTGTTGATAGTGCAGCCTGCCCCATTTTTCATGAAGACGGGGAACATTATAGGCCCAGAGGTGTACCTGTAGTGACTGACCTTCAGCTGGACTTTGTACCACTGATGATAATCCTCTAAGCCTGCCAGTTCAGCCAGTTTGCTCTGGACAGTTTATCTCACTGTCCACTTAGGGTCTGTATTTCCATCAGTTTGTCATCAGTTAAGCACCGTTTCAGTACAAAGAGATTCCACACATGGTATCACCCCCATCTGTCCCTAAAGATGACAGACTTTTCTGTTGCCATGCTAAAATGCTTTCTGAAATTATATTCTTAACATGTAGGCTACGGATAGAAATTTAATAAAGCTACCACTAATTAACATCTAATATATATTGGTTACATCTGATATATATTGGTTACACAGAAGTAGATTTTGCTGTTGCTTGGCAGGCAGTCTATAGAACAGGATCTGCAGATGAGTATGAGTTTGTGAATTACAGCATGTTGTACAGAAAGGTCTGGAAATCCTAATCTGCCTCAGAATGAAGGGAGGACCAATTCCCATCCGAATTTGCCACAGGTGCCTCTGCTGACCCAGTAACTATTTTTAGCAGTTCTGATAAATCCACCAGTTAATGTCATCTTTAACTCATTTATTTTTATGTCTCTGAAGAAAGAGGCTGATACTTGGTATTTCTTTTCACATGAATCTTTGAATCTTGGGCAACCTATTGTAGGAATTGGTACCGTGATGTATGAATATATTTGTAATGAATCTGGGCTTGAGTGAGTCTGCCTTTTCCAGTCTTGTATTGCAGAGATATAAACTACTTTCTTGGCAACAGCTCTGGGAGTTAATAAAGTTTCTGTGGTAAACTATGAGAGGCCTGAGAATCTCAAACTAAAGTTATTGCACCAGTAACTCAGAAAAGCAATTCCTAAAATTCCTGGCACATTTATCCAGAGTGTTAGTGGTACCACAGAAATGGAAATCATTGTTGAGGGCCACTGCGTACTTGGAATTAAAATCCATCAGTCTTCTGAAGCTGAGGAAAACCATTTTCATGACATACAGATGCTTTTGTATTTCATAAGCGAAATTAATCTAGAGTGGGTTTTGACTCTATTTGTAGGGAAATTTGTATCCTCTAATCCTTATAACATACCTAACTTGAGATGACATCAAGAGAAATAACATGCACGGAAGCTAGGCACTTAAAATACTCTCAATGCTTTATTCTATTTAATTTCACAAAAACAAATTTATCTCTTGGGGGAGTGGGACAGAAAAGGAGCAAGAACACCAACATCCTCTTCTCAAGTGGGAGCCTTGAGCACAGAAGTTGGAAGATGAGATGTAGAAATTAAAATAACTGTAAACTAAAAAGGGAATTTAGCAGTCTATTTTCATTCTTCTTGCTGGAAAAGGAGGGATGAAGACATGGTAGATCACTAAAAAGCAGTGTTTGCTTTTCTGAGTTGCAAGTTGAACTGCATTAGCTGTCAGGAGAGTCTTTATGCAGCCCATGCTCAGGACTTTTCTTTAGGTCCTCAACATACCTGTTGAGGCTTCCTTACCTGCTGGGAATTTTGTCCAGTTCATTGGAGCATAATGACACCATTGAGTCCCTGACAAGATAAATAGTGTGTCTGTCTCTGGAACAAAGAAAATATCCTTCTTGGTCACAGTGTAGGGTCTTCATTGGGACTGATCCATGCTTGTAGCAGACACAAGTGATGGTTCACAGGTGCAAACATCATACACACGTTGTTATATTTCCTTTCAGAAGTGTCTTAACTTTGTAACATCCGAATTTTGTCATACTCCTGGAGAAAGAGATTCTTGTTATGGATGGCAGATAAACTGTGTAGTTTCTTTTGCTCAGGACATCAGTTCCAGTGGGTTCCCTTCTCCAGGAAAAACATGTTCTTGTTCACAGCCCATAAAGAAGCATAAACACATACAGTGAGGGGTAATGGCTCTTCTTGATGAGGAAATATTCTTGTAAGAGCAATAAAAAGGTGGTATTTTGTGTAAGAGCAATGAAAAATTTCTGACAACTAAAAATACCTACAGTCTTCATCAAAAAAAGCTTAATATTGGTGTTTAAAAACAACTTGAGGAAACACAGTAAGTTTTTGTTCTAATATTTGTAAAGCTGCAGCTGGAGATGTAAAG
Organism: Anabacerthia variegaticeps; assembly: GCA_035583185.1. Classification (NCBI taxonomy): domain Eukaryota; kingdom Metazoa; phylum Chordata; class Aves; order Passeriformes; family Furnariidae; genus Anabacerthia; species Anabacerthia variegaticeps. Next base: position 12,795,292 of record JAWWEW010000112.1, on the reverse strand, counting down.
AGCAATTCCTAATAGGCTTTGTTAGATCCCTGTTGGCTTGTTTGACTCCAGCTGACCACTTACAGTATGCTACAAAGAAATCTTTTTTCCTTGATGCTGTGTTTTTTCTGTAACAAAAGAGAAATGTGAAAAAGTGGATTAGTAGTGACTGAATTGAGTTTACAGAATCTGTCTTTGTTCATGTTTATGGTTAGTGAGCAGGCACTAAATAAACGAGTGAAACAGGTGGTGGGATCCATATTACTACCGAAGTAATATGTGCCTCTTGGGAAGCAGCCCTTCACAAATGGCATCAAGTGGTTTTACTGGCATCCTTGTGCCTAAGGATGAAAGGGTATATGGGCCAGACCATGTTATCTTAAAAGCATTTAATTCCTAAAAGTTTTTCTTGTGGATCAGAATTCCAGTATACTGGGAAAAGACAGATACTTGGATTTTTACTGTCTGCCTTTGGACATGTCTTGTTGGATACATGAAGTGGAATTAGAGGGTGGTGTGAGGGTCTAGAAATACTTCTTGTGCTGTGTGGCAGGCAAGTTATTTCAGGCAAAGTAGCAGACGCAGATGATCAGAGGGGAGGAGGTGGACATTAAAGATAGACAAGCCTTGATGTCTTCTGACGTCTCAGAGAATAAATTAAGCACATACAGGCTTTTTGTTCTCATTTACTCTTGGCAACAAGCATACCAAGTTGAAACACTCTCGGAGTGTGGATGCTAGTCTCCAGAGTTGGTAATCCACTTTCCTTACTTACTTTCTGGGACTTTTTGTTGTTTGGGAGGGAGCGAGGGAAGAAGGGAAAGGGAGGGAGGAAGTGGGAGGACGAGAAATGGCATGTTTTAGTTGTAGTGCTTCAGGCGCGTATAGACCTCCCAGCCAACCACTTCAGAAGCAAAGCATGTTACCTCAACCAGTGCTGGAGTGCTGGGAATTACAGCTGTTGTACAGCCCTGGAGACTGACTTATTGCCTGAGTGAGTAAGAGACTTTGCCAGTGAGAATCAGGAGTGATATTTAGAGGGAGTGTGCATGTGTGCTACAGGTTTCACAGCTTGCTTTGCACAGAAAGTTAGGCTTCTTTAACAGCAGGCAGGTACCTGTGAGAAATCCAGGAGCACAGAGGTGTGACAGAACAGAGTGATAAGCTTCTGTTTAGCTGGTTTTCCACATCTTAGCTGGGTGGGAATCTCGTAGCTTAGAAGCTTACCTTTTCAAAATCCATGGGAGGGAAAGGCCCTGACCATGGGGCACTGTGAGAGTAGTGAGGAATGGGATCGGAGTCACAGTATGACTAGCCATATGTGGAGCTGCTCCTCTCGGGGATTTGGTCTTTGTAAAGTAGCTTTTCTTATGGCTCTTCTCCTTTGTGCTTTCCTCTCTCTCTATGATGAGACCAGATGGGTGTTGCTTCAAAGGACAGTTGGACACCTAGAGAAACCATTTCGGATCTCACTGGAGTATGTCACTAAAGGGAACAAGAGTGTAGCAGCTGTGGATTCCTTCGCCATGAAGAACTGCAGTTCAGGTAACACTGTATTTTATGGCTTTTAGCTCATAATCTTTTGATGTCTTTTTGGAGAGGAGCATGATTTCTGGCTGCTACGGAAACCTCACAGAAGGAAAGGTTCTTGTTAAATAAATCATTTAAATAAGAACAATAAAATAGGGTCCGTTCAAGGGAATTTTATTTATTTATTTTTTTTTTTTTTAGAAAGCCTTACAAGTTTCCTTCAAGACATTTAAAACAAGTTTGGTGGGTTTTTTTCTATTTGGAAAGAATCTCTATGAAAATTTCATTTTGGGAGAAACAAAGCAACATTCATCCTGGCTTGCCAGATGCCTACCCTGACAACTTTGCTTTTCCGCAGCAGAAAGTAGAACAGATGAGGGGTTCCTGGACAGATATCTTAAGAGCCATCTTTTTTATGCTCATGGTCACAATTGTGGAAAACATGATTCTAATAAAGTGTGCATTTCTTTGGCAATATTCCAAAGCAGTTATTGCTGAGTAACCCCTAATAGCTCAATGTAATGTGTGGATTTTTAATAATGGGCAACCTTAATGGGGGTTCCTTTTTTAAATACAAGCTCTGTTATCAGTCCAAGCATGTAAATGTAGTGCTCCATGCCAGAAGCAGCTGCATATTAGTTCTACCAGTTTTATGGACCCTGTGAATCATACTGAAATCTTTAGGTGGCATGTCAGTGAAGAATATTACTACTTATAGCTCTTAACACATTACTTTTTGACCATTTTATTTATTTGGAGTACTGCTGACTTGAGCTGCATGTCCTTCTTTTCAACTTGCCTAGGACAAGGAAATGTGCTGGGGAACATACATTACTTTGGTCATGTTGCTCTCCCACAAAGGCCAGTTATATTAAGGGATTTATTGCACTGTTGGTACATAAAGTTGTTCTCCAGGCTCCAGAAAAGAGCAGCCTGACATTGTGCTGAAAGCACAAGGCATGTTCAGACAGAACACACCTGCTCTGCTGCTGGTGTGCAGACAGCACTAGTTCACATCTACAGTGCTTTGGGAATTCATTGCAACAGGCTATGGGCACATGAACCCTTCTTTGGGGAGCTCTTGAAGGTGAACTGTAGGTGACAGGCTGTGAGCTCGTACCCACACCAGGCTCTGCTCTGCAGGTGACAGATGTCAGGTGCTGAGGCCATTAAGACATATTGTGAGGAAAAGAAGGAACAAATCTCCAATTTTGTCTACAGATTTGTAGCAAATGGCTAGTCCTCTGCCCTGCTTACAGGACGTGGTGTATGAGTAATACCACCAGATCAAAAAACCACTTGTTCTTTTTTCTCAGTGGGTTTAGACAGCTAAGCCTTTTGCACGCAGCTGAAGATGTGGTACTGTGTCCTTTTATGAGAAATAAAGGTGGTGATGAACAGCTGAGGGTGGCACCCTAGGCTTGGAGAAAATAGGGAAAGTCATAAGAAAAGATTAATCTAAATCTAATTTTTCTGCAGCTGTTAGAAGCCTTTGGGCAGCTTAGCTACTTGGATAGCTTGATGCCACTGAAATACATAAAACATGGGTGAATTTGGGAAAGAAACATCTGAGAAACAGTAACATGCCTTCAGCCTAATTTTTCTAAGCCTTTTGAAGACCATAATGCAATTTAAAAATAAATTAAGGTGTGCAGACAATTGTAGGAAATTAGACTGCCATTTCCCTTGGTGTATGTGGATTAGATATAGAATCATAGACTCATAGAATCATAGAATGTGCTAAGTTGGAAGGGACCCCAAGGACCATCGAGTCCAACTCCTGGCACTGCACAGGGCAGCCCAAGAGTCACAGCACGTGCCTGAGAGTGTTGTCCAAATGCTTTTTGAACTCTGACAGCCTTGGGGCTGTGACCACTTCCCTGGGAAGCCTGTTCAGTATCCAGCCACCCTCTGGGTGAGGAACAATAAGGGCGCAAAGAAAGTAGAAGTTGGAAGTTGCTTTTGCACATTGGTAATTACATTTTTTGAGTTCTTTAATCATAGAAAAGATTTTGCATAGAAAAAAACTATTGCATTTGAACTGAAAAAATAAGAGTCTCTATGAAATTGAATGGGGAATTAAAATTAAAAACTTAAATGGATTCAGATGCTGATCAAATTCTGAATTTTTAAAAATGCTAAATTTAAAAATTCTGGACTCATATCTCATCTAATTATACATAGTTGAGTGGAAACATAAGTCTGTCATTGCAGTGTCTTAATTGTGCCCCACACTTCCCTTTCTTCAATCAACATTGCAGCAGATTAGAAATTCAAAGTGACTTCTCACTGGAATATCTTCACACTTCCCAATTTCTGTAAGAAAAGGAAAGCTCTTACAGTTTTTATCAGCCACAGAATTAGAAGCCAATCAGAAAGCCCCTACAGTCAATAGAAGGACTGCTTGTACTTCTCTAGGTTTTGGCTCAGGACAACTAAGAGGTATCACTGCCCATCATCCTACAGCCAATTGACTTTCAATTACTGACTTAAATGTGAAGCAAATCATGTTTGTCAGTGTGTAAAACCTAAGCTATTGATTGCCTAATTTTCTTTCTTACAACTTACTATTTAAATAAGTACAGTAGCCAAAGGAAAAAAAAATTACAAATTGCAGAGAAGTAGTATATTAATTTAATAACATCAGTTAAGAATTTGTTCCTTCTACATGTAAAGTAATTGGTACAGTGGCGTTTTATAGTTGATGGTAATTTCTAGTAATAAAAATAGAGTTCATTTCCTAAGTAATGTATTGACTTATTTATGATATTTAATGGGTTTCTTACTGATTTTTTATTGCAGTTGTAAATTAATTAATTTGCTAACTTATTTCCCAAAGTCTTAATTAAACTATTTAGTGTTAAGCACAAGTAAATGACAAGACATTGTTTTACTTGGCAATGTTCGATTTACCAAATCTAAGTCAATTTTTACGTAAGGGGCGTGGAGATCAAATGCTTCTGAAACATGTTAAAGGTTTAATGATGCTCCGAGGCTGTTAAAAGCAGTTATTTCAGATACTCAGCCTGTCCAAGAGGAAGCACTTAGCTTTCAAGTTTTCAAGCTCAGTAAGCAACATAAAAACCATTTATTTTGGAGAGAGGAGAGACTGTGTTGTTGATTAAGTTAATGCTTCTGTCCACTCAGCAATAGCTTTTTTCAGTAAATACTGAAAGTACATAGAAATACACTCATTACCTTCAGAGCTGTAGGCAGTTAGTTCTGTAATGATCTCATAGTTATAATAATGCAAAGTTCTGAAAATTGAAGTTAAGGTTGTACTGAAGGCAAAATCCTTGATGTAAAGCAGAGGACCTCTTAAGAAAGGAAAAATTTTGAGGACTAGGAGATGATTTTACTGAAAAAAGAGACAGCAAGGAAAGAGTAAGAGTATGGACTTGCAACATGTATTGAGAAATATGACTGACTGCCAGGTAGAGTTTTTCATGATTCCATTTGATAAATAGTCTAGCAACAGACTTATGAATCAACGGCAGGAGATCAATAAGGGCTTTCTCCAAAAAGGATTGCTTATGTATGTGAATCATTACTAAAATGATGGGTTTGTGTATTCAGACAAAACCTGAATATGTATCATTTCAGTTTTCCCACGTATGCTCACTTTTTGCAGTTTGTCTTATAAATTAATTTCATGACAGGATGTTGTGGTTAACTGAACTTAATGAAATACCAGTGAACCCCTTTTCAAAATGAGCTCTTGATGCTTCCTACTGGAAAATTGCCTAGAAAAGTTAACCTCTTCCAAACAGAAAACTGAGATTATATCTCTGTGTGATAGAATCACAGCACAACTTAGGTTGGAAGGAACCTCAAAAGAGAATCTGGTCCAACCTTTTGTGTGAAAGGAAGTCTGGGTGAGATTGTCTAGAACCCTGACCAGCTGCTTCTTGGAAACCTCCAGTGATGGGGACTCAACCACATCCCTGGGGAGGTTGTTCTGACAACCACTTCTTCTCACTGTAAAAAAATTAAACATGTTTCAAATTGAAGTCCCACATGACACACAGCTAATTTAGATGTTAATAATTAATTCATAAAAATAACTCTGTATAACATTTAAGTAATTTCCACTTGAGTAAAATTGCAATATATTTACAGAAATTTATGAAACAACTAGATTAATTGTGGCAATATTATATTTTTAATTATTTGCTTAGTTGAAATTATGGGATGGGGGAAAGAAGATATGTACCTTCAGTGGAATCAACCATGTCATCTTACATGGTCTGGAGATCCACACTGTCCAGAAATTCAGGGGAACAGGTGAGCAGAAGAATGAACGCTATCAGTATAGTGCCATTGTCATAAAACTGAAAAATAGACAGGATTAAAAAAACAAAAGTAGTCATAATTTCAAAAGTAGTTTTCTCTACTTGAGGTTTAGGACCAACACTTACCATAATACTTACCTGGCCTATCCAGGTAATTTTTCTGTAAAGGAAACTGGGGAATTTCCTTTGGCATTAATGCCATGGTTAAACAGCTTATCAAGACAGAGAAAAGATCCAGAGTTGATTCAAATCAATGGGAATTATTCAGTATGTTTGGATTAAGTTTCTTCATTTAAAAAAAAAAATCAAATTAGGCAGATTGGCTGCATTTTCCATGGAGTGGCCTCTGCTATTTATACAGTTCAACCGAGCTGGTTTTCCTGAGGGCCTAATTTCACTAAGTAGGCATTTGGAAAAGCCTTGCTATTTTAAGAATATTTGCTTCCAAATACTTTGGCAACAACCTTCCTCCCCATTCACCTCTGTTCCCCCATGAGGTATGACTGATTAGTCTGACTTCAGCCTGTGTGCCAGAAACTATCTCTAACCTGCTAGTGTTTTAATCCTGTAGGGACCTTGTCTTGGGAAAAAAAAAACTGCTTTACAGATGAGTGTGGTGGCTGCAGTGAAGTTAAATCATTTTAAAGTCATTCCAAAGTGAAAGTTATTTCACTTGTGGTTTGTGCCAATTTAAGTAAAATAAATTTAATGAACTTGTTATGGGGCTTATCTTTGTTTTCACTTTCATCTTTTTTAAATTGAGTTATAGTAAAGCTAGGAATAAAAAAAAATTAAGCAAATTTCATTTTAATATTGCTTCTAGAAAAGGCACAGTAACTCAATTAGTGGTAGAGTAGCTTCTTGCAGTAATGAATTAGTGATTATGCATTTCGGTTGATGATTGTGAACACCTACTTCTTGTGGAGGCATATTTAGACAGCGAGGGCTATGTTAAATAATTTAGTCTACTTAGAACATTAGTGTGCTCACCAAAGGGGCAGCAGGGAGGAAACAAACCTGAATATCCAAAGCATTTGGTTTTCACAGGTCTGGTGTGCCAGCTTGTTGGCGAATGGGACCTGGAAATCCTTTGTTTGAGTTAGTAATAACTGACTGTATATTTGGGTTTTGAAGATATGGAGGAGGCAGCTATAGAGAAATGTTTTAGATGGTGTAATAATGCACTTAAAACTGGTCTTTAAAATAGATGCTTCCACAGAGAAAGTGGAAAGGCTGGAATCTGCCAGAGCAGCTCTAAATGTGTGTGTTTCTTAGGCAAAGTTAGTGTCACATGAGCAAGCAGGTTCAAATACTCTAATTCATAAAAGGTTAGGTGACTTGGGTTAAGAAACAGAATTGAGAAATCTCAGCCTTTAAAATCCGAAGCTTTAATAATGCAAAGGGAAGGACTCATTCATAAGAGGTACTAGGAAGTGCTTGAGAGACACTGCAAGTGTTGGCACTTGTGAGTCTTAAGTACTTTTTAACACCTTGAAGAATTGGCCAATACATTATCTTTTTAATGCTGTATATGATTTTTATCCTGACCTTCTCCCTTAATTAAGGCTTATTTCAACAGGGGAGCCATTGATTCAGTGAAAGAAAATGAACTCTGTAATCTGCTTTCCCCAAATTGAACTTATTTTTATTACTATTAATTGCTGCCACTTAGTTCTTGTGATGTTTTAACTGCTTGGATTTATTAAAACAATCATAAGATTCGCTATTATCGCTTGAGAAATGGGAAGGACAATGATGATTTACAGATGACCCAATGATTTTAAACCAGTATTATTCCAGATTCAAAGATTTATGCAATCTGACTCTGCTGTGTAAGTAGATGACAGTCTCACTCTCCCTTTTCTCTCCATAGTAAAGCCCTACATTTTCAAATGACTGCTGGCCTGTAACAGAGGGCATGTGGATCCTTGATTTTTGCAAGAACAAAGTTGGGGTAGTTTTGCTCTGAGTTTTGTTTTATATCCCTGAAGTTCCTTATTAGCAGTAGGAAAGTTCTTTTGGTTTAAATAGGAATGATGTTTGAAGTTGTTAAGACCTGGCTATGCAACTCGGTTCATGTTTGTGAAGAATTACTGTGGTCCTTGTGAAGAAGTTAGAGACAGTGGGGAAGCTTAAAAAGTCAGAACAGAAGAGGGAGATGATCAAGTAAAAATGATAAATTCAGACTGTTTGAGCAAAAGAATAGAATCATAAAATCACAGAATTGATTTGGATTGGAAGGGACCTTAAAGATCACCTAGCTCTAAGCCCCCCTGCCATGGGCAGGGATGTCTTCCACTAGACCAGGTTGCTCAGATTTCCATCCAACCTGACCTTGAGCACTTCCAAGGATGGGGCATCCACAACTTCTCTGGCCTCAGCACCCTCACAGTAAAGAATTTCTTTCTAATATCTAATTTGAACCTATTCTCTTTCTTTGAAGACATTCCCCCTTGTCCTGTCACTACATGCTCTTGTGAATAGTCTCTGTCCATCTTTCTTGTAGGTTCCCTTCAGGTAGCAGAGAGAGGGAGAGATGAGGAAAGGAGAGATGGTAATAAATCAGCAATGCTGAAAACAAATGAGAGGGTATCAGGCAAGACTAATTGGTCTAGATAGTGAAAATGATTAAAAAGTTTGACCAGTTAAAAAGTGATTGGAATAAACATTTACAATCTAATTAATTAACTTGAGCAATCAAACTTAATCAGATAGCCACTCAATCAACCAGACTGAACTAACTAAATGGGTAATCTGTTGAAGTGGCAAAGACACCAAGTGAGGGAAATTCAGTTAATTGTCAAAATTGAATCAAATGCACAACAATTAATCAATTAACATTTTAAATTATCAAAAGCAAAGATAAATATCTAGTATGCTCAGGTGGAAACTAGTCCCTTTTTGTGGTACATCTCACCAAAGCCTGAGGGACATTGGTGATCAAAATAAGTTTTGGAAGATGAAGAACAAGAATGAGGAAAAGATGGCACAATAAGGAAAGAATATATTCTGTGTCTGTCTGAAAATGAAATAATGTCAGCAGCAAGAACCTGCCTGCCTAAATGTCATGCATACTAACATTGGATTCTGAGGTGCCACTGCTCTGTAGCAGTGCAATTGTAAGACTGAATTGTTGTAAGATTGATGAAAAGGTACAATTTTTCTTCCACCACAGGGTAGAGTTTTTTAGATTTTGGCTCAGGACACTTCTATATCTCAGGGCTTATCTTCTAAAGTGCTCAGGTTCAGCTTGGTTTCTGTGTCTGAGGTCTTGTTGCAAATCTGCCTCAGTTGTACTGTGAGACCCTGCTCTTCTCTCTTCTTGTCCAAAACCCTGCTCTTTCTGCCTCAGGGAGCCCAGCTTACTTTGTCCTGCTGTACTGTTTCTGCAAGGTCTACTGCAGCCAGCTTTCTTAGCACACCAATTAATTCACCAAACCACAGACACTGTTTTTAACAATTCTGCACTGTATCCAGTATGGGAGGAGAGGTCTGGCATGTTGGCGATGGATGCAGTGTAGTAGATGCTCTTCAATAGAACAACTGAAATGAAAAGGCCTCGACCTTATAATTCCAAATCAAATCCATAATGCAGAAACAGAAATGGCAACTGACTAAACCTAAAGCATTGATTTTATCCCTAAAGGATTTCAGAATCTGTAAAGGGGGAAGGAAGTTTTCTGAAAAGCAGTGCTTACTCTTCCAACAAAGGAACGTCCTTGATGTTGGATTTGGAAACTCACAACTAGTAGATGCACGTAAGAATCTCTGTCAAGACCATTAAACCTGTGTGTTGCAATCCTTTTACTTTGAAGGTAGGAAGAATGTGGGGAAAGAGAGCAACTTTCAAAAGCTGCCAAGTGATTTAGGAACACAAATTAATGGGAACCACGGTTCTTAGTCCCCTAGGAGTTTTCAAAAATGCCATCATTACGGCATTGCACTGAGGCATGCCTTCCCCCTGTGAGGATGAGAAAGGACAGGCTGTGCACAGTGCCTCCATGGAGGCAGCTTTATGGAGTACCTCCATAAATGAGGCATACAGGGCTTTTATGAATTGAGCCTTTGAAAGCCCTGCTAGTATGGCTTATTGATCCAGAAGTCACACATGGATGGCAAGCTCTTAAATTATAGTCAGGTTTTATTACATGAAAGAAGTTTTAAGAATACCTTTTCCCCTCCCTTCTTTAAATGACTGCCTGCTGAAGTTTTGAATAACTGGGAGGTTGCTAGCATTTAAATGAGTCAGCTGGATCCTGAGTCCAATTCCAGACTGAAGTGTATTGTTCATGGGACATGATTGATGGAGTATCAGGAAATTTGTAAGCAAAATAAGAGGTTTGGAAATGTTTTTCAGACCTACAAGGAAACATTATTCAGTCAACACTGTAAGAGACATTTATCATGTTCCAAAAATATCATCAGTGGTGGATCTTTCATTAGTTATGAATAGAGATGAACAAAGCAGCTATTTTGATACGTAAAACCTTTGAGGGTTGAGAGGCAATCTGTCTGGTTCTGTGAGATCATGGGTTGTGGCATACTGGGATCTATGCTGTATTTATTGAATTGTGAGTCACAACCTAGAGTAAATTATTTTTTGGAGACTACAGCAGTGAATATTCCATGCACTTAAGCCTAAATTATGCACTGGATTTTTAAAACATCCTTTAGAGCTGTAAGCAGCAACTGCATATATCCAACTTCAGGTTATGCAGTCCAAAAAAAAAAAAAAATATGTTGGGGTGAAATTTCAATATTTCTGTAATATTATCAGGGTTGCTATTGATTTATAGGAAGTCACTGGATACATGTATGTTATGTTAATGCAACCATAACAAAAAGAAAGCAATCACTGTAAGATCAGAAGCATTAGGTGTGAAGTTTTGGCAAAAGTGTTCACTCATCAGGCTCTTATTGTACACATCAGTAACAAAACAGTAGCAAAATTACTCACCTGTCTACAAAAATTGCCAAGTGGCTTAGGCAGCAAAGTAAAGGAAGTATTTATTGCACACAAGCTATTTCCCAAAGTAAAGGAAGTGAGTAACTATGCAGTTACTTGCAAGGAGTTTCTGCCAGTGAAATTTGTAAAGCACATTGTGCATAATCCCAGTAATTGTTGGAACTTCAAGTCTTTACATCAGCTGAAGATCTATCCCTAATTATACTTATCAAAGCTTTTGTAAAAGGAGGAGCCTAACAAGAGGTTTGATAGGAGCATTGTTCATTTAGACTTCAGTTTCTTTGTCATTGCTCAACTCTTCACAGACAACAGTAGAGTTAGGTTTAAGTTAGAGCTGTTCTTTCATTGTAGGTAAAGGAGGCTGAAGCTGACTCTTGGTGTTTGCCATTATAAATAATACCATAAAGTTATACCAATTTTTTTTAAATGGATTGCGAAATACAAAGTCTATTTGCTAAAAATATACCTCACAACTGAAAAATGCAAATAACCTTTTCTGTTGTGTATTGGAAAAGAGATGTTTGACCTGCTCATGCTTACACAGAGTTCTTTGCAGTGGTCTTCCACGTTTAGTGTTTATCTTCTGTTTTCTTCTAATTTCATCTTTGGAGCACCTCCAACTTTCTCTGCTCCCAAGTGAAATCAAGCAATTTCTCTCATTTGGACAAGCCTATTTCTCCTCTTTCCCTTTAGGCATAAAACATTCCTGCCTGTCTAATCTCATCATAAAACCTTTAGGGCAATTATTACTCCATTATAAGTTTATATTGTAGCAAGTAGTCTTCATCTTAATTGTTGATTTGTAGAATGTGGGCTTCGTGTAGCTCCCCTCAAATTATAATAAATGTGTTTCTCCCTGCTGTTTCTGCTACTAGCAGTACCAGTCAGCAGCAGCATCTGTAATGCATTACAGTTGTCTTTCTCAAGTATAATAGCAGCCAGAGCATTCTCTGGTTTGTATTATTTTTTTGACTTTTCAATCAAACGCTGCATTCCTTTCCTGGACAATTAGGGTAATTGCTGAAATGAAACCAAAGTGTCATGACCACACAAGATGCCTCCAAATGGAAGTCGTGCAAAACTACTCTTCCTACACTGCAAGCCCACCATGGTACTGCTCTGTAAAGACTACAGAGAAGTTTATTATCATTTCCATTTGTTCATATTGCTATACCATCTCAGAGCAGTACTCTCAGAAGAGTCTGGTCTATGCTGTACACTGAGTACAGGCAAAGGACAAAGAAATTACACTGTGAACTCCTTAGCATAAATACAAAGGCAAGTGGCAACAGATGAATAAAGATGACCAAAGCCCTTTGGCTGGGACACATTGGGATGGAATTATTTGGGAAGACACGGAAACAGTTTTATATAGTCCTTTCATCTGTCTTAGAAATGAAAGAGAAGTGAACAGGATCAGGCCATTTATGGCATCAATAGTAACCAGCAGTTTATGGGTGCATCTCTAAGAACAGGAAAGAGTAGACTTGCTGTCAGCTTTTTTTAGTTAATGCTAGGCATTGCCTAAGATGCAACCACATTGGTATGATTAGTGCTGTCTCTGGGGACTCCTCTTTAGCAAGTTGCACTAATTCCAAACGCTACTGAGGCACAGCTTGGTCATGGCAGAGCTTCATTAAGGAATCTTGCTGTTCTTGTGTGGGTTTTACTAGGTGTCAAGTTTTCATATTGAGTGCATAGGAAAGGCACTAATGAAGTGGCAGCTTTTTTCCAGTTTACAGAGCCAAGCGATGGACTTGTCCCTTTCTACTTACTTCTTTGTCTTAATAGTGTACACGAGACCTCTTTTTTTCAGCACGTGTACATTCTGCTGATGCTGCCAGCTTTTTTTAGCATTTGAACAAAGGCCAGAAAATATTTTCATTGGATAAGAGACCAAGAAAATCTCCTAAACTCCAACTTGCAAAGCTAATTCGGTTCGCAGTTCAGCAAAATTCCCAGTCTAGACTCAACTGAACTGTCAGAGAATAAAATCTGTATAATATACCAGTCATCTAATTCACAACATCATGAGATTCAATCTCCCTAGGCAAGATTTAGTTCAGACATTCAGGTGCTTTGTTGTATGAAGTTAGACAAGATGATATTCATCTTTTGTGACTTCAGCTATCTGAAAGTTAGGCATCATGTCAAAGCTAGTCTCTGGGGTCCCTCTGTAGTCAACAGAGAGAAAAAGAGGCACTTCAGGGGGCAATTCATTCCACCTTTAACATCATAGCATCATCAGAGTGTCAGAAAGGGGACAATGCTTTGGTTGAAGAATTGTTGTCTGGGTTTTCTAACAGCACTATCCTTTTAAAGCCAGTGGGTGCTGTAATACCTGTAATCTATGAAGTCTGCTCACCAATTCCTCAATTGTGAATGAATAGTGTCAGACAAGGAGTCCTTAACAAACAGATTCTCTATTGAACATTCTCAGCACTCACTGGTTACCGTGCCAGATAAATCATTTTATAGTAATTATTTTGCAAGAGTTTATTCAGGCTGTTAGGATAAACCCTGGAAAAAAAATGAAATTACTGTTGAGTGCAAGATAAATCATGCTATCCAGGCATACTTTACAATACCAGCATTACCAAAGCAAGCGTCATTTGTGCAGCTTTGACAGGGTGCTTCCAGTCAGACCTAGAAACCATTCTGCAGTGGGAAACATGTATAAATTATAAACCAGAAATCAGCCCTGTGTTTTATCTCTCTCTGGATATTTTATGAATGGGTCTAGAAAAGAAGGTATATTTAAAAAAATCACAAAAACAAACAGACAAAAAACCAAAAACAAACAAAAAATAAACCAAAACAAGAAACCCAAACACAGTTCTTTCACAATGAGGAATTTTCAGATGCAGAAGTGGTTTGTGAAAAGTAAAGTGATTGTTGATAGAAGTAGAGCTCCAACCCAGAGCCTTCTAATGGAGTTCTGTAGATAATATTTGCTTCTCTGCATCCTTGCAAAATCAGTCTTGTGTAAAGGCTTTGATTTTTTTTTTTTCTTTTTGTTGACCACCTCCTTTACAGCCCTCAATGAAGGCTTTTTGAAAAATCTACTTAAATTGAGTTACATTTGAAGATTGGATCCTATGCTGCTTTCCAAAGACTGGTAATAGAAGATCTACATTAATTTTTCAGTTACTTCCTTACGAGTAGGTGCAATTTCTTCTATTGCATTATCTTGTTTATTTTTATTACCCTTGTGAATGACTCTGTCACTTCTGTTTAAGCAGAAGCGGTAACTCAATCCCTTAATACAGCCTTAAACAACACTGCTTCCAAATGAGGTTAAGATCTACATTATATGCAGCATTTGTCTTGAACCTTAATTCATCCTACTTCTGAAGGATATCTCATTACATTCAGGAGTAAGTAATTTCAAATCCAGTTGCTGGAGATCATTGAGTTCTAGACTGAATTTCAACTGACAGGACTTCTTAAGCATGGTACACTATTAAGGTTCATGTCAGGGAATTTCTGTTCCATTATCTTAGTGTAATCAATGTTCCTTCTTTTTCAGGAAAATTTAACGGGTTTTTTTTCTGAAAAGAAAGGTGTACCAAGAATGGTGGTGTTGGGGTTTTTTTTTGTTATATGTGCATTGTAGTTTAATAATTTTAAATAGTATTCTGGAAAAAAAAAATCCACTGTAATAATTTCCTGCACATAAACCCATCCTTTTATCTCCATCTTTGATTTAATAAGGGATCCTTCTTGTGCAGTTCTAAATTGAGACAGAAATTCCTCTGAGCTTGAGCACACTTGCAGTTACTTTTTTGGATTCCCCTTGGTTTAGGAGGAGACTTGAGCTGAATATCTCAGATAAAGAGCAAGCTGTGTTTATGAGTCTTCCCAAAGCTGCAAACATAATGGGAGTTAGCAGTCTGATGTTCCACAGCATGACCTCTTTAGAAAAGGAAAGGAAAATACTCCCTCTTCCACAAATTGCTTTGCACAGACTATTAAGAACATTATCATATATCAGAATTATATGTCAGAATGATGGCTTTTAAAAGTGACTAGAGCACAGCCACTGAGTAGCTCCTCTACCTTGTAGCACCACTGTATTGTGGCTCTGCTCCTCGAGCCTTTAAACAGGTCACAAGACCAGCCCAGAATGCAGCTGTCGTTGGGAAATGAGAGCGGTTCACATAAAATCCTTGAGTAGGCGAGAGCTGTTGTTCTGGTGTCACCTGTCTGACTTTACCTGAAATAAATTAGGGAGTCCTTGCCCATGCTGCTTCATCAGCGGATCAGGAGGGAAAGCAGTCGTGAACAGATGGAGGCAATAACCTCTCTTGCCAACGCAGCTGGGGAAGGATGTGTACCTGCAACCAAGGGGACTTACCTCCACCACAGCTACAAATAATTCCAGGATCTATCACGGTCCAGTTTAACTCATTAGTGTTGACAACCGTGAGCTGAAGTGTTGTTGCTAAGGCTGGAGCCTTGCCCTGCCTGGGATTTGTGGAGGGAAATACCTTCACCTAGTGAATTTGTGACTGTGCAGCTGAAAGTGCTTGGGGTCTGTTGACTCATGGGGAGTAATATCCATAGAAAAGCACAGAGGAGGGACTCTGCATTGTTTGCAGTAGTTGGGCCAAATACTTAGATCTCAGGGCCCTTCTGAGCATTTCTTGCTGTTCAATCGGGAGATCAGAATTGTATCAAGTATTGGCAAAACTCAGAGATGGTTGTTTCATGAAAGCACCATTTTGAAGAAACAAATAATGATTCTAAAGCATCTCTCCACCTTCAAATGTGTGTCCACTAAAAAGAAGTTTGGGTCCAGACTTGGTGCTGTAAGATTTCTTTTCCTGTTTTCCACTACAATTAAAAGCAATTTCCACTTGAATTTCGGGTATCAAAGCAGTTTTAGTAGTATCAAGTAACTTTGATCAAAAATTGCAAGTCTATGATCATAATTTCATCCTAAAACTGTAACAGATACTCAGTGCTTCATCTACAGAAAATTTAATAACTTACATGGCATCAAAAGTTGTTTGACACCACATATGCATTGCTGAGTGAAATAGTGATTTATAACATTGCATGAGAGATGTTAGTATCTAATTTACTGCATTAATCAGTGAATGCCAAAGAAGTTTGCACATTGCATGTAGATCAGTTTAATCTGTCATTTTAATTGTCAGTGAAATTTTTTAATGTTGAGTTTGCATTAACTGTTTTCCATGCTGCTTCTCACCAAGAAGGCAGTACAGCATAACACCTCCTTAGTGCTCATGTGAGACAGTGCAGGCTTCATGGCTGTTTTTCACTGCTCCTCAAATCTGAGGTTCCCTCAGCTAAACCTGCATTTTGCTAATATTTGCATGTTTTTATTCCGGTCAAATGGAGAGAACGTTGTCAGTCCTGTCAGTACTGACATGGTAAAAAGTTGTCTCTCTGGTGCACTGAGTGAGAGGATTTCTGGGGACAGGACCAAGCTGAAATGACCCAGAGCTTTCTCAGACAGATGCAGAAATAGCATGTGGTAATTACTCAAGTGATTCTGTGACCCTCCGTGCTATTAAAATTGCAAACTTAGTAAGTGTTTTGACAAAACAAAACAAGATATAATGGAAGAAATTAAGTTTTCACGCTTTTTCCTTGGACTTTAGGGTTTTTTTATTGAAAACTGTGTTAAAAGGCATAAAGCAAGGATGAAATATATGAACTGAAAAGAACTTTGAACAATAGCAAGTTTCCTGGAGCTAACCAATGTTTTATTTCAGGTCAAACAAAATCTTTTGAACTACTGCTGAGCAAACATTTTTTTCTACAGAAGACATTTTCATTTTAGATAGCTCTTAAAGATGAGATTTTTTTTCTGTGAAAAAAAAATATGCTATTCTAAAAAATAACAAGGTCATATATTCCCCACAAAGTGGCGCACTTTTTTCTGTCATGGCAAAGAGACTTCACCAAGGTCTTTGTCACGTAAAGAGACTTATCCAAGGTCACAACATGAGAGCCATTTTGGAAATCCTGTCCATCAGATTCCTTATTAGATAGGTACCATTCCTGGAGGGGATTTGCTAGCAATACTTAAGGCCTCTGCACACACAGATGGAGTCTGGTTTGAAGTACCTGAAGAAATGATGCCGAGCTGCTGTGTTTGGGCTGTTTTGTTCTGAGTTCTTGATTATTTAATTCCTTTTTTTTCTTTTTTTTTTTGCTATTGAGAAAAGGATGCCAGGCATTTTCTTTACGAGAATACCCTGGATGACTGATAACTTGGATTTGCCACCATGCCTTTTCCAGGTCTGAGTTTGCTTAGCTGCCCCCCTCTTCTGCTGAGCACCCTTCAGAGAATGCAGCGACTGTGGACCCAGAGGCCTCTGAGCTTCCTGACTGCGTTGCCACCAATGGGACATTAAGTCATTGATTTTATCCACATTAGATGCTAGGGCAAGCCACTTTTATCATCTTTGTGATACCTCATTGACAGACTTTAAAATTATATTGCTCACTAAAAAGCAGCAGTAATGACCTATGGGATGGGAAGGAAGGACAAGATCCAAGTAAAGCTGAGAGCCTTTGCTGTAACTACTGCTGCATAGGAGTGTGACTGCTGCTTCTCAAGAGATCCTGGAAAAGGAAGCAAGGCGTTTTTCCTGGTTTAAGTACAAATCCAGGGCAGTTGATTTTGTTGCTGGTATTTCACTAAACTTTCTGTATGTAGGTTCCCCATGCACTATGTGTTGCATTCCAGTCTTTGAGGTACTGCAATGATGTGAGTAGTTGGCCAGTGACATTCTTTATGACTGGTGAACTGCATCCACATCCCATTAAGTTAAAACCCTGGGAGGGCTCAAAGTCAGGTATTTTAACTGTTCTCTTTGTAAAAAAAATATATGGTGGATATATAACACCTTTGCACTCAGTATAACTTTACTATGCCATAGAGAGGACCACAGGCAGCTTAAGGTGAATGGAAGTACCAATGCAGAGCGACCAGTGGATCGCAGTAAGAAAGAAGAAGTTTCTGTTCCCTGAGATGGCTGCCCTTGTCAAGATGGCCACTGTCAGAGAGAATACCTGAAAAATTAGTGAAAATTAACATTAATCGTTACTTGGTCTTTTAAATTGATACTACAAGACCAAGAGTCAACACATATAAAGTAGCTTTTAGATCTCTCCTAGTGCATTTTATGGCCAAAAGGAAGTTTGCTGGTTCTTTTTTTTATTATTCAGTGTGTTGTGCACTTTGTGCTCTCAAGTGAGTCCTATCCACTACAGCTTGTTAATTGTAACCCTCTCCTAAACTGATGGTTTTTTTGCCAATACCTTCTTTGAAACTGCACCATAATTCAGGAGATGTTTGGCGGAGAGTATATGGAATTTCATTGCTTCCTATAACTGGTAAATTGATTTATATTTCTATTTTCTTAGTTCCTCATATGACTAATAATTTTTTGATGTATGACTGGGCTTGGTTCTGAATATCATTTCTACATGCTCTGCTCCTCCTTCTGGACCTTAGCATAATTTTTGTGGGTCTTGTACTGCCCCTGTTTGCCACAAGACCAGACTAACTCCATTTACTTTGCAGCGGGGCTTACCAGTTCATACTCTTTTTATTACTTGTTTTGTACCAAAATGTTTATGTTTGCTAGGACTTCATGAAGAATGATCTGTAAACTGTGTGTCCTCCTAATTTTCTATTTGGGATAATGAATCATTGTGCCATTGTAAAGGATTTGGCTGCCAGGAAGAGGTACATTTGCATTTTATAAACAGATTTATCTAGAGTCAACAAGGTGTTATGCTTTGCTGAAACCTACTCAGCTGGGAGGAGCATTTTACATAATAATAGCAGTAGCAAATTTGTGATAATTTAATACTGTTGCTGATGGTAGTTTAACAATTAATTAATGGCCAACTGAATCCATTAGCAAAATGGGGATAAAGGGGGTTGGAAAAAGAAGGGGAGCTTGCACTCAACAGAAAGCTTATTGACAATGAGGGATATTTTGGGTTGGAGTACATTCTATGGTGACAAATTTGAGGATAAGAACTGTTAAGAAAGTGACTATCCATTCTGCGTAATTGTATAAAATCTTCTGAGAGTTGACTGCACAATCTACTCGTAGAAGGGTAAAGATCTTGAAGAAAACCTAGAGTCAGAGGGAGGGGGTAAGATGCGTTCTGTCTCCCTGACTTGTCTTTACTCATAGTAACTTTTTGTTAAGATTCTTATCACTGTATTAAAAATCATTTTAAAAGCCATTTTAATGTTATTTAACTATTCTGCTGTGGCTTGCAACCCACATCCATCTCAGCCTCAGGTCATGGTAATTCTCTGTATTGATGCTGGTCAACTCTTGGAATTCTCTCTGCACCTCAGTATGTGTTTGAGAAAGAGATCTCACACGGAAGGCATTAACCAAAGTGTCTCTCAGCATGGCACAAGACTGCCTAAAATCTCGGTGGTAATCTTAGTATTGCAATGTTATCCCTTCTTGCATTTTTCCCTAAAATCTTCAGTATGTACCTTGCCTTACAAAGAGCTCATCACTGTGTTATTCACTGACATTTTTTTTTTCTGTAAGCATTCACAGTCCGTAAGTTTCCTGCATGTTCGAGGGTTAGCAGAGGTCCTTCAGAAGAGACATGGACTCCCGGAAGGAGTCCTTCTCCAGGCTTTTTTGGATGTTGAGGACCATTGACCTTCAGCAGCTTTGCTTCTGGGGTAATGTCATTCAAGTGTAGCAAGGCCTTGAAGCACAGCCTGATGCACGAGAGCAAAGAACCGCTACTTCTCCATCCCTTTGGACTGGCTTCGGAGCACTGAGATGTAGGCAGTTCTCAGTGCATTCAGCTGGAAGAGTCACCCTGTGAGTCATAGGAATCACCAACATACTGGTGTTTAGCGATGTGTGGAGGTAGGGTAACATGGCAGTTTCCTTTTGCTTTCCCAAAAATGAAAGCTGGATAGCCTCCATCCACATTAAGTTCCTCCCAGGGAGAGACCTGTTATGTGTAGCTATTGCTCTCCCTCACAGCAAGTGTTCAGGGGCAATTTTCAGTTTGCTTATTTTTTGAGATTTTGAGGTACTGTTGCTGAGTTTTCAAACAAAAGTGGAGATTATGATGACAATTTGCTGCCCTTACACAACTGCAGAGGTTGGCCCAGTGGAAAGGGGCGCAGCAGGAAACTTTCTTCCCCAGGCAAGCTTCTGCTTCTACGTGGAACAGCTCTTGCTCTTCCACTGTACAGCCACTGCTTTGCATGGTAAAGCATTGGTTGTGATGTGAAGATGCATCACTGCACGCTGCTGAAAGGGAACACACGTGAATGCTCAGGAGTGGGCTGATTTGTGATATGCCACCCACCACCCCCAGCAACTGATCCGTAGTAAGGCCATAAACCTCAGTCCTGCTAAAAGAGAGATAAACAGATATAGAAACAGAATTGCGTTTTAAAAATGAAAAAATCGGATTCCTATCTAAAATGGTATTTGAATACAGTTAAGTGTCATGCCTCATGCCATTTGTGTTTTTCATGACAAGGCATACAAATACACCTCTCTCGTTGGGTGGATTGGCAGTGTTAAAGTGCATGGCAGAGGGATTACTGAGATTTTACTATTCCAGGGTTCAGACAGTGGTTATATCTGACCCGCATGGAATCAGCTCGTGAAGAGCCAAGCAGTCTTTTCCCAATCTCTCCTTTCTGCAGCTTATTTCTTGGATCTAGGCAACTTCCATCCAACTGGGAGAGGTTGCAGCAGGAGTCAGAGAGTTAGTCTGGTCTGGGTAATTTACAGTCCTGTTTATGTAATTGAAATTGGTTGACGTGTACCTGTTTTCTCATCTTTAAAATATTATTGATGCTTGTGGTTTTCTCTTGTGGTGTTTTTAAAAACCAAGGATTGAAAAAAATCTGCTGTGTATAGTGGCAGTGTTGGTTGTGCTTGGAGGTGAGGAACTTGAACAGGCAAAGATAACACTTACTTTAATAATTGAAAATGGATTTGAACTAAGCCTCCTAAGAAACAAATGTGGAAAATTACATGTATTTCCTATCTAATCAGCTGTTACAGTTTACCCAAGAGGCACACATGAGGTTTGGAAGCACTGTTTTCATGTCCTTTCTCCAGTAGACATATTTTATTTCATATTCAGTTCTGTGTCTGATGCTGGGATTGGACCTGTGTTAAATCTGCTCCTGTTGTCTATAAATAAGCTTAGAGAACTTAACCACTTCATGAGTTTGTCAGCACCTGCTGCATGTGGCAAGCAGCATTCATCTTTCAGTGAGCTAGCAATCAGTCTGGCCTGTGTTTCCCATGGGAAAGGTTGCTGGCTGATAAGAGCTGTTCTCCAAGCCTATTCAGACCCGGAGAGGTCTGATGGGTATAGCAGAGCTAATAATAGAAGTTGGACCTTTTTATTTTTCCTCTACGAGGTAAGTATTTTGAAAAATTCACAAAAAAAAGGGAGTTTGGGCCTTTTTTTTTAACCCCTAACCAATTGCTTACTGTTACAAATATTGTAATCACTGCTTTTAGGAGAAGTGTGAAAGCTGGGGTGGGGAGTGGTTTGTTGGTGGTTTTTTAATCTCATAAAGATGAAATGGTACCTACAGAGATGCAATGGTACCCTAGAGAAAAGGGTATCAAAGATCAAGTGTAGTCTGATATTGAAACAAGGGCAACAGAAAGGAACTAAAGGGAATGAGATTTGGGATTTTAATAAAGTTACTCTATCCCATTATACTGTTCTAAGTCAGAATGTTCACATTTAAGGATGAAAACCTTAAAGATCTGTGGTATTAGATGAATTTAAAAAAAAGTCCAATGATTATGTATTCCATAGGTATTTGGGAATAAGTGTTTTCCATCTCTTTTGGGCCTCTTAAATTTTAGTAGATACCACATAATATGTAGGTATCACTGCATGATGGAAGAGCATACTTTCTTTGTAAAGTTCACTACTACTTGCTTACTGTTAATTTTTGGATGTGCTGTTTGAGCTGTTTATTCATTGGTAAGCAAATCACAGAAACAATACATATGTTAGCATGAACCCTAACAAAGCCAAAAAAGCAGCTAGATTTTGTGCAAGATTAATGGGGGAAACCATTATCATGTCATTTATTGCACTCAACAATTTTTTGCTGTCTCAGGAGCTATGAAGAACCTCAGCCAACTTTCCTAATTGAAAATTGAGAAAGTGTGAAATCCATCTAACTTTCTCTTTCCACATTCTTATTTCATTATAGCTTTAAGGAAGCTAGGTTTTGCTGTAAATTCAGGGAAGCTACATCACACTGACATTAATGTTGGGAATCAAAAGGTAGGAAAAATGACTAGACCTGGTCAAAAACACTCGAGACAACACAGGGTGCTTGGCTCTTCTGAATGCTGCGTGACTCTGGAGACAGTTCATGATACTGAAATGTGGCAGTGAGCAAGTGCTGGCTCCTCGGGTGGGCTCAAAGGCTTCCTTCTGTGTAAGCAATCATGCTGGCATTAGGCCAGGCAGAAGGAGTAGGTGTTTTAAAATTTGTATAGTAAGCATAGCATCCCTACTTTGAGGCAGCAGAGAGGGAAAGCACATTAGAACTGCGCTGGCTGAATTATTGGCATGAGTGTGTTCCAAACCAGTAGGTTCCCAGTTGAGTTTCCTGCCCAATATTTTGGTTTTGTCCAAATTCAAGTGTGTTCAAGTTTCTTGGGTTTATGACAGTATTACTAATGTGTTGAAACCTCCAAAGTCAGTATTTCTAACCTGGGATTGACTTGAATCTTTTGTTCTGTGAGAACTTTGGGCATTTTTGTTTTATGGTTAGATACATTTTGAAATGTTGACATTTTCTGTGAGATGAAAATTTCATTTCTACGTGGCTTTAATGAGCAAGTTTTCTTGTAGCTCACTGTGGAATGCTGTGCCCTTATCATGCAGGGCAGGGGATACTCCCTCAATGGGAAGTTATTTGCTACCCTCTGTCCTGCCTTCATCAAATGTATGGCCCTGTTCATTTCATGCTGTATATTATTCAAACTGCACTGTGAAGACAGAGTAAATTATTTCCTTACAGTTTTTTCATGACTTATCATAGCATCTTAGTTCCTTACAAATGTTAATGAAATGAACATCACAGAGCTCTTGTGATGAGTTTATTCACATTTTATGTATAGGAAGTGAAATAAGAAGATTAAACGCAATTTATGTAACTGGAAAAATGGGCAAGCTTTCAGGCATATAGTAACACAGGCTGTTTTTCTGCCTGTATCAGGCAGTCTAATGAAAAAGAGAACACTTCCTCCTACAAATGTGGCTTTACTTACATCTTAGGCAGTGACAGTAATGGTAATAATGCTGTTTCAAATATTATAGTCAGAAATTATGAAGTGTTGACCAATTTTTGCTGCCTTAGAGTGAGAAACCTGGAATCCAATCTTTTTTTCAAGGTGTTTTCCAAGTATCGCTCTCACTGGTCTCATTTGCAGCTGTGACCATTTGGCTTCCTTGCTGATATGGATACAGGTGTCCTGGGGTGTGTGGCTGGAAAACAAGAGCTACAGCTCACTGTGAAACTTCTGATTTATGTGATCAGCCCTATATCATGTCAGAGTTCCATGGCCATTTGCCACACATGGCTTCAGTTCCCTCAAACATGAACTTGTCTTTCACTTCTCTCACTTTCTTGCCTCCTTTATTTTATACCTTCCAACTTCTCTAATGGTGAAAGCAGGGGTATTGATGACTTGTGTCAACAGAAAATTTATTTTGCCCTGGAACATGGCTATCCTCAGCAACAAGTGAGCCATCAGCCTTCAAATGTCTGTGCTGCTATTAGGCTGAAGGACTGGGGATGAAGAGTGAGGAAATGATGTACCCATCAGAAATGCCAAGTCATAGAAAAATAATCAAAAACTCCCCAGAATTCTTGCTATCATTTTATACCCAGACAGCAGCTTTTTTGTTGTTGTTGTGGTTGGTTTTGTTTGTTTTTGTTTTGTTTTGTTTGTTTTTCCACAAAACCTTTAAATGCCCCAGTACTCTTTTTTTAAATGTCGCTGAGTCAAAGCCTTGAACTCAAACCAAAGGGGGGCCAGGTGAAATTGAGAAGTTAATGACAAATACTTGTGACAGATAGACATTGTCCGTGAGGTTGCACAATCCCAAATTTTTAGTGTCATTTAGTAGAGGAACATTAGACTGCAGCACTAGCCCTTTAGAACCCATTTTTTAAGAAGTGTAATTAAATAGTACCAAAGTTGCTCTATTTTTTGAGAGATAGTACAAATACTTAGATAAACATGGTAGAGTTCCATGGAAAGGCATTTCTTACTATGTACATGCAATTAAAAATAGAACTTTTTCACCTTGTTGCCTTAAGGAAGGGTGAAAAAACTTTCCAAGACAACTTTATGTGGGTAAAATAGAGAAGAGTCTACAAATCTACAAATTCATGAAAACCCTAAGGCATCGGCCTTGTGGGCATGCAGGGTTTATCCCTGAGAACCATTGGA
The DNA here is from genome assembly GCA_035583185.1 of Anabacerthia variegaticeps. Lineage (NCBI taxonomy): Eukaryota > Metazoa > Chordata > Aves > Passeriformes > Furnariidae > Anabacerthia > Anabacerthia variegaticeps. The sequence goes on along the minus strand of JAWWEW010000112.1, from coordinate 12,771,029 downwards.
GTCAACTCAACCGTCCAACTTGGCTCCTCAAGGATAGCCCAGAGAGAAGCTGCTTGTTGGTAAAATGTGCACGAGTTTGACATTCATCCCAGGTCTTTGGAATTTTTTCAGAGTACAGTACCCATGTTTTTTTAAAAGCAACCAAGTACTGTCTTACTAAGCTTTCTTGTTTTAATGTGTGCTGAGCAGGAGTGCTTCACCTGACTGCGTTCCTCCCAAAAGCTTTTGGTAGCATTAAAAATTATGGCCTAAGAAGTAGAATGTAGCATGTGAAGCTATAATTATGTTCAGCTTGATTAATCCTGCATGATATAATTAGCAGCATAGCCAGTTTGCAAGATAAGAGATATTTTTGTGGATGCCTGCAAGAATTTCAGTCTTTCTTCCCACCTGGCCAAGTGTGGTGGCAGTAAGTTGAAGTTTCCCATTTTGCAGTGATCAAGCATCACAATCTTTCTGGCTGTATTCCTCAGAGGCAGGCTCACCAGAGCCTGCCAGCACACTGCATTTTCTCTACTAATCAAGGGACAGAGAAAGAGAGAAGAGGCAACCCAAGGCAGAGAAAATCTACTGAGGATTGAAATACATCCCCTTGGGTCCCACAGTCTGAGCAGTAAGTTGCTGACCCTGCCTTAGGCTAAGCCACATGATTTTTCTCTTTCTATCCTGATATATGGAAATTAAGTCAAAAAACATGGGCAGTAAAGATCCCAGACTGTCATTTGTGTCCAGGGTCTGGTACTGGTCTGGACTCTGTTCAGGAGCAGAACCTATGAGGTATAAAGTCAGCACTTGTTCCCCAAGGAGTTGTTTGTTTCTCCTTTCAATTTAGAGCCTGAAATGCCATTTGTTTAATGCTGCTGTTTAAATAATGATTTATAAGCCTCCAAGCCAGCCATGGTTCAGCTTAATTACTGCTGTAATTTATGGATGCCACTGGCTACATAAACAGTGCTGTAAATATAAAGGATGTCTCCCACAAATTTTACTCTGATACTTACTTGATACCATTCATTTTCTTTTCCTTACACATCTTCTGTATGTGAGTTGAGGCCACTTCACTCAGCAATCCAGGTCATTCTGGTTCACTTTGCCAGGAGTGATTTGGGTTGGGAAATGAAAAGATCAAATGTCTATTTTTCTTAAAGAGTATTTTAATTAAAAATTGAGTTTCCTTGAGCTTGGATGCAAACATCTGCGTGAAGTGGCCCATTAAAGGGGTTATTTGTGTTTGGGCTTATTTTTGTTATCTATTTGTTTTACTAGTTAATCATCTCTTTTATCCAATTCATTTCGCCTTTGTGCGCACAGTAAGCAAGCAAACAAGAGACAGGAATAAATCATGCACTGTCACAGAGCCCAGCCATTCCCCAGGCTACAGCTTTGCTATTTGTGTTCTGTAACCTATACAAGGAGCATGTATATACGTGTCTAATGCAAATCTGAGCTAATTCAAGTCCCATCTCCACAGAGATGAATGAACATGCAAATCTGCTGCTTTGTTTTGGAGGAATAGCTCCTGGAATTGCTTGGTTTCTAGTTGCAACTGACATCTCTTAAATACTGCAGTCAGTTGACTTCAGGAGATTTGTGCTCCTGGCCTGCAACAAAGACACCTGGGAAGACAGTAGGTTCGCTTGAATGCCTTGGCTCCATTATAATTAGTGTTAGTGCAGTCATGTGCTTGAAAAACTGAGTGCCTTTAAAAAGTTGTAATGAATTGAGTAAACAAAACAACTCCATTGCTTACAATGCCCACTCCTCTGAATCTCTGTGTAACTCTGCAGCTGCTGGCGTAGAACATGGACATTGCTGAAAAGATTGCAGATAAACTGAGTAGGACGTGAGAGCTGGCAATAAACATGGGGTTCAAAACCATCTGTGGGATAATTCAGGGAGACAAGAGTACTTCTGAATTTGAGTAGAACTTACAGGTTTTTAGGAGCGTCATGATGTTGCTAACCTCCTGGAAGTGTTCTGGGACATCTCTTAACTTTTCTTTGGGTAGTACTTCCAACAATACGGTGCTGTGTAGTTTCATTGCATACCCCTAGGAGAAGGGAGCACCTACTGAGTTACCAGAGTCCCTTCTTACATGTTTCTAGCATTCATTTGCACACTGACCTGAGCCCACTGTGTCTGGCTTGTGGCATGTGAAAAGCTTTGCACTTCACATAGGGGAGGTTCTCAGGGATGTCTCTTAAGAGACATTTTTGTAAGAAGCACAGCAAAACCAAGGAAGATTCCATCTCATTGCCTTAAACCCTCACTAAGGAGCCCACAGAAATTGTCAGCAGCCAGCTTTGAGTTACTTGGTCTATTTTTAATGCAAAGCTCTCCTCTGCAGTCATGCCTTGACCCTGACTGAAATAAAAGGGCGTTGTGTAGCCTGGATGTGGCAAGCCAGAATTGCTCTAAAGGAGGCAGAAAAATTGAGCTGACAATAACACAGAGCACCCTTTTCAGGAGCTGTGGTCCTTTATTAAAAAGGTTTGGCATGTATTCCCCCCACTGCTGAATTGATTTGCGCCATAAAATAAGCTTGAAGAGAAATAGTGGTTGTTTTCCTACATGCTTCATTAATTTTTAGTTTTGTCAGGCAATATAAATAAAAGTATCAAGTGCACATCTAATTGAATCACCAGTGATTCCCAACTCTCTGTAGTACCAGAGAACATGATGTAGCTGCACTGTTTAGTGAGCATGGATGAGTTAGGCAAACAATGGCTCACTCTGCCCAGAGGCTTTGGTTTAATCTTGAGCATTTACCCATTTAATATGAGGCAGGGAAATTATTGCTGCAATGGGGAATTGACAACACAGGTGGTGACTGGAAGCACATCTTTGCAGAGCCAGGAAGATGTCAGGGAATTACATCTAGACCCGGATTTTTGTGGATGGAACACTGACATTTCTCAAGCTTAGCCTCCTCTGTACATACTGACTGCAGGATTCTGTTGAACTACTTGCTGCCTCCTTCAGGTGTCTGATATAGAGTATGTGCTTCTTAAAAAAAAAAAAAAAGTTAAATCCAAAAAAAAAAAAAAAAGCCTTGTCTTGAGTATTTCTTTTGGCCACAAACAAAGAATTTAGGATGAGAGAATTCCTGTGGTAAGGAAAATGGCACATATTGAGCTACATGAGCTCTGACTTTTCAGCTGTCAAGGGAATCAAGTTCCTCCAGAAAAGAATGGTGTTACAGGGCAATTATTCAGATTCATTTTTGCAGGGATGATACTGACCTCTGATTGTAAAGGTCAGTAACCTCATTTCATAAGCGATGGCTCCTTTGCATGTTGCTGGCTGTCTTTTGCTGCTTAGCCCAGGTAAGATGAACTGGTGATTTTTGTATCTTGGTAGATGTAGCCTGCTGTGGTCTCCCTGACACAAGGGAAGTGCAGCATGCAGGAAAAGAAGTAGGTATAGAAGAGAAAGAAAACTAGAAGTAGAGATCAGACTGTTTTCTTTCCTGTAGAGAGAATATGACAACACGATACATCCAAAACACAGATAATTCACGTGCGCAGTGAATTCCGGTGTTGTTTCCAAACCCTGTAGGCCACATTATTCCTGAGACAGTTGAAGAGGATATCAGTCTTCAGGACTGTCAGCACAGCAGTAAATTCACACACAATTAAAAGCCTATCATGTGTACTGTGTTGTTTTTGAGAAGTATCACAGAACAGGCTGCAGGATTTCAACCCTTTAGAGGTCAGAGATGTCTGCCATGTTATAGCACCAGAAAGGCCTGGAGAAGTGAAGTGCTCTCATAGATGGACTGTGGGACATTTGACAAGATTAAACAGGTCAAACAAAATAATAAGCAAGTAATTATTGGATTGAGGGGATTTCACAAGGTATTCTTTCCTTCGGTGTTTTATGCACGATCCTATGAGATGAAGGCAATCTGATAATCTGAAGTAGTTGTGGGTTTGTTTTTTTTCTTTCTTTATTTTTTTTTTCTCCAGGATCATCATCTCTCTCAAAAATGGCTCTGGAGGGTTCCTTCAGCTGCTGGAATGGAACGGCGATCAGGCTGGGGCAGGCGTGTGACTTCGTCAGGGATTGTGCTGAGGGAGAAGATGAGGGAGATATGTGCAGTGAGTAAATCCAAACTCCCAGGTTATCCTTTTCTAAAACCACTGATTGCTTTGAATTTTAATGCCTGAGACTTTAGCACTAATAGACTCATTTGGTACTATCAAAAGACCTGTTTCCTCCATAATCTGTGCAGTTTCTCTGGATGTTTGCCTGGAGTGGACCATTTAATACGTTTCTTTACTTGCCTACATTAGTTCTGCAGCAAGTTCTTAACATGCTCTCGGTGCTTCATCTCTTGCAATGTCCTGATCAAAAATGCAAAGGAAGTATAGCCTGAATAGCTAGATGCCTTACAGAATTATGAAATGTGTAGTTGGTTAGAGCCTTTAATCAAAATGTAGCACAGCATGTGGCAGAAGGGTGTGGAAGGAGAAAATGTCTAAGATGAAAAATGAGTAGAGCCAGTAGCTTGTCTTTGACCAACCCCTGTGTCTTTGTAATTCCTCTGGTTTTCTACCCTCTCTTCAACAGTCAGTAGTAGCCTAATAAAATACAGCAGAAGATAGATAGCAGCCTGAGTTTTCTGTGTTTGCTGAGTTTGCTGTGCCTGAGTACTTTCTAAAGTGTGCTTTGGAACATAGATACTTTAGGACCTTCCTTTACTATCTTGAAGATGCATTATCTCTTTTTTTACACTTCAGTACATTCTACTTCTCCAGCACCTTCCCCATTTGCCAGTCTGCAAATAGGAGTGGTGGATTGTCAGTTGTATGGTTGTCTACAGGGCACATACATCAGGAAAATTAAATGTTGGGAGTTCATAATTTAAAGTGTATGTGTATGTGTCACAGCTGATCTAGCCTATGGGCTGTTGACTATAGAACTGCATTGATTTGGTATGTAAAAAATGTGTTCCCTGATGAAAATACCAGTACCAGCATAAACCTTTGGAAAAGAAGAGGCAACTGTTCCCAGTTTAGCTTTCCTATGTGGCAACTACAGCAGGGGAGAATCTGTGTAACGTAATTCAAACAAGCTGTGTTGATATGGGTGATTGTCTAGACTAACACACCTTTGCTGTTTCTAGCAAAAACTTAATGTAAGAGTCATACACAGCTTCTATCAGATTTCACTTCTTTGCTGCTAATAAAGAAATAAAGTAACAGAATTTATTGGTGTGGAGAACATTGGTTTGACCTGGAATAATCTAGTAAACTAGTTAAAAGCTTGAAATTATATGCTTCTCCATCAGGTTAGACATTGTTACAATTTGAAATTATGTTCGTTAATGACACACTCAGTGAACATTAAATTCACAGGAACAACGTCAGCACTGTGGACTTGCAGCTCCTTAGAACCAACAATGCTTCATATTAGTAATATTAAAACCTTATTTTTACCTAAGAGCATCAAAACAGAGCTCTAAACCCTCATAATAGTATTTCTACTGTGTTTTACTCAATAATGTAAAAAAAAGTTAGTAAATTATTATAACCAGTAGGTTGAATTCATTTTCATGTCATTGGAAGTAGAGAAGTATTCTTTGCCATCGACTGTATGTTCAGAAACACTATTGTGACTGTGTGCTATAAATGGTTCTGCCTTGTCAGGGTAATCCTGTCTATACTAGTGGGAAGAGCAGAGCTCACAAGGTGGAGTTGTGTCAATCAGGGGTGTAAACTAAATACCGCTGTGAGATGGTGTAAACTAAATACCACCACAGGATGGGACAGGCCTAGAGGAATACACTTACCTGTCATTTCAAGCACTTGGGTACACCTGTGGCTGATGTGTTGTCTATATTCAGGTATCAGGAGGCTGGCTCTGCTTTTGCCCTTAGCTGTCACCCTGTACCCTGTGGTGAGTCCAGTTGGTAAAGTGGCCAACCCCTGTCTGGCATGTGTTATCCACAGGGGTTAGGTTGGTTGCCTTTTCTCCCTCCATGCGGTATTCATCTGTGGCTATTTACAGGAAGCAGTACACCACTTACAGTTGTGTCAGCAAAGAATGTTCTGAGAATGTTAGTGAGAAAATGTAAAAAGCAGAAGATATTTAGCTGGCTGTTTAGCTGAGCATCACTCCCTGGCTTGAGGAGAAGACCTCATGGCTTGTACTCAACCACAGGTATTGGCAATGAGATTTTTTACTTCCAGCTAAAAGATCCAAAAAACACCATTTTCCACTCAAGCAACAAAAAAGAGTAGCTTGCCTGAGCAAGAGCCTGAGTTGTGGATATGTCTGTTTATCCACTTGCAAGCCTGATCAGTTCTATGGATGATTTCTCTGCTTTTGCCTCTTTACTATGTTGGATATTGTTGGCATAAGGCTTCTTACACAAAACAGAGAAGTGAACTAATATTTTAGATGTCAGTTATATCTGCATGGCAGCCTAACACAAAACATATGTCAACTTTCAACATTTTAGTTGTCATTTTGCTCCTGAGCAACACAGATATTTTCATCAGCTTTTAGCAAGTATGGTAAAAAGTGATTCAGATTTATCAAGCAGAAAGAGGGGTTTCCCAAGTGGTTCTGCTTACACAAAAGAGCTGTCAGAAAAAGATGTAGTTATGCTCAAAACTGAGGGGAGAGCTTTTAAAATTACCATTAAACAAAGGCTTCTCTCTTTGAGCTTCAAGGAGATGTTGGGGGTTTTTGCCTTTCACAGTGTTTTAGCTGTGCAGGTACTGATTGATTTTATTATCAATTAATTATTTTTTTCCTATTCATTTGATTTTTGTTCTTTTCTTAGCTGACAAAAAGCATTCTCCATAAAGCCTATTGTTTGTTAACATCTCTTTACTTATTAATGGCCAATGAAATGCCATGGTGCTTGTTCTGCATTGCAACCAATTAGTCTGTGTAGAGAGTGTAAAATCAGAGAGGGATGACCCCTAGAGAAAGGCATGTTGCTGTTTGAGTCATAATCAGATATTCTTGCAGGAGTAAAAGACAGCTGCAAAGAGGCAGATGTGGAATTAGGTGCCAAACCACGTGTGTGTGTTGACTAGAGATCAGACATACAGATTTAACAAAATGATGGAAGTGCCACACTGGAAATTACTTTGCAGAGCATACTTTGCAGACACACATTAAGTCTTCAGATAGCAGAGGTCTTATGTCTTAGCTGATAAATTCATGCTTTTATGTGTTACAGAAATTACACATACCAGCCGCCGTAACAGACTTTGACTCCAGGTTTCCACTCAATTGATAAGCTAAAAGATAGATTCATCTATAAAAGCACTTTTTTTAAATAGTGCAAGAGCTTGAGCTAGGTGTCCCCAAAGAGGGACATCACACAGAGAAAGCCCTGAACAAAGAAATTACACCCTTACAGTCTGAATTCCTCCCCTCTCATGTGACTGTTGGGACCAGTAGACCCCCATACGAGGACTGAGGAGGTCTTCCCATTCTTCATTGGTCTCTTCATTGTCTCTAGGTGGAATGTTTCTTATTTCTAACCTTGCTGCTTCTGTTAATGAACGTCACTTCCTTATCTTCTGTCTTGAGCGGGCTCTGGGGTCTTCTCTTACTTGACTAGGTAGAAAGTTCAGCATATCCAGTGAAAGTTCCCAGCTTGTGCCTAAGGCTTCAGCAAACTCAGCTATTAATGCCAAACAACAAGTTCTATGTAAGTGGTATACCAAACCACTCAACATACAGATATGGCTTACTGTGAAAACAAAACAAAAAAATTACTTCCTCATGTTGTAATAATCACATGTATGTGCCTGGTATGCTACAAGACAGAGATGAAAACTCAAATTATTTTCTAATAAAGATTGGCAGAGCTTTGTAGAAAGGGTGAATTTGTTTTAGTACTTTTGTACTTCTCTTTTTAGTTAACCATATTTTGGATTTTGGTTCAATAATCGTTAGTTGCAGGGCAGCAAGTCTGGGCAAAAATTAAAATGTTACTGGGGACAAAAGTGCATATAATTTTGGGTAATCCAAAATTATTTTACTTTGTAACAAATGCACAAAAAAAAATTCATCTTGGGAAAATACTTAGCATGTTAGGAAAGTAATGGATACATTTAAAAAAAAACAGTAAAATTAAGAAGAATGGAGGTATAGCCTATGTATTATCTAGGGACCCAGAACCTGGAGGATTTATTCAGGATACAACAAACCCAGGACTGATTTATTCTTCTGCTTAAGTGAATTTGAACCCATATTTCCTGTTTCCATGTAGAGTTTTCAAGATTGTGGTCTGGAGTTCTGGTCTAGTTTAGAAAAATTGGTTACTCAGGTCTCTCCTGGGGTTGGTCTTTTACAAATTTTACCTAGAAGAGTGAGTGAAAGTAATGTCCTCCATCTTTCAAATCAATCTCATAATCACTGGTTGTAGGGTGATTTTCACTCTTTGCCTCATTAAATGTGTAAGGATGTTAAACACCTTACCAGGTGAGATGAAGAAGACTAGTGCCTGATTCCTGAAAGGAGTGACTCGGGCTGTGTGGTTGGAGGACTACATCACACATCTGTCAAAAGACCAGATGGCAGATAGAATAGGAACCTATAAAGTTTGAATTTGTGATAACATGGATAAACGACCAAAAAAGCATAGTCAATTCTAGAGGGGCCAGTTTACTTTCAGGGTAAAAATGCATGAAGGAACCACTGGATTCATTTCTATCCAGTTACAGCCCAGCAGAGTCTCCCTGCAAACAAAATGACGAAGTAACAACCTGTTGCCATGCTACTCTCTCTTAAGGTTCCTGTCTTGCATACACTAATCCTTCTGCTCCTTTCTTGATCAAAAGCTGTACTTACAGCAACAAATTCTAACCTCTGGCAGTTCTGAATTCAGCAAAGCCAGCTGGCATTAAAGGATAATTCTTTGTTGACAGTCGAAAAGTATTTTCCCTTTTTATGCTTCATTTCTGGTAGAATTTGGCTGGGCAGCTTTGCTAGCATAAAAGCAATCATTGAAACAAAATCACATTTAAGATTCATGTGCTTCTTTAAATTGTTTGAATAGCTGATCTGTTTGGCTTCTGAGATTTCCACCTGAATTTGGTAGAGGTCCATATGTGCGGAGTACTCTTACGTGCTTTCGTTCTTTATGATATCAGTCTAGAGTTTCACCCAGAAGTTTAAACTGCAGTATCTGGTTGATTTATACCTAGTTTTGAATCAAGAGCCCACTCCATCTACTTAATAAGTTATTCCAGTTGCTAATTTTTCTTGCTATTAATGGGTGAAAAATCTGAATTAAACAAAAAGAGCTGGACTTAATTAGATTTTGCTTGAAAAGTATTTCATTCTGAAGACTTGAAAATATTTGGTTAGGAACAAGTTTAACACCTAACAGCTTTTCTCTACTTCATCACTCAAACAAAAGCAGAGACTCTTACATTCTCTAATGCTTCAATTGCACTGGACTACTCTGTTCTCCATCCCATACCCACAAGATGCATTTTAATCTTATTAAGGTCTAAATCTGACCTTTTTGTCACTAATGATAATATCCAGCACGCCAGGTTTCAATAGGACACTTGGAATCGTAGGTGTGCTGTATGTATATTCAAAGCAAGAAAGAGCAGCAGAGAAAATGCATCCAGGGCACAGGACATCTGAAAACTCATAAAAAATTAATTTGTGGAAGGGGAGAGAAATATTCTGTGAAAGTAATAGCTTCTTGTTTATGCCCCTACTTGTTCATCGGCAGTGAGATTTTTCTGGCCTCCAGGCAAGGATTGCTACTTAGATGACTCCTCCTGCTGCTCTGACTTGTTTACATCATCCTAGATAGTAAATGGCCATGACGTGAATTCACTTGGACACTGAGCCGAGCTGTTTTGGTAGGAATTCAGGGCACATTATAATTTGTCATTTTCTTTGTATCCCAGCCTCAGGCTGTGCAATGAAATATAATCAAGTTCTGTGGAGGGGTAAAACAGAAGGAAGTAACTCTCTGCTTAACAGCTTCACTTTTAAAGACCAGACTGAATGAATCTGGAGATTTTTAAAAGGAAAGTCTTGAAAAAGCCTTAAACTTCAGGACAGGTTTTAAACTTTTCATAACAGATTTGAATGCTTGCAGAAAGTAACACTAAAACATGACTCTTGCCTCAGTGTCAGGTTCCAAGTTCAAAATCGGCCCCACTAAAATCCTACAGATAGAGGGTTTGTTTCAGTTCCCTCTGCCAAGTGAATTGTGGCTCAGGCTCCTAGAAAAACCAATATTTGTGGTCTAGATGTTGCAGCTGTGGTGTTCCCCGGTTGTTTCCTCCAGGTACACCAAGGAGCATGTGCATGTGCCACTGACAGTGAATTGCCTTTTGAGGTGTGTGAGTCAAAGCTGAAGCCCTGAGAGCATGTATTTAATTGACCTGAGATCTCAGTCATGGGGATCTGCTGGTATTTAAACATTTTGAATGATCTCAAGCTTGAATACTGGTGCCTCCATGTCTGACAGCCACTTTATGCTTATAAAATTTCAGGGGGAGATGCAGAAAAAATTTAATAATCATAATGAAATATGTGTTCTGGAATCTCCTCTTCTCATAGAGGAGCTAATGAAATTACCAGTATCACCTGAGTAGCAGATTCTCTTACTTTAGGCATTTGTAGTCTATCCTACATCTTGTAGGTGAATAAATTTTTACTCTGATTTCATCAAGCAGCTGAAAGGAATAACAAATGTCCTGGATATGTGTTTGCACATGAAATTTCATTTTTATCTTCCAAATTTAAACAAATTTCTTGTATAATTTTCCTTTCTTGGGGCAAAGGGAGCAATACTTGCACCCTTTGTAAGAAGAACTTGCAGTTGGAGCTAGAGAAGTACATGGAAGTCATACCTTCTGCTTTGAATGAGATTACTATTACTTTAAACCTGGTTAATTTCAAGGCAAAAAGCTAGTAGAGCTCTATTGTTTGGAGTTGGGAACTTGCCTGAAATCCTAAGGCAGTGACAGAATGAGTGGGCTTCAAAGCTTGAAAGTATGGCTTAAAATAAACTATCCTTTTTTTCAGCCATTCATCTCACAAAAGAGAGGTGTTAAAAACTGAGGCACAAAAGGATTCAGTGCTTCACTTGAGGCCACATCAGTGGTCACAGAGAGGAGAGATCATGTTGCTAAGCTGGGCTGAGTAATAACCTAGACTGTAAGGAAGGGAATCTCTTTAGGAATTTATCCCTCTCCACAATTTCCTGCTGTGGGGCTGCAGAAGCAGGAGTGTCATCCCCAAGATGTAACCTTGACTGGGCTTACACCTGTGGACCTCAGAGGCCAAGTATTTAGGAGACCCCATAGTGTAATACTGAGATGTGTCCTCTCACTGGGGTTATTCGAAGTGTGGGGGAAGTCACTTAGTCACAGTCTGGGGTTTGCTTCCCTTTGCACCACCCTCCCCACGCTCAGGCAGGTGCATGAGTCCCCACAAAAGGACTGAATAGCAGGGGAGTGCCTGCATGCCCTGGGAAAACTGGGTCAGAATAGTCACTGCAGCTTCTCTGTGTGCCCAGGAGCCTCCTCCTCCTCAGCTCACCTGGGTTCTTCTCTGTGTGTGTCTGTGTTTCTCTTTTCCCCTTGCAGGAAAGCTTCCCCCTGGCTTTTACTGTTCATTTGAAGAAGGGGACTGTGGCTGGATGCCAGGCTCCTCTGAGTCCTATCCTTCTCCATGGCGGATTGGAAGCCCAGAACACAACCGTTTTCCTTCAATAGAAGGTGTGTGATAGGACATAGTAAGTGCAGAGCATAAGGAGCAGAGAGCAAAAAAGATGCACACAGGGCAAGGAGAGGGAATAAAACACAAGGCAGATTTTCTGTGTACTTACATATTTAGCCTCCAGTGAAACAAAAACAAACCCCATTTTTCTACTCTAAGTGCTTTGAGCAAAAGACTATCCTGTTCCCTTTTTGTCTTGAGGGTACAGAGTGGCACCTCAGTCTCCACCACTGACACCAACTACGGATCTTGACCCTTTCTGAAAAACTTCACACTAAATGTTCATCCGCATGACTGTCCTCCATACTGATCTGTTTTTTCCTTTCCAATTTTTCTTTTTACTTTCTCCGTTTCTCTGTACTGCTGCTATTTTCCCCGATCACATCCTAATTTTTCTTCTCTTTGCTTCATGATCCCTTGAGTTGCACTTTTATGGATAACTGGTTCTCCTATATAAATCCCAGTAACTTCTAATCCTTCTCGTGTAAACCATGGAAGGTTTATATTCTGGGCACTAAACTACTGCTGGGTAAATTTTGGCAAACAGGCTACGTGCCAGGATAAGCTTTTTCCTAATGCAATATTGTAAATAATTGGAGGCATTTATTGCTGAGGTATAGAGCATTTAAAGGAATACAACAGTAACAGAAAGTTAATGATACGTAATCCCAATATTGTTTTAGAAAGGTTGATCCAGATTTAAACATAAAGAGTGAGATTCTCTACTTTTGTGTGAAGTGTGCAGCTGTTCTGATTTATGTCATGTGATGGTTTAGCCCTTGGTAATACAGACCACAGAGTGATGGAAGCATAGGTAAACATGAAGGCCAAAAGCCAAAACGAGGGTACTGTGGGGAGCTGGCAAATGTGCTTCTGTGATTTTGTCTGTGCTGCAGAATGAAAGACCAAATAACTGGACTCTAGGCAGTGTTACTGTCTCGATCTGGAGAGTAGAGCTGAAATAGGGAAAACCCACACCTTTTCATGCAAAACTGCCAGTGGAAAACCCCAGTGTTACCACTGGCCTTGTTCCCCTTGTTTACAACTAATTATTAAAGTAGCAAAGAGGACTCCATCTGTATTAATCTTACTCTGGTGGTATTTTGCTATAGCTGATTTTTGTTTGGTTTTGGTCAAGATAAATCGTTCTCTTCCAAGTTACTTCTTGTTCATAAAAGATATACTCCATTATTCACCCTTGGAAGGAGGATGAATCTGAAGTCAGGAAACAACAGAAGGCAGCTGTAGAGGTAAGCCAGACAGGCCCTTTAGAGGGGGTTCCTGAGTATGTTTTTTGGATAGGTGAAGCTGCATCCCTAAGAAGTTCAAAAAGCCTTCTGCTCCCTGGCACTCTGCTGTAGTAGGAGTCAGCTAGCATAGGTTTTGGGGAGGTTTCACAAACCCTGAAACCAAAAGGTGAGTGCTGCAGTTTGACCTTCTTCCTTCTCTTTCATCAGGTTGTGCACTCCTCCTTAACACCAGCAAAGCACCAGCAGTAGCAAAGACTGTCATGACCAGTGCTGCATTTCCAGCTCCTTTGAGGAATTCCCCCTGTGAGGCAAGTCATAATGTTTTCTTTTCTTTTGCAATTTACAGGGCTTTTTTGTGTGTTTGGCTCAGGTTTTCAAGTATAGGTACTAGGTCAGTAGCACCGCAGCCACTTTCTCTGATGGCTTTCCTATAAAATATACTTATTTATGCCGTCTGTGCAGGAAAAAGATATGGTTATCTGCTTGAATGCCACAAAATATGCTCAGAAAAGCTTATTGCATCCTGTCCTCATTATATGGCCTCACATGATGTATTGCAATCTTTGTAATTAGGGTGTATATGCTGTAAGTAGGCAGCATTACATAAACAGAGAGGAAGAAGCTTAGTGCATGAACAAGCATTCCAAGAAAGAATAGGCTTCAGGACTGCCCCTGAGCCATCCAGAAAATGTGATGCACACTTTCTCTAGCACAGCTGGGATTTGAGCTGGCAGATCTTCATCCTGCTGCACTTCAAACCTACCGATCCTCGTGCAGGCCTTGTTCATAGGAGTGCTGAAGTTAACAGCAGCACAGATAAGTTCATGTAGAATGTAACCAGGCTCATATTCAAGCAGAAAAGCTATTGACATTCATAAGACATCAACTTAAGCAAGTATATCAAGGTTTGCCAGACAACCTTGCACATGGCTGTAATTTCTGAGTCAATCGCACTTAACCTCTAAACTGCAGTTTACAGAAAGATGACCTGTCTGCATCTTTTTACTCTGTCTGTATCTTCACAGTTTATATTAACACTGATAGAATTTATTTATGAGTTGTGATTTTGAACTGTGGATAGTGACTTAGAGCATTTCACATCTTGCATGGTCACCCTGAAATGTCACATAAGCTCCTGGATCCTGAAGCAGAGGGATTTGGGAAAATTAATACTAGCAAAGCACAGTTGTTTTTTCATGTTCCAATGATCTTAAAATCTAGGAAGGACAAGAAGGAACGTGTTAGGAAGTCCTCTGGAATATACAGAAGAAGGTGTTTCTTTGGCTTAAAGTTTGGTTTGGTTCACTACTGTTGGATATCTTGGTTCACAAAGCAAAGTGCCTCTGATTTTGTTGTCTTGATATATTCATGTTCTCTTTCTTTGAAATATCTTCTACCTTGTTTTTCCTCCTGTCTGTGACAAAGGCATATGCAGGTTCTGAATATTTTAAGACCTTGTTCTGCCATGGACCAGCAAGAGCGAGTGTTTTTCATAATCCACCTGACACAGGAATCACAGTGAATGATTTCCCAATATCTGTGTATTTTTTTATTGTGTATACAACACTGCAAATAATTAAACTTGCCATCGGGGGAGAAGCTGCCATGTATTTCATCAGCTCACATGCCTTCCCACCTCCATCACTCCCCTTGGCTCTTAAAAGGCATCCGGACGCATCCAGCATTGCAGCTGTCGGTAATAAAGAGTGAAGGAGTTTTGGCAAGGGTTTTGTCTCTTGCCTTTTCATATAGTGTAAAAGCTTCTCTTTCCAGTGGGTCCCTGGTGGCTTCAGATTCTATTTTACTGGAACAATCTGTCTGTGCACGGAATAATTTAATTCCACTTTTCAGCATAACACAGGAGGAGAAAGGAGATATGCCCCCCTACGCACTCATTCCTCCAATAGGTGCCAACAAACTTCCTAATAGTGAAATTATGCTCAGAAAAGAGGTTGTGAAAATACTGTCATGCTGTCCTGTATTTATTCACCCTCAATCACTTCCCAATTGGCTCAAGTTCAAACGCTAAAAGAGGAGTTTTCTTTTACCTGTCACTGCTGACAGCTCCACTTGGCATGTCACAACCAGGGCAGATTCTCTGGCAACTGAAATCCCACAGACAAAACTCAGAATTCGTGTTGCAAAGGGATCTCAGCAAGTGTGTGTGAATTAGACCCATTTATTCTTCCACCATCAGATCAAGCCATAAGCCCACCCTCCCTCTTCTATTTGATCCAACTCTCGTGATCCTTTAGATATCTGCTGGCTCTCCTTGTGTGTTCATTTACGTAGTGGATTGTTCTGACAGACATATATCCAGTGCCCCAGAGAGCTTAGTCTCAGATGCACATATATGTTAACAATGGAGACTGTCCTTAGGCCTGTCACTTATCACCCATTCTCCTCCCTGTGTGCCGTGCCTGCCCCAATATAAACATACCCATCTCAGCTGAAGTCCTGTGACCTGCCCAGGTCTCTTGCCTCTCTGGGTGAGTGAGCTTCCCTCTGCTCTGTGCATGGGACTTCATCAAAGGCCCATGTGCTGCACACCCTGAGAGCAGCAAGGAAGCCAGCAGACATCCCCCGTTTGATCATCTTGACTCCCCTCTCTTCTCTCCCTGCTACATGGAAGCTGTGGCACACTACTAGACCTGCTGCTTACTGAAGCTACAATTTTTTCCCCTTATCACTAATTGTCTTTTCTTTTATCCAGTCAAGTTAGACCAATTACACCCACCACAGCAGACGCTGACACCCTGCATTTTAGCCTGAGGTGTTCATACAAATTAATTATTTCAACCTCAGCATGAAGACCTCTACCTGTCAAGTGCTGTTTACCAGGACGGAGGGTTCTGAGTTTCAGCCAGAATGTCCATGGTACCAGGACTCAGTGCTCATAAGGAAACAGTCAAGCAGTCCACAGTAGGTGTCAGCCCCAAAGAGTTGTTAATGCTGTAAGCTTGTGGGTTTTTTCACTCAGCCTGGCTATTAATTCTTCCGGTGTTATAGACAAAGGAGATGATTGAAAAAAGAACTGCTGGAGACTTGTGGGGTGCCCTGGTCTAAACACCTTCCCTGCTGAGGTTCTGGACAGCTGTTTGCAGCAGTGTTGATGCTGGCACTTGGAGACACCAGAGCCTGGATGTTCTTTGGCATATCTATTGCCACTGAGTGCAGGACTAGCGTGATCCTCCAATTTTGTCCTCTCTCCAGCTTGAGGTCAGTTGCCAGGAGCGTGCTGGGCTGCCTGTCCTTTCCATGCCCTGCAGGAGGCTCCTTGTTAACTCAGGAAGGGAAAAGTCAGCCTGACCTACGCTGTACTGCCCCACATGCATCAAAAGGTGGGAATAGGATAAAAATGCATGCAGGAGGTACCATAATAAACACAGCCTGTACTTTCCCACACTTGTTTGGGATTGGCCCTAATGTGCCTTGCACTTTGTGTACAGCTTTGTGTATTGCACTTTGCTCCTGTTTCTTTTGAGCAGCTTTATATTTTCATTTTCTTTGTTCTTCAGTGCTTTTGGCAGGTCAAAGCAGCTAGTTTGTGGTGCTGCCCTTTGTTCTTGGTTCAGTTAGTTTTTCTCTTTCCTTTTGTTGTTTTATTAAATCTTGGCTGAAGTCTCCTGGCTTCAAAGAATCTCTCTTGTTTTCAGTCCAGACAGCCTTTGTTATCTTTCTTGTGTTGCACATTCAGTAGAGTCCTTTGCCTGTTGACCCCTTTAACTGTGTGTTTAAAACCCAGTTTATATGGAAGAGAGAAACTGTGGCACTTCTACTAAATCTTGGGTGAATGCAGGAAGTGGTGCGCACAGTCCATGAAGAGATGCTCCATTACCCTGAAGCAGCCAGAAAGGGGAGAGGCAACAAAAGGCTCAGGAAATGCTTCTAGAAACAAACTGAGTCAAAGTAATCAAGAGTGAAAATCTTTTAACCCACATGTAAAAGTTCATTGGAAGCAAACCACATGTAATTGAGCATAGGAATGCACGTAAAGTGCAAAGAATTAAGTGAAACAGTGGCCTGATTTAAAGGCAGAGTTTATAGAGCTCAAACAATAAAGCACGGCATTATTTGCCCCTTCTGTTCACACTGTGATTCTCCTCCTCTGAGAGGGAATCCACTGTCCTGCACAAGGCTGACAGGGCAAGGAGGATCACATTTCCTCATTTTGAAGAAGAAATCCATATGCATGTCATTAGTAGCTGAACTGCTGTCTGGGAATCTATGAAATCACTTTGCAATTAAATCCAAGGGAAGTGCTCTCATCTCAGACACCAGCCATGGCAAAACTAAATTGCTTTGCCACAGCTGATAGCCTGTAGGTGTTTCCAGACTATAATGGCCACCTACTTCTCAGTATTTTGCAAAGATGTCAAAGAGCTGATGAAAGTGTTACAAGTGTCCAAGGAGTGCTTGCCTTTGTGTGGAAAGTGGAGAATGAATTCTGGCCCTCCGTGTCTAGACAACAAGATAATCCCATCTCCCTCATTCCCAGTGTTGTTGTGCAGGTGCAATTACATATGCTGACTTGCTATTCATCCCATTTTTTAGAAATGTTCCCTGCTATCTGCATCCTCAGGCCTTGAAGGATATTGTGGTACCCGTAGATCATGAGTCACACTTGTGTCTTCCCAAAGTGTTCGGGTTTCTGTCATAAAAACATGCAAGACCAGCTCCAGAACTGCTGCATTCTGTGAGACTTGGTGCAGGGTCTCTTGCATCTATCCTGCAGCATTTCATTTTGTGGTGGGTTGTTACTGCTTCTTCTGTCTGAAACTTGCTGCTGAAAGATGAGCAGTCTGGATACTGATTTTTAGGAAGGCTGTGCTTTGCTCAGTACAAGGGAACCTGTGACAGAATCTTGAGAAGGTAAAAGCTGTGTGTGCCACTTTGGTGTGGGCCATTGTAGAGACAGAGAGTAACAGCAGAGATGGTGTTGCCTGCATGATAATGAATTTGAAATATGCCTTAAATGTTATCACATGCATCTCCACAGAGTAAGGTGACCCTTTGCAAGAGAGACTGCATTATGATTAGGAACTAGATTGTTTCATTTTTTCTGTTTGGTCCTGGGTCAAACATTTTAAAGGGTATAGTTGTGCTGGAAAACAATGAAAACAGGTTCCCGTGGTAGTAAATGTACTTTGTGCTTTTGGCTGTGTTTAAAAGTAATGGAAATATTTTTCTGATGCTGTTTTGACATTTCAACTAGCCATTTCTTGAAAGCCACCATTATGTTATGCAAGTTAGTACAGAACTGAGCCAGATTTCTTTAAGCCTGAAATTACTTTTTGAATGTAAACATACTCTCTCTAGAAAATAAATATAACATGTTGATGTAAAAACATTATAGTTAAGTTTACCTTCTCATTCAGATTTACAGATATAGAGATGTTTTCTTCCTCTGGTTATTAATTCAGTTCTCTTTTCTAAGCAGAAGTGTAGTATTTTTTAAAAGCATGTAAATCAATGATATAAATCATTCCTTGAGTGCATTCTGAGCCCCATGCTGACACCTGCAGAGTGTGTCTCCTTTTCTCCTCTATTCCTTGGGCTTTAAATAACTTAGAAGGGTACATAGTAATAACATTGACTCTGAACATTTACGAGCATGATAAATGCAACATAGATATGCCTCTAGCACAGCCTTTCATGTGTTTTATTTGGCAGAATGTTGTTAGCATCCTTTTTTATTTTAAAGTGTTGTTTTTAAAATCTGTACAGCTTATTCACTGTTATCTGTGTTTTTTCCTTCCTTTGCCACTTGTCTTCTATGTCACTGGATTAGAAGATCTATATTATCTGAAATTTCTGGAAGGCCTGGTCACTCCACAGTACTCTGACAGGAAAATTCTGAACACTTTCTCTTTCTTTGTCATAGTTTTTATTTTTCTGTTTGTCTGTTTTCTGAAATTAAGAACTAATGTGAGAATAAGTAGCAGGAGAATCTGTTCATATAAAATACAAGCTCCTCTTGCCTGCCTAGATACTTTAAAACTACATGATCAGATCAGTTAATTTTATTTTTTTTCATTTACAGAAGGTTTTTGCTTGCACACCTGAGTCCTAAGCTAAAGCAGAAGTGTCAGCAGACTAGAAAAGAATCTGATCATGCATAACTGTAGATCTGGCCAGCCAAAAAAACAGAAACAAGACCTTTTGGTCCTCTTTATTATTCATAAGAGTCCAAGTATGGATTGCTGAACAGTACTAATAGATGTCTTGCTTGTACTGTTGTATGCACCCATTTCTTATTTCTAGCAAGAAAAAAAATATCGTCAGTGTGATAAACTTCACGTGTCAAACATAGCTCATATTCATGTAAAAAGCTTACTGAGACCTGGCAAAGTTGTCTGCAGCTATTGTCTAATTCTGTGTAAATCATACTCCAACTCGCAGTTTCAGTTTCTCTGCAACCATGAGATGTTTTCCACTCTTCTTTAATGCCTGACTTACATTACCTGGGTCAGTGCATTCACATCGGAAAACAGTTTCTTCTCTTTCCCATCGGGTGAAGAAGACCCAATACAAGAGTAATGTTTTTCAGGAGAATAAGTGTTTGCATTTCAGGAACCTACAGTTCTTTGTCAGGCTAGTTTTGAGCAATTCCTTTGAGTAAATATCCTGGAGGGGGAGCAAGGACTGGGAGTATGAGAACTATGTGCTGTCTCACAAGATGAAAGACCATGGTGCAGAGCTGAGGTGTGGGTAGCCAGATAGCCAGCAGTGCGATCCAACTACCGTAGTTCCTTGGGAGAAGAATGCCTGTGGACTCAGTCTTCTTGGAAATAGCTTACTCCAAGCCCTGTTTCAAGTATGTTTTTCTCTTTCTTTGTTTACTTGTGTTAAAGATGGACGACTAGCTCTTTCTGCCAGGTAGGACCACGGTAATAGTCAGGGTCGCTGCCACTCAGAAATGTTGGAAGAAGAAACAACAACTCTCCAGGGTGTCCCTGTGGAATGTTTTATTTATGCTGCTGCAAGTGTGTGTCATTGGTCCTCGGTCAGACATCTCAAAGTTAGTTTATGCTAGAATGTTTCTTGCCATTAAAGTAGATGCTCACAGGTGTCAACAGGCCCAAACTTCACCCAGAAGGTTCTTGGTATTTTATTTCTTATTTTGCATAAGGAGGTAGAATGCAAGTCTCAGTTCTCAAGTGATCTTGAAATTATGCATCTTGTGCTAGAAAACCTACCTTCCTTGTTTTTCTTCACCTGCCAAGCCCTATTGATATTGATAAGGATTAGTTTTTTTCTTTCTGGGATTAATTGAGTCTCCTGTTTGTCTGTTCAGAAATTCCACCAACTCAGAGACTAAGGGGATTCACATAAGGCATCTTTCCAGATGGTGTTTGCAGTAAAGTGCATGTAGCCATCTGACCCCGGTTTTGCCTCAATATGCTGTGTATTTGCCATGGGCTCTCTCTACCTTTAATTTTCCCCAGATCAGTTTAGAGCATTTCATTTACTGAGTCAGTGGGTTTGCATATGAACAGCTGATCACTAGCTCTGGTGGGTTCTAAAGCCAGAAAACAAGGTGCCATTGAGCCACTGTCTACCTTCTATGCTTAATTAATTTCTCAGTGATGTTTCTAGTTCCTCAATATTTTGCTGCTAGTTTAACACAGAGGGAGATGTTTCATGCATAATGTTAGGGGTATTCCACCAACATCCCAGATTTAGATTTTTCCAAATGTGCCACTGCTCTACTTGCAGGACGCACTGTGTATGTAGCACCATCTGCCATCATTGATGCCGTATTCTGTAGAATCAATGCCAGCCCCATTCGGAAGTCTTTACTGTGGTATCCAGCTCATCATCTGCTCTGGTTCACTTCAGCAGGTGTGAAAAGACCTGGACTGCCCTGCTGTGAAGCTTAGAAACCATGGAAATTACTGCCAAAAATGCCCATTTGGACACAGTGCCAGTCGATTCACTCAGAGCCAGTTCATTAGAGTTTGCATATTTGCACTTTGCCAATGAGCTGAACTCCCACATCTATTGCCAGCTACTTCTTTCCTTCAAACAGCTGACATGTGTGCAAAGGCATTCAGTCCAATTCATCAATTGCTTCAGCTTTTGCTCTAGTGTTACGTTAACAGCTATCAAAGGCTCGCTCTTTCCTCACTTCTGACTGTGTAGATGTTGCCTCTTACTGTCTGGCAGATCTCCAGAAGAGACAGAGCTCTGAAAGCTTCTGCCTAGTAGGAGCTTCAGGGCTTTACCTCTCAAATGTTGAACTGTCAAAAGGCACAGTGAAGTTGCTCCAACTCACCTGTATTAAAAGTTTCACATCCTGTGTTACACAGTGGAGTTGTCATTAGAGTCCTAAAAGTACTTCACATGTGGACCCTAAGTAAGAAGAGTTGCCTTCCCTGATATAGTTTGAAGGTTTTTAAATTTCTATTGGCGTTCCAAAGTTATTAAAACAAAAAGGTTAGTCCTGATCAGTTTTCTTGACAGAAATTACTTTAGTGGGTCTGAAAGGTATTTCAATAATATTTAAGGGAGAGCAATTTTCAATTTAATTTCAGTAGCCTCACTTCATAGGCACTTGAAAATACAGAATACCCCAAAAGTTTTCATCTTGATTGTCAGCTGTTACGAGTAGCTATGCAGATACCAAGTTTGAAGGCATCAGCCTCCTACACCATGAGCATCTGCCAGCAGCCTCTTCCACCAGTGCTGGTTCCAGTGAACCAATTAGTGGGGATGAACTCAGCCCTCCTCAGCTGTCTCCTTGGACATCACTTTGAGTGGTACCTGAAAGAGTTCCTGGCCATCCTGCTTGTCTCTGCTTTTTGTCTCTGGTGTCTGCAAGGTGAAAATCCTCACAATTAATGCTCTGTTTTCTACTGTCTAACATTATGGGCATAGACATGGGACTCCATGAGTCCTTTCCCAGACTTGAGGTGAGAGTGGGCTGGTAGTCAGACTTGACCAGTGTCCAGATTCAACCAGCCTGTCCCCAGTAGTGCTGTGGTCTGGAAGGTGCCTGTGATGGTTTGCTGAACCACTCAAAACCTTACACATCCATTTTGAATGTAATGTCAAAGTCATGTAACAAAACAGATTCACAGACCCAAAGTGGCATATCTGTTTGTACATTTGTCAATGCTTGGGTCACAACATACGACAGACCCGGCAGTGATTCCAGGGAAGTACAATGATTTTTGAACTGGAGAGAGAGAAGAGCCACATCTAGATTTTTCAATCTCTGTCATAGTTTTGCAGTGTAAAGTCACTGCTTTCTTTGTAGCTTTGGAGGCAGGCAGATGAACTGTACTGTTTACCTAAATTCAGTACTAATAATTAATATAATGGATATCCAGAATTTTGTACCACCCACCCCAAAATTCTGAGCTTAAAATAAGAATAATAGCAACACTTCTGTCCTTTCGATCCTAAATCTGATTTGGCTGCCAGGGCAAACTTACACCATGAGATAGGAACAGCAAGCAAAATTTAGTAGTTGCATTTTATGCTGAGAAATGGATATGAATGCTCTGTGCTATCAAAGCAAGAAAGTAAGTAATGTTATCAGGTGTTCCTGTGTAAAAAATAAACTTAATTCCCAGCCTCCTGACTTTGGTGTTGGCTTTGAAGTTCTTAAAAATAGAGTGCTATTTTTTAATATGTATGGATCTTCAATACTGTGCTGAACACTTTCTTGTGTTCAAAACATCCATCATTAATGTAGCTTTAATAAACTCATTCCTTCAGCATTCTCACCTCTACTAGTTATTGAGATGAGACCCAGCTCCTGCATGTAATATATGTGTATATTTTATATGTGCTCTTTGTAAACAAAGGGCTAGCTCCTCTTCTTCGCAAGAAAATTAGAAGATTTGTTAGTATATATTCATATATCATGGATTGTGGAACTAGCCTGATGTGAAAGGAATTGCTTTTCTTTCTATACAAAGAGGGAGAGAAAGTCATAAAATGAGAAAACTACATGAAATAATTTTACATACAGGGATAAATGCATAGAAATGGATTCAATTACATTATCATAGCAAAAATGTTGGAAAAATTTCTCCCTAAAGTATTTTAATTAATAAAAAAAGCCCAAATTAGTGCTGAACTTCAATTGGAAAGTCTGTCGAAACTTCAATGGAAAGTAAAAACTGATTTTTGAAACGGGTATCTGGGGAATGATGACATGATTATTAGTGATGCCTGTTTATTGGAGCTCTTCTCCCTGTGTTTTTTGTTGTTGCTGTTGGAATATAAAAGTTTATTGCTAAAAATGTCATTATCTCAACTTGAAGCTCTTAGGTGGCATCTTAGGGGAGTGTCATCGTTGTACTGCAGACAATGGAGGTATTAGCTTATCCCTTTAAAATTAGACACATGTGAAAACTCAACTTTACAAAAAAAAAAAAAAAAAAGCAGTAGTTCCAATGTTAAATAGTATATGCTAAGTATTACAGGCTTCACATATGTAGAGTTTTCTAAAAGAATTACGTGAGCATAAGGGAGGAAGAATTGAATGAAAGAAGAATTGAGAATTTTGTTAATTTTCTGATAATGTTTGTGATGGTTGATCTCATATGTTCTGTTTCTTCTAGCTACGAATGTCATGGCTCATCCATGGTGTCTTGCTGGGAAATATATCCCTGGTCATGGTTGAGAACAAGACAGGAAAGGAACAGAGCTGGACATTCTGGCATTCCGACAACAGTGAAGGTTTGGGAATGTGGCAGGGGATGATCTTACCTCTCCCAGAGATACTGGACAGGTATGAGTCTTCTCATCATTCTCCTTCATGGTAATCGGTCATTTCATCACTAGCTACCTGGTAATGAAAATGGCCAGCATAGCTCCTGGATGCTGTTCCCTCAGGGAGAAGTGCTTTATTGCAATGAGTTATCCTCTCTTAGAAGCAGGGAATGAGGATAACTGAGTATTTTGAGCAAAGCACACAATTTTACATCTCCTGAGTCGAAGTCTTTGTTCCCAGACTGGGTCAATGGGCAGCCTACAGCAAAACGCTTAAACTTCTCTGTCTCCATTTCATTGAGTGGAAACCATTCACTTTGCATACTGTTCTATGTTACATGTTTGATCCATTTATGTGGTTTGCTAGAGTTGGATGTGAGCTCCACAGTTGATTTTTTTAATGCTGGTTATCAAAGCCCCCAGTGTTCAATGTGTCTAAACCTGAGGATGAAAGAGGTGGGAGAAGAACCTTCTGCAAAATCAGACAAGGATCCATCTGAACACCTTTGTGCTAGCTGTAGCTAGCACTGTAATAAAGGGCTGTCTCAGTTATGCCTGTGTTCTGTCTTTAAGCATGAAAGGTTTATCTGGTAGCATATGCTTATTTAGAGTGTTGTTTTAGCTGTTTCTTACAAGTCAGGTTTAAGGGAATGCTCTTGTTCATTGTTTACTTCTCGTGTGTGCTCTGGCTTATACTGTTTCTAGAGAAGACACAGACATACTTCACCTCCTGCTGCCCTGGCCCTTAGGCTGCAAGATGCTTCTACAATCTGTGTCATGAGCACTGGTGTCCTTGTCTTTTTGGGAATCTGTGCCCTAGAAATAATGGATTTCATTAAGGGATAGTTTGCCTCTTAAGAACTTTGAACAAACATGGTATGAATATGTCTTTTATCTTACTGGCTCTTGGGGATGCACGTAGGCTGCAAATACAACCAGGACACTGCCAGTGCTTCAGTCCTGAATGTATAATTAATATATGTGCGTCAAAGATTTAAAAAATACCAGCATTAGGCTTATTGTGCAGTCACTGCTGAAGCACCATTTGTAAAAATACCTGGTTGCTTCATTCCCTTCAGCTGTGTTTCCTTTGAAGAATGGTATATTTTGCCATTATTATTTATGTGATTTATTTTCTAATGTTGCCAGGGGAATGTTTTGTACCTGAATTATTCTGTACCCTTGTACTATTGCTTTCCTTTAAATTCTCTCTGGTTGCACAGTCAGGCAGAGAATACTTTGATCTTAGGAGCCGGGCTAGCAGTGGTTCATGCAGAATCACAGATTCAGCTGATAACACAGTGCTGACTATTATGTATAAGGTGCTGACACCCTTACTTCCCTGTTACTTACAGAGAAAGACAAATGGGTTCCCTGAAGGAAGGAAGTTTGTTGGAGGTTAAGACATAAGCAAGGGAAACTTTGAAGTTTTGGTGTCTCTTGAAAAGTTTTTGTGCTTATTTATTCACAGAAAGTGCACTGTTTAAATGAATTTTTCTTCTAAGATTGATTTAGTTGAAAGCAACCCTTCCTGGGAAGAAAGAAATCTCCCGTGAGACTTGGAAATACTGCAGGCATATTTCTCACCATCTCAAAACCCGTTTCTTAGGAAATCTGGACTGACGCACAAATTAGGAAGGAATTTCATGGAAGTATCCACTAAAATGGTACCTGTGAAACTCTAGCATATAAATGGAGACAAATGACAGTTTTATCGAACTGTAAGAAGTCCTTAATTGAAGTGAACGCAATGCTGATGCTGCTGAAGGCTTGCTGTGTCTGTCTTTTTCTAATTGGTTCCTGGGTCAGAAGCTGTGAGGGTCTGTGTTAGAAGAACCACGATATTGCAGATATTCCTACAGGAGAAGCTGAAAGTTTAAATGGCTTTGCAGAAGTAAAACTCTTGAATAAAGCACACCAGTGTACCAGTTTCACACAAAGTTAAAGCACATTCCATTGTGATTGGGAAGCTGAATGGAAAACGTTATTAATGACAAGATAATATGCTCTAAAACTGCTCAGAAGCATGCTTGTTTAAAAGCTGCTTAGCCATAATTTCCATGTTTGGCTTATAACACTTCAAAGAATCATTAGGAAGGCTTCCAAGAAATTAGATCAGCTCTATCTTTAGAAACAGACATTTCTTAAATGTTTGATGTCCCTCAGGCTGTTGGGAGAAATTATATTTTGGCAGAAAATCACAGCTAAAACATTTCAGGTGAATTGGCAGTAACAGAAAGGAGGGAGGAGTAAGGCAAAGAAACTAAACTGGGACTGAGTGATGTTAGATTTCTAGCACTGAATTAGCCTGGGCAACCCTGAACACATGCTTAATTTCCAAGAGTATGATGATGAGAGGACTGTCTCGTCTCCTTACATTTGATCCTTTGGAAAGCATCCAGTTGCAATTTTACTCTGTGTGAGGTCTTACCTTTTCTGTGTGGACTTGCAAGAAGCTGAAGCGCTTCTTGTAAACTTGTAAGCTGGGCACTTTACATCTTCCCAAAATTATCTATCCTTCCTCGATCTGGAACATGTTGGCAGAACAATCTTGAGAGATGGCTCATGTGGTGTGTTGATTAACAGAGCTGTAGCCCAATTCCAAGTTTTTGGTATCTTCTGTGCATGGGGGAGGAGGGACAAAGGGCCTGGTGAAGGATATGTCGTCAAAGCAGCTACAATTAAGGAAGCCAGAGCTCCTTAAACTGATGGATAAACAGGTTGTACCTACCAGAGGCAAAAGGCAACATCCCCAGAGGTGCTGTATTTTAGACAGACTGGCGTGAACAAATAGTCCTTGCTGTGATTCCTTTAAACCCTGTAGAGCTGCCTACCCATCTCCAAAGGACACATCATCTGCAAATCAAATAATCTCCACAGATCAGTGAAAGCTAGAGAATTGGTCATTTTTACTCTACTGGAATTTACACATTAGTGCAGTACCACAACATTTTGGTTGAGAGTAGTGTAGAGAACTGTGTTATTTTAAGATTGTTTTATTTGATGGAAAATTACTATTTTTTTTCAGTGAAAAGTGATGAGTCTGTAGAGGATTGTTCTTTTTTAACTTTGCAGAAATGCAAGTAGGAAACAGCCTTGAAAGCTCTGCTATAGTTGGTAGTTTGGCCTTGCTTTTTTTGTACATTTGCTTTTAGTTAGTATATGTGAGTTTAAATTTTAGTAATGATGTCGTTTTAGGAATGTGACAGCAAGGGCAGACAGAAGCCTGATGTAATTGAAGATGAGTGATTTGTGTAGCTAATAATTAGACATTATGTTAGTTAAACAGTATGGTTAAGGTATATCACACAGATAAAATACAAGCATATGTAACTAAGTGATTCTCTGGAGCTTACTGTAGGCTGATGTTCATTATCACCAACCCACTTAGCAACTGTTTTGCTACACGGTGTGAGAGGTGGAAAAGAATAATAAGCTGAAAACTGGCTGGAAAATTAATGCTTTAAGAAACAAATTCCAAATCTCTTGATTTTTGTTCTCTTGATGAATCTGAGGCCAGCTGTGTAGAGCAGCATGTCGACTGAATGTTCTATGGGTACCTCTTCGACCTGGCTGAGCTTGCATGGAAGTGGACTCCACATGAGCCAGCTCAGCCCAGCTCATATCTTTTAAGACCTATATTCTCTACTAAACCTGTAATTTTCTTTAAAGATTTCACTGTAACCTCTGTGAGAGGAACCTGCTAAAAATAGCTAGCATTAATAGCAACTTGTCCCAACTCAGTATAGTCTTATGACTGAAGAAGATTATGTAGAAATAGAAAACAAATTTCAATGTGTTTACTTGTTAGAAAAGTTTCCTTGGTTTCCTTTCTTCTTAATTCTTCTCTTTTTTTTGGCATTACAAAGCCTAAATTGTAGGCAGTCTTAAGTTGAAGTGGCCAGATGGGAGAAGGAAGAGTGAGAGGAGTTTACTTGAGGTCTCTAGAAACTAAATTTTCAGTCATAAATAGCAGCACCATTTGCCTTGTCACTGATAGCAAGGCTAGGCCCTGTGTCCTTCAAACAGGGCAGCATGTTCACAAAGTAAAAAGCAATTTTCTTTTGGTCCCATTGTGCTCGGAGAACTTCAAAATTATTATCTTTCTTACGACCTTCTCCTGAACACAGACTGAGGAATTTTATTATATTGGAAGGGTAAAATATGACTAACCTGAAAGGTAAGGATGAGACCTTCCTGAGAAAGAAAGCAAAAAGGTCTACAGACTTCAGTTACCTCAGAAGGTGATATTCTGCTGCAACAAGTCAGAATTTATGTCCAAATGATTGTACTTTCTATTTCTTTAAACTGACTTCTTTACCTATTCCAGTCTTTCTGATTTGCTGGATTTTTATGAACTGTGCTGGTTATCATTAGGGGTTTTTTTGTCTACATATCAATGTGGGACTCCCTTTCAGTCTGTGAGAGTGAGATCCTTTGTTCTGTCTGGCCCTTTGAGCAGCTCTGGTCTCAAAGGCAGCCAAAGCAGCTGGGGACCCTCTCACTCATTGCTGCAGTAAAAAGACAAGCAGAAAAAAATTGCCTCCTATCATACCACTCTGCTGTTATCTCTACCAGCTGTGGCTAAGCACTCTTTTTGTCCAATAATTTTTCTTGCATTGCTCTGTCTCTTCGTCACATTCCTTTCAGATTTTCTTTCTAATAAGTTTCTGGGTATCAGGTTTCCCATCAAGGAAGAAAAAAAAAGAAAGGAAGGCTCTTGGCAACATACTTGATTCAGAGGCCTGCTTATATCATGTTATTCCTAAACTTCCTTCCCATTCTTCTGTAAAGAGACAGGGACCCTCCATACAAGATAGACATATGTTTCCCTACACATTTTTACCACATATATATTATTTGGTCACGTCTACACCCAGATCTCTTTAGTCTCTCATCTTGCGTCTATCCAACAAGCCTAGTCTGTGTTGCCTTGAGCTGGTCACATTACTTTGTTAGAAACAGTGAGATTTTAACACCCCTATCACTGCTCTTCTGCTCTCCAGCATTTAATGTGTCTGTCTGCTATGTCCTCCTCCTGAAACAGAGTTATTCTGCCAGTGACTGTTCTGTGCATCTGAAAAGAGGGTTTTGGTGACAGTGTGTGCAGAGTATCTGTGACAGATTCTGTAGGTGCATGTGTTCTGCATGATTGCCTTTAATAACATTTGAATCTCAACCTTTATTACTAGCTATTAAGTAACTTCCTGCATGGCAGTTCTGTCACTGTAACTGAGTTGGTTAACATGCTTATATTTCTCCAAATAATCTTATTCCATCTAAACGTGTCTTTTATCCCAAATAGTAAGTATTCCTTTGTGTAGTGAGCTAACAATGCATCATTTGTAACAGAGAAGTTAATAGGAACCTGAATGTAATAAGGGTTAGTGACCTGAAACTTCTCCATTCTCTAAGTACCTCAATCTCAAGCAGGTTCAGCCATAATTATTTTAGCTAGGTAGAGAGAGAAATCAGTTTCATCAGAGACAAAACATTACAAGTTATGAAATGAGATCTGTACGTACAGACATGCTGTGTTCGTGTCACTGCATGGGGGATTGAGTACAGAGGAGATTAACGTTCAGTCTTGGTTAATAATCCAAGTCTTTATGATAAAAAGAATAAAATAATGATTACGAGCCTTTCTAAAATAATAGCATGAAGACAGCTGCCTGTGTCTGGCTAATGGAAACCTGATCTGTCTGTAGAGCCAGGAACAATATTCAGGTGGAATCCAGAGTAGTTGCTGACAGCAGGGAGCTGCAAAATTTGCACAAAGGACATAAGCAAAAGAGTTTGTCCTCCTGGAAGCTATGCCAATGTAGCTATAGATGTATCTTCATAATTTTCATAATTCATAACTTTAGTTCTGCATTTCCCTCTGTGAATAACCCCCAGATATTTGGGTGATAACCAGTCTTCTGTTAGGATAAAGAGAAAAATAAGTAATCAAAAAGATTGAACTGAATTGAACAGAAAGCCCAAGATGACGTGATGAAGCTCAAATCCTGACCACACAGAAATAGAACCCAAGCTTCAAAAATCCAGAGGAATGGGAGAGATTACAGCCCAGAAGCTTTGATGTTATCCTGTTTCTGTCATATTTAGCTGAGTTAAAATATGCTTGGTCCTATCTTTCAAGAAACTATTCAAGTGGGCCAAAGAAGCAAACCAAAAAAAGTTCATTTGGTGCCATTTCTTATCTGTGACTCTGAAATACCTGACCAGTAGTCACCCTTGAGTGATTTTTGAATTTATATAAAACTTGTATCCTTCAAACTGCTGAGTTGATATTCCCCAAATGGGAGATTTGAATTATGGAGGTTTTGTCCACGTGGTACAGCATTTCCTATTTGTC
The DNA here is from genome assembly GCA_035583185.1 of Anabacerthia variegaticeps. NCBI lineage: Eukaryota > Metazoa > Chordata > Aves > Passeriformes > Furnariidae > Anabacerthia > Anabacerthia variegaticeps. The sequence goes on along the minus strand of JAWWEW010000112.1, from coordinate 12,740,969 downwards.
TCAAACAGAATTATTTTTTTTTCAAATAGTCCTTTGTATGCATTTGCTTTCACAGCTCAGCTAACACTCAGCTATACAGAATGTAACTTGTGCTTCCCAATTGTCATACATGTAAAGACCTTTTTTCCTAGCTGTGTTCCAGGTCAAACAGGGCAAAAGAAGAGACAGTTTAGAAGTAATTTCTGCCAGTCCTCAAGGAAGGATTTTTCTAATATTCAAGTCATTGAAGTGTTTTGTAGCAGCCATACTTTCATTCCTATGAAGAAATCTAGCTTACAAACACAGATATATCTGAGGAGGATTTGGATTCCATGTGAAGAAGTTGCTGGGATTTATTAAGCAACAGTCATTACAAACTTGCCAGCACCAATTTAGCTGCTCCTGTATAATTGCCTTCAGGAATATTCTTTCATGGCCATTCACTACAGCATCTGTGTGTGCAGTGAGTATGTCCATGCAGTGCTGTGGACCAGTATCCCCACTGTACAGGTGCCAGCTGGAGTACTGGGTGTGCAGGCAGCTCCCGCTTTGATCTGTTCGAAAATACCACTGAGACGTTGCCACCTCCAGCGCTGTACTGAGTCACTGCAATAACATTTGCTTCTGGTGTTTCAGTATCAGCTTCCACCAAAGTCAAAGGGAGTTGTTTCATTGATTTCACGGATCAAACGGAAAGAAAAGGAGGGGGCAAGGGAATGAGATTATCTGTGGGGTTTTTTCCATCTCACTGATGTGTGACATTTCCATCTTCAGTTTTGATTAAATTTCCCTTAATTAGCCCATTAAGCTAAAATCACCAAAGCTAATGATTGAAATGTTGGTTAACTGATGATCTTGTTTCAATGGAATTTGAAAGACATCATATTTCTAAATTAATAGTGGCATTAAACTGGAGAAGATAAAATGATGAACTATTTGTTGCAGAAATGCTGGTCTCAAGAGAAGGTTTGTACTGAAACTACATTTCTGTTAGGAAAAAACGAGATTAATAGACGACCAAAGCAGCACTGATGGTCCTAACAGTGTTTAGCATTCACAGGATTTTAGTGCTTTGGAGGCATTTCTGTAATTTTTTTTCATCCCTGGTGAACTTTTGGAAATTTCTTGAGTGTTGTGGTCCCAGTTCTCCTTCAAGTGAAATCAGCAAGCCTCTCTCTTAACTTGAATGAACTGTTACTAAAAGTAAAAAGCAGACTATTGGATTCTGATATGGGCATCTTAGATGGCATTCCCTTCAACAACAGAAATACTGCTTTGTATCATGCCTTCAAGTTCTTAGGAACTGAACGTTTGGTAATTCTCATAAGAACAACTCTTTATTATCTGAAGTGGCATGACATGAAAAGTGCATCAAAGCATAACATCTTGGGGCATGAACCTTAGGCTCTACCAAGGAAATTGCCTGAAGCTATTTTTAGAAGTGCTTCATTGCCTGGAGGTACAAAGAAGATGCATAGCAGTCCTTGCAGGAGTATCTGTCTCTTCTTTTACACTATCTGAGCTAAAGGCTGCAGAAGTGGAGGGAAAAGCCAACAGAGCAGAACTGCTTGTTTGTCTTTGTAATTAATTTCCCAGCCTCAGTTTAACACCTTACAAACATAAATTCACATCAAAGTGTCCCTATCTCCAAGTAGCATTTAGTGTGCACCCTTGGGAAAGGGGCTGAGGATTAAATGGAGCCGAGACTGGGTTTCAGTGGTCCCTTCAATGTAGCACCAAGGTTCACTGTGGGCAGGGCAGGTCACTGATTTTCAGACACAGCCAGCTGAAAGACGTGCGGCTGAAATCAGTTTCCATCTTACCTTTTCCTGGAAGTTTCAGCAGCACACGACAGGGAACGAGAAGCTTCTGCTGAGCTACAGCCTGTATTTTACAGCCCAGGGTAAGTGCTGGTTCTTCATAACATACCAGACTGTGAGCTGTGCTGGTTTGGGACCTGTTTCACACATCTCTGCTGCTGGCACAGGAACTTGCAGGAAAAAGTAGATCAGAGCACACTGTGTCTGTCCAACAGCTTTTGTTTAAGACTCATGTGGCATGTCTCAAACTGAACAGCTTATGTTTATGCTAGAGCTTGTAATTTCATTTGAAATGTTGTGGGATGTCAGCTGTAGAGCAAATGAGGGAAAGAGGCAGGGTGAGGGCAGCCAACTCAGTTGGAAGCCAATTTAATACCAAAGGATTTTATGTTCCTTCCAGTTCTCCTTCTAGACATACCCACAAGGGGTTTCAGGTATCCCAGCTAAGAACTCTGAGACTTCTGGCAGCATCAGACTGCAGTTGCACTTTGTATGGACTGAGAAGGCAAAAAATACACTTCTGTGATCTTCAGATTTGTATGGGTGGATTTGGCACCTTGTGAGCTGAAAAAGATGGATCATTTAGCAAGGAAAATTATGTCTTGCTGTTTGGAGTTTCCTCTGATGCTAGGGATACTCTTCCTTCACCATACCCACTATTATTCGTGTCAATCACCTACTCTTTCAGAGCAGCTGCTCATGTCTTTAGAACGCAAAAAGTTGGTTTTAGAGAAATCTGTCCATATGTCCAATGCATATCTCCAAGGAGTGAGAAATTTCATTATTGTGGCATTGTTTTTCTTTGCCAGAAATAAAGAAGGAGGAACATTGTACCTGTATCAAATCTTTTCTGTTGTGAATGGACTGTGTTTTGTTCTAAACCCTTTGCACCTTTCAGAGGCTGACAGGAGTTTTTTGTTTCAAGTCTTTGCTTTGGTTGGGTCAGCTTTTCTGTACTGTGTCCCCTCTGTATCTTAGCAAGAACACCGGTTGCAGAAGATGATGACACTTCAGTCTAGATATCCTCAAAGGCACATATAGCCCTGGGGTCTGTTTTGGCTTTTGCCAAACCTCTATGTCATTGCTGGTGGTGAAAGCTGCACTGTTTGAGAACAACACGGAAGTTAGTTACGTTCGTTGAGAGTCAGGAGGCTCAGTCAAAATCCACATTCAATATACAGGAAAGTGTTGTCTCATAGTAAACATGCACATGACTGGGGAAACTTCAGTTGAATTTTGGTTTTGAGGTTGGTTTGCTGGTAAAGGAGGGGCAACATTTAAAAACAGTAGGAGTCAACAAGACTGATGTAAGAATACTGATAGCATACAAAAAGCTGAGAGAAAATATTTTAGAGCCACTACTATGCATAAAGGACTAGACTCTGTGAGAAGAAAAAAGATTCTGCTGAGTGTTTAGCTTCTTGCTGCAAGGAAGAATTCACCTTCTGACTGAACATTTCTATTGAAGAGATAAAGCAGGAACCATCAGCAACAGATCTACGTTAAAGAGACCCTTGAATGGCTAAACTTCTGCTGATGTAATAAATCAAGATGCAATAGATAATTAGGTTTAAATAATATTTTGTATTCACTTGCAGCTTGTTCTACAGCATGTGATAGCTCATGTTTTTATAGTCTTGATGCAACGTCTCAGCATTGTATCTAACTTCTGGGCCATGGTCGGCTGCTTTTAGAAATTGTTCTCTTTCCTAAGCAGAGTGTTATGATTTTATGTGGCAGATAAGCATTGGGAGAACACGAACTTGCTAAGCCAAGAGAAAACCTGAATCTCTGAGTGCACAAAATTAATGCATGGTCAGTATACTGTCAGATTGGAAGTATTTGGCTGTGGGTTATTTTTGCTCTTCCTGTTGACTTGTAATATCGCTGTGGGTAAATTTACAGTGTTCTTTCTTCTGGTGATGTAGGAGTGGCAGACCTTCCTGGCAATAGCCAGCTGAGAGGGTGGAAGTGATTTAAGGCAAACCTGCTCAGCTTCTATAAGGAGATAATGAGTTCTGCTCTTTCTGTGGACTACCCAGTGTCAGTTCCTCTCTTTTGTGACTGCCAGGGCTGTTAGATATCCTTCTCTCCCTACAGGGTGGATCAACACCAAATACTTTCTAAATTGGTTTCAGCCTTTGATTGCCAGTTCCTTTTAGAAACTCCAAATTACTTCATGAGCCCTGCCTACTTATTTTTCTTAACACTTGAGGGTGTAAATCACTTGTGAGAATACAATCACTTAGGTGTCTGTGTGGTTGTTTGGGGTTTTTTTGTCTGTGCCAAAAGCCAGGGGACTTTGTGTATGTGTGTCATCAGAAAACACTTCTACCTCCTTCAGGTTGTATGTGTCTGGAGGGAAGAGGTGCTGTATCCCTTTATTCTGTCTACCTGTATTAATGTATAGCTCCCCTCCTCAAATCATCATTCCTTGTTAGGAGTGAGGATACGTTCTCTGTCAATTTAATATTTTTATATGTGAAAAGAAAAGTTTTTCTCCCCCATTCAAAAACTGCTTTAATTGTGAAGAGCTCTGAATTTCATTTCTTTAGTAGAATTTAATCCCATTTTTTCCAATCTGTGCAGGTTTTGGTTTCAGATCACTGCTTCATGGGAAGAAGGGTCTGATGCCATTATTGCTTTTGACAATGTCTCCCTTAGTCTGGACTGCTATTTAACAAGTAAGTTTTCATTTTATCTGCAAGTGACTTGTCTTTTATTTGCCATGTAATTGAAATTTGGAAACTGTGGGGAAGGGATTGGATGTTGTTATCTTCAAAAGACTCTTGAAAGGTATAAGTATGTTTCAGAAATAACCGTGCTCAGGCAGAGCAGCCTGTTCAGGTACAACCCTTATTAGTGGAACCGAGCAGTGAATGGGCTCAGAGTCTGGCAGTAGGTGGGTAGTGAGACATATGGTGTGGGAGAGCCAGCTTCCAGCTGAGGCAGTAGCATCACCTCTCCATCCAAGCTGATGCAGAAGCCAGTCTGTGATTATAGATTTCCAGATGACCTGGTTTGCAGTGTGACAGTTATCAAAATGAATGACAGTTAGACTCTGGCTGGGAAAACACAGGCATCCTGTGATTGACACTAACTTTGCAATAACATTGGGCACAGTACGCCAGTTAAATTAGAACAAGGTTATTTTATTTGGACTGATATGCATTAAAGTCTGAATCAGAGACTAGGATCTTCACACTCTACTGCTCTGGGGAGAAATTTGGACTCTGATCCAGGCTTTGCAATTGACTGGTCTCTAGAATATGCCCAGTCTATACCTCTGATGCCAGATTTCACCACGTTCAGATTTTTATTAAATGTTTGTGTCTGTCTCATATTTCATAATCTCATGCAGAGTGAATTGCTTTAATTTGTAAATGTGTTCAGTGATCTGTCACTCTATACTTCAGACCAACATCTTACATGATGGTTGGAGGATTGCTGCTCTGAATAAATGAAACTTCTGCCTTGGGTTGAGCAGTAGAACTTAAGTGTATTCCTTCGTCTCCTAGGCTTGAAGCTACAACCTCTGTAGCCCTGTTCAGACTGAAAACGTCTAAGCCACTTCCTCATCCAAGAGCAGTCAGAATGCTTCATCTGCTTTGTAGTGTGTTAATTTGCATTGGCTGGAGCATGAGTCTTTCCATTTATGCAGTAATACCTCTTGGTTTCTGTGCATAAGTACAATAAACTTCAGGTACAAGTATTCTAAAGAGATCTTAAAATCAGGCTAAAATTAAAAAAGATCACACATGCTTTCACTGGCTAAAAAGAAACTTTATAAGTGTTGCTAAAGACTCTATCTGGTTTTCAGCTTTGTGTTTTCATTCACTTGCTGCTTTGCCTACCATTCGTTCTGTTTATTTTTCTTTCATCCGAGTTTTGTAACAGCAATAGAAAGTTAATCTGCCTGTTCCTTTTAATAGTGTTATATCCTGTGACTGCAGGCTCTTTTTCTCAGCACAGAAGTCCGCAGCCTTTAATTTAATTTCAGTTTTGGATTACATACTGACTTAGTCATCCTCAGTCATAAACCAATCTGTGACTTCTTGTTTTCTAGTCAGTGGAGAGAAGACACCTCGAGGTACCACTCCAGACTCAAGCAATTTGTTCACCAGTAGAGGTGTCCAGAAGAAGATTGGATGGGAACAAAAGCTTCTGGGAAATCTCCAACTCAGCAGTGCCCCCACTTCTGGTCCAGCAGGTACTCATCTGCTCTGAGAAGCATCAACAAATAGGAGAGATTTCCAGCTAGCACAAATGTCAGTTAGATGTGACTAAATGCAATATGATGGTTTTTTTGTCCAAAGCCTTTGTTTAGAGCTTTCCCCAAGTCCCTTACAAAAGAAAAACAAAACAAGCTCTAGAAAGCAAGTTACCTTTAGCTGCTAACTGTAACTTGGATTCTGATTGCAAGCTGGTGAAAGAACCAGAGGGAGCCCCTCTTGAAGCAAAAAGTGCTTTTAAACTGTAAGACGGGGGTTTTGGTGTTATGGTCATATAGAAATTGTCAGGAATCAAAGTGAACTGTCCAGATTGACTGTGCTCAGCATTTGGTGACTTGAGCACCAAACTCTAGTTAATGTAGGTTTGGTTTGAAATAACATAGCCTCTCTTTCTCAGTAATATTTTCATTGTCCATTTGAAACAGTACAGCACTGAACTTTGTTTTAAAGATGTGATTTTTATTTAGTTAGAAATGTCAGTCTTGTATGTTAACGTTATTTCATCTCCCCTAACCCTCAGCTTTTCTTTCCATGGGCCAAAGAAATGCAAGAGTTCCCTTCCCTCATGCTCCCATCACTGTCTCCCAAATTGTTCTCTCTTCTGTCTCCTAGGCTTACCCACATATTCATATTATCTGTTTGGGGCTCTACATGTGCCTGTCCATTTGAATCTGCTTTCTTCCCTCCTCCTTGCCAGTTTCTCTTCCTGATTTGATTCAGGTAGCCACGATCTCCTAGCTGGGACAGCAGGGCTGACCATGGAAGTGAGGGGTAGCTACAGGAGGGAGAAGCACTTGTTATAACTGCAACCCTTAGTACTGCATGCAGCTGTTTCTCCTCTCTTAGAACTAGCTAGTTCCCTGTCAATTTGAAATACCACCCCTCTTAAGTTAGAGAACAGGTGTGCAGTTGATATATGCCTCCTTCATTTTGTCAGTAAGCAGAGGGATTTGGTCCTGCTGCCTACTTTTCTCCCACTCTTCTGTCGTAGAGAGATTTCTTTGCATCTGTTATTTCCTAGGTTATATTTCACTTTGCTACCTGCGTTGTGCTGTTGAAATGCACAGAGTAGTCGTGCTGGCTCTGATACCGACAGCAGTCTGGTCAGTGTGGTCAGGAACTCTGCACAGCCTTCACAGGCTGCCTGAAAAGCTGGGTGCATTAGTCCCCTCTGTGCTGCTGCTGCTGCTGCCTGTGCTCTCCTATGGAGCCAGCTCTGGCAGTGCAGGCTGATGGCACAGCCTGCGGGGTGGGCTGAGCTGCCGTCAGGTGGGGTTTATTGATATTTCATGTACAACAAGAAAAGTACAGGAGC
>JAWWEW010000112.1:12649886-12733523 GCA_035583185.1 Anabacerthia variegaticeps | reverse complement strand
CAGCCTGCGGGGTGGGCTGAGCTGCCGTCAGGTGGGGTTTATTGATATTTCATGTACAACAAGAAAAGTACAGGAGCCTCAAGGGAAAGAGACAGAGGGAATGAGCCCATATGAGAGAATGCTGGGCTGGGTGGAGCTGTACTTTAGCTCTAAAGGTGGAGTATATCTCTGTTGCAGCTGTTGTGTATGAGCTTGGGCTGGTCACAAAGGAATAATTTCCAAAAATAATTTTATGTCCTGTTTGCAGATCCCTCGCCGTGTTCCCTCCAATATCTGTACCTCAGTTTCCTGCCTGTAGGTGGGGTCGCCCCTTAAGTGCTCTCGGTATTGCCCTGAGGGTCTTGTGGTAGGATCCGAACACAGCTGTAGGTTATGGACTTCTGGCTGACTTTCCTTAGGAATGTCAGTGCTTAGGTGGTGATGTAGTTTCCTAAGACACGTGTACATTTCCTTCCAGTGTACCTACTGGTTGAGTAACACAAAAAACACTGGATACTCAATTCAAAGTTAATGTAAAGTGGGTGTGTGGGCTAGAAATCTTGTGGCTGTAGATTTCTTTGAGAATTTTGTTACTTCTTACTTCTCACTAGACCTGGCATCTTTTAGCTCTTCTGCTTTTTGTCCTGTGTGAGGAATGCAATTTAAAGAAATGCCTGGATAGTAGAAATAATGGGAATCAGATTGCATGAGGGTAGAAGAGAAGGTCACTGAGGTACTTTGAGCAATTAAAATAATTTGTTATGACCTTGGGGTGAAAATTCAAGGCAATCCCTATGGTATCTAAGCCAGCTTGCCTATTTTCTGGGCTTTATCCTCTGTGCTGTTCATATTCTGTCTAAAATTGTCTCTAGTCCTTGAAGTTTGAAATCACTCCTACAGCAATTTTCTGCCCTTGTGTACCCTCAGAGCAGACAGGGCAGAAATCAGAGAAGCTAAGCAGCAGCAAGCCATTGCATTTCTGAGGGTCTCTGCAGCACTGAATCACCTTTTTACTTTGTGTTGCCAAGTCCCTGCCTGCTCTCAGTAAACACTGCAGATGCTTGTTTGGTCCCCAGGCTGTGCATTTTACCCAGCTTTAATCTTGTTTCTTTCTGCATCCTGTAATGCATTTAAGAAACCTCAGGCTGAGTCTGTCAAGGCCTTTCCTTTGATAGCCACATATTTACTGTTGTGCAAGTGAACCAACAGCATCAGCACCACCCTGAAGTCCCAAAGACTGCATTGACCAATATGAACTCTGCCAAAAGTAATTACAGCTAATAGAATCTTTGACTTGTGTGATGGATCACACGTTATAATATTTCCTTCTTAAGGAATCATATTAAAACAAAGAACTGTGTTCCTAAAGCTGAGGATACAACGGGGTAATAAAATGCCCTCCCTAAGTCCCCAAGCCAGCTCAACCTGAGCAGCAGGAACTACAATTTGAAAGACAGGTACCACTGTTTACATGACAGTAAATCCAAAGAAGCTCCATTGCTCTCAAGGATTTGAGGCTTCCATTTGCTCCTTTGTGTCTCAGAACAACCTATAACATATACCTGCTGCTTTTGCCTGTGCTTGAAAACCCATTTTCAGCAGAAGTGATAGTCAGCACCACCAGCCTCCCCATCCTGTCTGTTCTCAGGCCCTGTACCTAGTGAATTACTTCTTCAGCCTCGCCCTTGCATATCATGGCTTGACGTGCCTCCAGGATGTGTACACTGGAGGTGTACAACACAGCCACGATGTGAAAGATCCTTAAGCTTCCAGAAATCTGTTAACCACTGGCATGTGTCACATGTGGGATAAGGAATGCACTGTGTGGAATAAGACCTGAAATTGCTACAACTAATATGGTGGTGTTATTCTCTTGAGTTTCCAGATGCCCAGGACCAACGCAGAAAAATTCCTGTGGCTTTTAAGTCACACAGTTACTTGCAGTCCAAGGTAGTCATTAGACAGATGCTCACAGAGCAATGCAAATGCTTTCCTTTTCAATTAACTAAATTATGTGTTCTTGCTGAAAGGTTGCAGGTGAAACTTCATTCTAGAAGAAGCCCACAAAAAACTTGTAGCAAAGCCTGCAAATACCAGAAGATTGAAGGAGCTTTAATGGAACCAGTATTTTTGGTTGAAATGGTTAAATCTATACAAGAGGCTGGGTGCTCTTTATTTTGTTGTCAACCAGACTTTCTTTGGCTTTTTTTTTAAATTGATTAGGTATTAGTTTAAGTAAAACTGAAAGCTGCTTAAACTATAACATTGTTCAACTACCAATTAAAAAGCCAATTTATATCAAACCAATGCAATTTCCTTTTGTATACGAGTCTAGAATATGGGAAATACAGGCATGTAAAGATAGAGTGAGTAGTAATGAGGAACTCAAGGTAAACAAATTACTATCATGGAAACTGGAGGAGACAAAATAGGATTCTCAGTAGGCAAAAGGAGATAACAAGACACAGAGTAATCAAGCTTTAATTAAAGATTTCTGCTGTTTCTGAATGGGCTGTAAATACCACGAGGATAGCCTCTGTTTTCATGTTTCAGCTTCTCATCTGTCCCACTGACAACTTACTTGTGTCAGGCATACAGTACAAAAATGGCAAGTTGTGAAATGTGCAAAAAGATTAACTTTTTTCCCCCTCAAATCTTGCATTATTTTGTTCCTTCTGGTCTACATATCCACCAGCTGCTGTACGACTGTGTTTTCTTACACAGAAATTGTCATCAAATCATTTTCTCATCCACACTGGGTTATTGTCTTCCTCTTGCTCTCTTCCCCACAGCACTTAGTGGTTGCACGGATTTTGTCTTTTCCATCAGGGAGAGTCCTGTTATGAGCACTTCCATGGCTGATTCTCGGAAGAACTCTGAGTCACGTTAGTTAATCAGATGAAGGAGCTGAAAGGAAGAGCGTAGCAAGTATTAAGTAAAAGAAAATTACATTTGGTTGCTCTCTGTGTGCAATTATGCTAACTGAACTGTTGGTATAATGCAATAAAGGTATCTGCAGAATTGTATTTTTTTATTAACCATCAATTAACACAGTGAATAACAGCTCAGTGCTCTCCCCCCAGCAAAAGTAACATCATGAACAGTGATGGAAAATGCTCAGAGACAATGGTGGGATCTCAGAATATGTAGGTATGAATTTCTTTATTGCAGTGTTTACACTTGCTTTCTCTGCAGGATTGAAAGCAGCAAAGGTGCAATACTGAAAATCAGCATGCATCCAGACACCAGCACAGCAAAGCTGAATTGGCATAACTGCTCTCTAAAGTCAATCATGCAATTGAAATAAACAGGGCAATTCACACATTTCAGAGTTAAATTTTAAAGCTGCTCACTCTTAAGAATAGCAGTTTAAATTGTACAAAAACTGCTGTAGATCTCAGAAAGTTTTGAAGTCATTTTGCCACCTCCACCCATCTTGGTCTTCATTATCTGACATGCATTTCTACCATCCTTTGTAGCACATCTCACTTAACACCCTTTATGGAACACTCTTTAAGTGAAACATAAAAGAGAAAAGAAATTAGTTGTCTTCATGCTGCTTTGTTAGTGTCTGTTTTCAGAAGCTGGCAAGAAACAAGGTGTTCTCACTGCTGTTCAAAGTCAGTAATGCCCATACCTTGTTGTACTGACCACAGATAATTTCTTACAAGGATGCCCTCATAGTGTTCCCTTTATATAGACACTGAAGAAAAATCTAAATCATGAATCAAGATTTTGATTATTTCTTTGAAATGATACTCAGGATCAATCTGGCACACATTTGGCATCACTGCCAATCTTGCTGAACTGAAAAAGGTCTTCCATTGCCACCCTCATTTAGAAAATAGGCAGAGACAAAAATAGCAACTCAATAAGTACTGGAAAGGCCGACCTACTTATAGTCTAGTCATACCTCTATAACTGGTTCTGGTACTGCTGGCAAGATTCACTAATTTCTCTGATCATTTTATACCCCCTTAATATTTTGTAGGCACATGTAACAGGTCAGGGACTGTGAGCACAACCTAGTTCTGCCATTTACCATCATCTTTCAACCCTTTGCCCCGTTAATCTCTGGCAAACCCAATCCTGGAAAAGGTAATAATCTCAAATTACTGCTCACAGGACACTGTTAAATGGCAAAACTCAAAGCCAAATTGAAAGGTTTGTCCTTCATTACCTCACTGAGCATGTTTCTTATATATGCTTGTAGTATATTTTGTCTACAGACCAGCCCTGGAATTACTGGTAATGCATAACTGAGATTGCTTGTGCACTGAGTAAAAGGTACAGTTCTCCACACAGACCATGGTGCCAATGGCAGCCAAATGTTAGTGAAGATTAAGATGGGCAGTTTCCTGTAAGCCTCTGATTTCCCATATTGGCCAAATATTGTAAGGGAAGCTTATGAATGTTTTTACAAATGGATGAAGCAAGCTTTCCACTTGTTCATGGCATCAAGTTTAATGACATCTGCCTTAGAGGAGGAAGTAAAATGAACTCTCCGAGGAACAGCTGAGAGAATTAATTGCCTCCAGAAATTTGGCCACTGGAGTTCTTATGCCCCCAAAGCATGAGACTTTATGGCCCTTATTAATGTGGTTTTTTGCTCTGTTGGAAGTAGGAATAGCATTTTGGCCCAAATACAGGTTGTGGCAGCAAGTTCCACAAACTGCCTAATCATTGTTTTAAAACATTGATGCATTTCACTAACATGTTATTCTAGGTTCCAAAATAAGCCAAGCATTATGATCCCTGGTTGGCAATTTTCACAGATCACTAAAGTTTTGGTTTGGAATGAGTTTAACCTTAGTTCAAACCAGCTTGATTTAACAAATGCCAGTTAATACATTCAGGTCTTTGAGGTATAACTAGAATGCCTCTGTCTGTTTTGTGGTGTGGAGTTTATGTGTTGTATTTGTGCCAGTGAAATTACTTTCTGTGTTAGAAGAACAAATGTGGTTTAGGCTTCGCTCTACTGTTTTCTCTTCAGCGTTGCTGGTTGTTATTTGCAGCAGTGCCTGCAGCAACACTGCCTCGGGCTGCAAGTAGTATCAGAGCTTCAAAGGAATTAGTCATTTTAAGTCTTGTGGGGTTTTGTTCATTTTGCTTTCCAAGAGCAGGGCATCACTCCCTCTGGCTGTTGCTGAAATCCAGCACCTTGAAAACTGTGCATTTTATGTATCTAGCCAAACTGTGTGAAACCTAGAATTTCTGCTGTACTCTGTTCTGCATGAGTGACTGTTTATGTGACTATATCAATCAGTAAATCTAATTTGGAAAGAAAAGGTGGGGAGGAAGAATTCTTTTAAAAATTGTTTTAATAGAGCCAAAATTACAATGCTTGCAAAATGTTGCTTCTGGGACTTTAACAATGTACTGGGGAGGTTGTCAGGGGTCTTGAGGAGGTCAGGTGAGTGGGTGAACAGGCAGAAACTAAATGTTTCCTGTGTGATGTTTCTTGAAAAAAGTGGGGGTTCTGTCAAATGAACTGATGTATAATTTGTTCACCAAGACGTAGTACCCTAATTCTGAATCTCACTGTAACCTTAATTTCTTTTATTTTTCCCACCTCAGGCAGGGATTATTATTAAACTGGTTAGCATCTTGCGGCTTCCAATGGCAGAATAGATGGGGACCCTACATTTAATTACCTGTTGATTTTTGTCATGGAAATGCTCAGTTGTTTCTGGAAAATGGACATCTGTAACTTACGTGAAGTTGGGCAAACTTCCATAATCTGCTAGTTTTTCGGGAAGGTTTAGACTGGAGAGTCCTGCTGTTTTCCTCATCATGTGTGGGGTGCTGGCAGTTTTATCTTGTCGCACACAGCAGAAGGAAGGGGAGATGTGCTGTGCAGTATGCAGCAGACCACAGTTGTGCACAGATGATAAAAAAATCTATGCTTCTCACCAAGCTGCTTAAGGATTTTCAATTCAGTGCTGCTGCTTTAGTCTTTGGAGATCAAAATAATGCTTCAGACTGAATTACTGTAAACTGCTGTGGCATGCAGCAACCTGTAGAAATGCTCTCTCTGAGCTCATAAGACATGCTGCAGTCATTTCTACAATCAAGAGAAAATCCATACTTTACAGGGAGTGAAATCTTACTTTTAAAAAGAAGTGGTGTGTTATCTAAGGCATCCAGTACTGTTTTGTTACTGGGTTGGTGGTTTCAGATCTTGGAGCTACTGCTACATCTGCACACAGAGGGTTGGCTCTGTGAATCGTGTAAGGGAGCAGAGGGGGGGTAGTGTGGGAGTTTTAGTCTGTATCCAGAATTGTAACTAAGACCCATCTGTCCTAATTATCTTGAAATGAGGGGGGAGTTCTTCCTGTGCCATATTCAATCCCATTTAATTCAGTGACAAAGCTGTTACATGTTGGACTGGCTTCCAGTGTATATAAACAGAAGGAGGACTGTTTGTAAGTCAATGCAGCAATGACAAATGAGGAGATAGTGCAACACCTGGCTGTAGGTTTTACCAAAATCCCTGCTGGTTTAACTTAGGTGCAGTCTTCCCATAGACTTGACTTGGGCCAGACTTCATCCTGCACTGTTTTGTGCAAAGGTCACTACTCAGTTCTGCTAGTTCTAAAACACATCTTTTCCCATTCTTGTCTACCATCTACCTGAATAGAGCAAGTAAATATGCTTGCTAGCACTGACTGAAGCAGCTGCAGAACCCCAGAGGCTTTACAGACAATCTTGTATATGCCACTGTATCAATCAAAACAGGACCCCTTTTGAAATCTAGGATAGCACCTCCTGTGCTCAGTCATCTCCAGGTTCCTTACATCATACTCCCTGCCATAACATATCTGTGGTTTTTCATTCTGTGTTCTCTCAAGCTCTTAAAAGCCAGATTCTAAGAATTTAGTGCAGATTCACTAATCTTAAATTACCTGCACTGTTTGCTCTTACCCTGATACTGCCTCTGCACTGGGAGTGAGCCCCTTCTAGTCCATCCTAGAGGCAGAAAGCACAAAAGCTGTTCTGGTTGCTTCAGTTGGAAGTCTGAAGGCATAATGTTTGCAGCAGAAGGACATTCTCCTTCTGCAACACCAGGGCCTTTAAGGAACCAGAGGGCCATTAAAAAGTGTTTTGGAATAAGATGTAGTTCATTGATCCTCTGTCCCTGGAACCCAGTGGGAGCCAAGAGCTGCCAGTTTCAGGTCCAGCTGGGCTGTGTGTTATATCTGTAATAGTCTAGAGAAAGTTTCCCAAGGTCAGGTAAGGAGATACCTGTAGAACAAGATTTATTTTAAGGGACTCAATCAGAAATGTAAAGCTTAACCACAGCAGCAATATGCACATGCTATGTCTGTCCTAGGTTTTATCACTTCGTTTTCCTTTTTGATTCTCTCATGTTTTGGACTTATTGTCCCCTTGAAGGTCACCTGCATCTTCCCTTGGGAACATGTTTGATATTTCACTGGAGGCATCCGAATGACTTCTTAGTGTTCCAAACGAAGACACTTACCTGCCTGCTTTACTAAACATATGTTTCAGTGCAGGTGGCTGAGCCCACAGGGGTATTGCAATGTTAAATCACTGTGATAGCTGACAGAATGAGTCTCTCATCTTCCATTTAGTGTTGTATTTTTTGCTTTGGTTTTGGGGTGGTTTTCCCAAGGATAAGTAACTTCTGGTGCGAGACTGTTGATACCAGAGCTACTGGAGCATTTTGCTTTAGTGACTTCTAGACCTTGCTTCCTTGGGTGCTTTTACCCTCTTACCTATTGTTTTGGGGGGCGACATTTGAGGCAAAGGCAGCGAGGGGAATTGTTCCATTTGCTACCTAATAATTTTAAGATTTTATACCACAACCCATTGTAGAAGGATTGGAGAAATCAGTGAAATATATATGTAAATATCCATATAAAACAAGTAACAGTGTCAAAAACCATAGAGGACCCTTGCACAGGAGTTTTGAGGAGGAGTAGTTCTTGCCTTGGTCCGGCAAGTAAAGTGAATAAAGAGCAGAACAGCTCCTTGATCTTTGGATGTTGGGATCATGCTTTGTATATGTCCTCATTTCAGACCACTGGTTATTCACAACGTGTGGTGCCAGTGGACCCTACGGCCCCACACAGAGCCAGTGCAATGATGCCTACAGGAACACCCATCTCAGCGTGACTGTAGGAGCTGAAGGGATTCTCCAAGGCATTCAGATCTGGAGAGTACCAGCAACCAACACATACAGGTAAGGGAACCATCTCTGATTGTTGTGACATATCTTTGTTTTTGAAACTTACCCAACTGCAGGTATGTGCTAGGCATTTATAAAGTACTGCATTCAGAAATTTGGCCAGAACTAATGGGGATTTTACTTCTCCTTGATCCTGTGGTTTCTGACATCTCTGGTCTCAGATTTGTTCTCTGAAAGATGCAACTTTTTGGTGAAAGAAGAAAAGAAAGAGGAGCCACTATCTGAGGCAGGCAAATCTTTAGCCTAAATAGTTACAGGTTGTGAGAGCTGTATCAGTAGCTGAAAATGAAGCATTTTGACCTCCCCAGACCAAGAGGAATCCCCTGTGTCATTCATTGATCTCTGGGATTAGAATGAGTTTTTCTGACTCTTTACTTAGCATAGGAGGCACAATCCTCCTAAGAAAAGTCAGCATTTCTTACAGGACAGCTTACATCAACCTCTGCTCAGCATCTCCACTTTTTTTGAATCTAGACGTGGCAAGTTGAGCCTATAAGCCTGGCTTACCACTGTAGAATTGATTTTGGAAGCCAGCCACCTAGAAGGTAGGCTGTGTGATTCTGAGGGTTCTAACGCTTAAATCCCTCTCTGGAGTTATTTTCAAAGAGAGATGATCAGATACGGTTCAATGCTATTTAATCAGATTTTCACCAATCATTTTTTCTTTTTGCTCTTGCTGGGGAAAGAAGTACAATCGAAGTTCACTGTATCTGAATGGTAACATGAAGCCATTACATGCATCAGTTCGTAAGCAGAACTGTCATTTTGAATCAACGACTGTCTAGTGGTGTTTTTTATGCAACATTCCATATTGAAACCAATGATGGCGTCATGGATTTCAAAGCAGAACATTCCACTGAAGGCTTTGAACAAAGTTCAGTTAAAATTTACTGGGCCTTTTTTCTTTTTGTTGAAAAAGAATGTTAATATTGAGACTAGATGTCAGTCTCTAAGAGAGGTCTAGTGAAAAGCAGTTTTGAGAAACTTGCTAGGCTAGGCACAAGTTCTGCCTGAGTGCCTATTACCACAAAGATTGATGGTAATGAAAAAAGCATTAATGATACTTTACCCAGCTATCAACAATGAGCTGCCTAAGGTGAATAGAATTTTTCAGGACCAGCATTCAGTAAATATGGTTTTAAAGTACAGCCCAAAAGAGAACGGGCAATAAACTTACAACATTGTCACTTCTTTAATATCAGAGTCCAAGAAGAACCACAATTCCCGTGCAACTGGAAGCTGATTTCTGCTACACAATACAAACCACAGGCCCTGCAGGGAGGACCTGTCTATTTAAGTCCTATAAATGACCTATCAGACTTTTAGGTTCTGTAGAGATAATAGATGCATAATGTCGGGTGTAACATTATATATAAATGGATGACATTCTCTTCTGCACCTCTTAAGGCTATAGTAGAAAATTCACAGCCTGGGGAAAGGAGGAAGCAATTGTGGGCTTAAATTAACTTGACATCTTCCTGATTCTGGTCTGCTGAAGGGGCAGCAGAGTCCCCCCGTATAGTATAGCCCTAGGAAAATGTCAGGTTGCAATATCAATTCTAGGGCTTCCCAGAGTCTGGACTCCCTGCCTGTATTTAGCTCTTGCCTGCAGGCCTGCTGTAGTGTGGGTCCTGTAAGTCAGCCTGATAGCCTTGCTGATATACCTGACCTGGAGATAAATCCTCCAGCTGGCTGTTGGACTCTTAAGAAAGCTGCTATTATGCCATATCAGTATGGTTTATACTATGTAATGTACACTCCTGATAATTGCATTAAAAAATTGCATAAAAAGGATATCGATTTTGTAAGCACAAGGCAGAATATGCACAATTAAAATACAGGCAGCTCAACAGTGCATCAAACTCTAGTAGTACAAGCCAACCACACCCAGAAAACCCCATCATCTATGAAGGTGTGGGTAGGCTGCCACACACTGTAGTACCCACATTTGAAAACTGGAGTCTTCCATGCTCTGGTTTGTTCACATGTGTAACAATGAAGTTAGACACTCTAAAAGAGTATTTTTCCTCTTCTGTTTCTTTCTAAGCATTCAGAAGGTCTTGTCATCCAGGCCTATGATCAAGTATAAGAGAAGTGAACTGTAATAAATTACACATTACCACCCATTATCCAGCGTCTTTCCATTTTTAAAGGAAGAGTCTCTGGTCCATTTTTTTGAGTGCCCCATTTGCTGTCACTTTCACCATCCTCTCCTTTCTATGGTTCCTTCTTGTAAGGTGGCACAAGAACACAGCCCAGTGCATTGCAAAGAGGTGTCCTTCTAAATGGGCCAGCCTAGGCACTGCATTTTCTCATACTCTCAAAACTAGCTCCAGTGTTTCCCATAACCTGGGCGTCATGGTAGATGTTTTTTCCCAGCCCTGGTTTGCACAGATAGTGTGCTCTGCTTATCCTGATCCTTCCTGAAGATGTTTTCTTTTTCAGTTCCTACAAGCATCATAGTAAAAGAAAAGGAGGAAGACAGTGAAAGGTATTCGGTGTTCTTGGTGTATTTACTCAGGATGGTCTGAATCTTTCTTCAGTGCCAATATGGTTAAATTGATTCCTCCTGTGAAAGAAAGTTGTGCCTAATGAAAGGGGTCCTGTCAAAGTTTGAAATCAAGATAACCCATCTGTTTAAATAGTGACACCCGTGACTGTCCCCTGAATCTACTGGGTTTTATTTGTCTGCAGACTCTGAATGTGGCCAAAATGGGTTCTCCTGAACTTCCTGACATCATTGCTTGTATGCAAAATCTGTTCTTACACAGAAAAATATGGCCCCTACTTGCAGCCAATTAGCCCTGCCAGCCTGCTGTGCCTGGTAGTGCACCTCATTAGCCATTACAAAATTCTACAGCAAATCAACTCAGTCTTCAGATTCATGCAGCATCTGTTCAGGGTGGCCCAGTGCTGTGTCCATCACTTTTTCTGCTGGCTCCAGTACAGCCTTACTAAGGACTGATTGCTCTGGTTATCAGCAGTGGCATGAACATAATCATATCACATTGTGAGGAACTAATATGCTTTATGAGACACTTGTTGCTCCATAGTTTGTCGACATCAGAAGTGCTCCATGCTGGCTGCCTCAGAGCAGTGTCACAAGGTGAGTTCCTCAAGCTAATCATCAAGGCAAGTTGCTGGCTGAAAGCAAGCTGGCTGCCCAATCTGTTCTGAGTCCTCACACGGGATGGGCACTGCTGGTTCTCTCTGCTTGTAGCCTGTTTGCACACAGGATTGTGCTGGACAAAGACCAGCCAGGTGCTAGAGGAAAGGAGGTGTTAAAGCAGAGCACCTACACTGTGACTGGTAGGAAGCCAAGGGGAAGTTTTGTGTTCTCAGTCCTGCAGTCACTCGTTACATGCTCCAGGTGGGATTTTGCTCTCAGGAAAATAGCTGCAAAGCTATTATTGTCATTGGAGAATCACCTGCTTATTTCAGATTTAAACTGAGCTTGCTGTATCATCACTCGCTCCAGTTGAGTTCCCCAGTTGAGTGACTCTGTGTTTTGTTGCAGCAGAGATGTGTGTTTTATCATGACCTTTATAAAGTGCTTTGAAATGCAGAGCTGCTTCAAGTATGTAAATTGTTAGAAAGGGAGAGGGAGAAGCTGAGCAACACAGTGGTACTGACAAATCTTTGGGTACCTCAACAACAGCAAGCACCTCTGAATCCTGACTGCTTCAAATAAAAATCCCAGAGCCTTGACTGCAGCAGCCTGTATGCAACCTGTCCACTCCTGGCTGGAGAGAGTAAGATGTTCCTGGTGACCCTGAGTTTAGCCAGGGGACTTTTGCCTTCCTTGTTTACTGCAGGTAGCGTCATCACCATCTACTCTTCTATATTCCTCTGGTCCTGGGAATAAGAGAGCAGTTTTCCATCTGGTCCAGGACCAGTTATGCTGTCTGCTTTCTCAAATCTCCCTCTGTCAATCTCATGCTTAATGTTCTCTTTAACCATATGCCCTGTTTTTAGCAGTTCTGCTTCTGTTCTTTCTCTTGCTGCTGCAAACCTCTCAAGGATATGCCTTCTGGGATACAAGATGTGCTTTATATATTAAAGCTGGAAACATAAGGACTTGCTCCCTCTGTCCTCAGCAGTGTTTGCCTAAGAATCATGAAAGAATCTGTTTTGATCTACGCAAGGTCACAGATCCAAGTGGTGCTGAAAACTTCGGTCTTCAAGATTTGGGTTTAGATTTATTTAGAATCTCAGGTCTTCAGGGACCAGCTCTGTGACACGGTTTTTGGGTGTGCAAACCACTCAGTGCCCAGAATTGGTTTGTACTCCTGCCACCTGTCTGGGACAACTCAGGTGCCAGGTTCTTGTGTTCTTTTTCCTGCAGCATCTCAGGCTATGGAGCTGCTGGTGGGAAAGGAGGGAAGAACACCATGATGCGGTCCCACGGCGTGTCTGTGCTGGGAATTTTTGACCTCCACAAGGATGACACTTTGTATATCTTGGTTGGACAGCAAGGAGAAGATGCTTGTCCTAGTGTAAGTGACTGCCTTAGTCCCTTCTACCGATCCATGGAGTTGTGTCTGTTCACGTAGAAAAATGTTGTTCTCCAGGGGCTTGGGGTTATATGGTTCAAGGAATAGGTAGTTTCTAGGAATAGGTAGACTGAGAGAACCTGAGTGGGAAAAGATGAATTCCCTTGTCACTGTTCCCACTTCCTCTTCAACATTCGAACCCCATTGACAATACACTACAGGTTCCTGACTGATCTGCATATCTCAGAGTGTCTGTGTGGGGTTTTGGAGAGAAAAGACAACCCTGCCTTCCTTTCCTCTGGAGATCAGTCTTCAAGGTTTACTCCACAGGGCTTTGCCCTTGCTCCACTTTTGAGCCAGCCCTGCCATTGCATTCTGCAACACTTCGCAGGGCCTGTTTGCTTATTCTCTGTATGGGAATAGGAGAGACAATCAATCACTGCTGGGTCACTCCTGATTTTTATGTTACTAACCAATCCTTGCTGCAAATGTTTTGACAGAAAGATGCAACTTTCACTGTTTGCATGCACAATAATCTATTAACCATTTAGTATTCTTTGGAGGAAGAGGGAATAGGAGATTCTTATGGAGGAAACTAAGCATAATTGGATGAAATTTCACCTGCAAGTTTAAACTGGACATTTAAAGACTGTGCATTTCTCAGCTGTTAATGGCTGGCATCCAAGAGATGAAAGCTTAGCAGTCTGTTACGGCAGAAAAAGGTTGAAGGATATAGACAAGAAAGAGGGGTTCTCAAGGCTGGCTGCTGAGGTAAATAATGTTAAAACCAGAATTACACATATCTACAAACAAACCATTAATATAAAGCCTTTTTGAAATGAGAAATGCCCTAACTCAAACTTCCATCTAATGTCTATAACTAGGACATTCCAGCTGAGTGTAATATATGGACTCATTAAATTGCAGGCCACTGTAATCTTAGTGAGAATTTATTGAGTGCTAATGTAATTCTTTCATTGAGGCAAAGAGATTGCATTGACTTGTAGAGGGGACTTTTACTAGATTGGATTGTAATCAGTTATGTCTTTGCCATGAAGGATTATTTTTTTTGTAATCTAGTGGTTCCTTTGGGTCATTGACTTTGTCGTTTTATTAATCATTCCCACCCAACACCAAATCAATTAAGGAGAGTTAAAAATAGGGAAAAGAGGACTGTTTAGTTCCATAGGCAAGTCTGCACACACAAAATGGATGCCACTCATTCACTGGCACAACCTAGGACACATTTTGGGGTCAGCAGAATAATTTGTAATTTGAGGATGCTTTTATCAGGCTCCTCTTCCAAAGGAAAGCACATGCATGAAAATAGAAGGAAGCAGAAGGTCAGTTCTACTATAACAACTGTTTGTGCATTTTCCTCTAAAAGTGTTGTTGGTTTAGTACGGTCAGTGTGCAGTATAACAAGATAGTGTTACTGAGAGAAAACCTGTAAAGTAAAATAAGCTAGAAGCAAAGTTTGCAACTTAAAAATGCTTACAGCAGAGTCCTTCTTGTCATGAACTTTAGTATTCCAATTTAAAACCAAAGCAATAATTAGGTCATAGTCCTGAAATACTTATAAATTATGGTTTAACAATGTGTTTGAAATCAGTTAGTGAATTCAGTCATTTGCCTGATATAAAAAGTTCATTATGTTTGGCGCTAATTGATGGAGGGGCAAAAATTGCTAAGTAGGAAATATGAAGGCTTTTTAGAGAAGTATTTTCATTAACATCAGGTGAACATTGCAATCAAAAGTGAGACTGCTGCTGTTTTGGGCTTTGAACTAGCTGACATTGGTAATTACATTAAAATTGCTGCTATAGTATAAGCATCAGATCAACGTCAAATCTTGCTTAGAAGGCTAAATAAATATCGGGTGGCTATTCTACTCTGGGCTTGTTGTCAGTGTCCATGCTATGAGTGCCTAGGTTAAAGTTAGTTCTGGTACATATGTATGTGAGCCACTAAAAAACCTTAGCTCTGGATAGATACACACTGGTTACTTGGCCCACTGGAAATGAAGAAACTCGGGTTCTCTCTCTGTCTCTGCCATTTGGCTGTTTTGTGACATGGGATAAGTTGCATCATTGCTGTTACTCTGTGCCCACGCTTGTGAAATGCAGACAGTTAATGCTGTAAAATATTTGCTGCAAATTCTGCTATATTTTGTACACTAAAAGTTTATGGAGCTCTTTTACATGGTAATAGATGTCAGCACTGAGCTTGATTCAAAATCATTCAGTTAAAAATGGCAACAAATTCTTCTGACAAATGTAGAAGCAAAAAGAGAGATTCCTTTAGGAAAGCGTTCACTTGGTTCTGCTTACGTAGTTTCAGTAGAGGACAATTTCTTGCTTTGGGAGGGTGAAGGGTCCATGGGGCCTCTATGTGTACAACTCCATGGAGATTTCACTCAGTCCTGGTCTTCTGCTTGCAGACTAATGATGTGATTCAGAAAGTCTGCATTGGAGAGAACAATGTGATCGAAGAAGAGATACGTGTGAACAGAAGTGTCAATGAATGGGCAGGAGGAGGTGGAGGCGGGGGTGGTGCAACTTATATATTTAAGGTATGGAAACAGTCCCCCATACACGTTCAGCATGAACACATCCTGCCACTCCCCTGAAGTGTCGCAGCCTGAAATACCTGAAAATCCTTTATAAATATCAGGGAAAGGGTCCACAAAGTGAGCTCTGAGTATCCTTAATTTCCACTTGATAGCTGTAGTGATCTGAGTTAGCCCTTCACGCTTCTTCAAACTGCTGTGCAGTATGGCCACACTTGCTTCAGTGGCTTGGAATTTCCTGTGGCAACATCGGGTTTGAAGCGGATTTTTTTCAATAGAAACTGGGATGCTGAAACATAATTTTACAGCAAAGGGCAAATTCTGCAGGACTTTATTCAACTCTATCATTGTAGAACATTAGACTTCATCTATACATATGGTCTCTACAGTGCAATGACAGGAAAAGTTGAGGACAGCCTGTATCTTTTCTGTTGGCAACCCTAAAACTAGGGATCAATGATCTCTTCTGTCATGTGCTAGCTGATACAGTACTCATTCCAAACACTGGTTTTAGGCAGTCCTTTGCCAGTGGAGACACTATATTGCACTGTATAGAGCAGTATTTCATTTCATGAGAGTCATCACATGGTAACATTACAGGCTTTCTAAGAGCCATCAGCAGAGTAGGTACAATTCATAGAGCTGCTGATGGCACTGTTCCCTGCTGCAGAACTTGGTGGGACTAGTGCTATTCATGAATCTTCTGGATGTGGGTGTGTAAATAATGCAGTGGTAGTCTGAGCAGTCCTAGTTGTGTGCTTGGTGCAACAGGCAGTAGCTGGCATGTGGCTGAACTTCCATTTACATGTCTGACTCAGCTTGAACACTGCTTATATTTCTGAATTTGTTAAGATGGAGAATGGAGAACCAGTCCCCTTGATAATTGCAGCAGGAGGTGGTGGCAGGGCCTACAGGGCCAAAAAGGACACATTTCATCCAGAAAGGCTGGAGAATGATTCCTCTATTCCAGGGTTGAATGGAAATTCAGGAGCTGCAGGTAAGGAAAGTTCATTCTTTTTAAGAAAACCTTTGTGAATATGTGGCGCTCCCAGATTTCTCCTCACAAGGAGGTGAGACAAAACTCATAGAAACACAGTTCAGGGGGAACATTGGATCATAACAGATGCAAACAGGAGGTACCCACAGTGCTGGATATTTGGTGTAAATAAGGGTATCAGAGATGATATAGCCATAGCAATGGCAACATTCTCTCAAAATAATGTAGTACCTCTCATAACCAAAGTTGTTTGATATTTTGATGGGGGAGTTTTCATCACCAATGTGGCCATCCTGCTCCCTGCACTGTTTTGTGCTGTGTAGACATACTCACAGTTTCCATGGCTTATGCAGAAAGAGCATAATTGCACCCTGGCTAGAAGTCTCTGTGAAGAGACCTTGGACTGAACAACCAACAGAGCTGAGAGTGAGTCACTGGTGAGTATGTTGTATGGAGAGTGGGGCTGGGACATGTTTTCACACACCTTTAACCAAATTCCTTTTGTTTCACTTCAGAACTGACATAGATTTCTTTTTTAACAAAAGTATTTTTTGCAAAGAGAAGGGGAAGGCTCTGTAAACCAGACATAATTGATTGGAGAGTAGGCAGGAATATCTTTTTACATTTTTACATTTTCTGTAGAAAATACTTGTTGTTACATGGTAGGTGAAAAGAGGCCCAGATGATTAATGTGGCAAAACCCTTCAGAAACATCACCATACACTGTGTAGCAAGTACCTCCCCTCTTCTAACCAAGGCATGAGATTCTTACTTTCAGCTGAGGTGCTTTGCGTAGGTGCTTGTTCTGCAGATCCTTGCAGTGTTTTTCACACAAAAACTAATCCCTACCTGTGCCTTTTCTCTTCTCTCAACTGCAGGTGGTGGAGGTGGCTGGAATGATAACACTTCCTTCCTGTGGTCAGGAAAGTCCTTGCTGGAAGGTGCTACTGGAGGAAGATCCTGCCCCCAGGCCATGAAGAAGTGGGGGTGGGAGACAAGAGGGGGTTTCGGAGGGGGTGGAGGGGGGTGCTCCTCAGGTGGAGGAGGCGGAGGATATATAGGTAAAGTGGCTTCGTGTTCAAGGTGTCCCTTCCCCTCCTTTAGTGCTAATGATCAGCAAAATGCTGATAGCTAATTCTCCTGTAGCTAGCATATTTGACTGTTATGTAATAGTATGTCTGTGTGTTGCCTTTTTAGCACTAGATGAACGTATGGCATTTAGTTTTGAGCAAACAGCCAGATGTCAGTCCTTCAGCTGTAATCCTGGCTTTGCACTCTGCAAAATGTGACACTAAGACCCTGCTGTGGTTCTTGAGAATATTATGTTGGGGTGACAGTGCTGGAGAAGGAGGAGCCATAGGCTGTGTGCTCCAGTTCCAGCACCTCTGTTTGGAGGACTTTGGTCCTGGAGACTGGCAGCCAGACTTTACAGCAGGGTAAAGATGCAGCTCTGCTCTGCCCTTTCCTGCCCTGCCCTGCTGTGGGTGGGCTTTGGTCCTGCTCAGGTGTCTCTGGGGGCAGAGGCTCAGCCTGCCAGCCAGGACCCCTCTTAATAACAGCAGTGGTATTGACTTCAGTCAACAAGGAGCTATTTCATGTGCTGGGGTCTCAGGACAGCTGTCAGATGGCATTATGTTGATTACAACTGGTGTGGGCCAGACTCAAGATCTCTACTAACCCACAGTCTCCTGGGCCACATAGTTTCTTCAGCCATCTGTGCTGTGGTGGACTCTTTAACCTCTGGTTCTCCACAGCTTAAATTAAGTATTTGGTAGACTAAAAATCCTGAGAGGAAGTAGTGAGTTTAAATTATTAAGTGCATGTTTTGTACCAATGTTACTGTGTAATGCTTCTTTTTCTAACAGAATGCCTCACATGACATTTTTAATTTCACTGAAGACAACTGAAGAGGAAAAGATTTTTTGGGTGGGATGGGGGAATCTTTGCATGCTTGCAGTATAAAATATGTGGCCTGTACTTTGCTTTTAATATTTTTTATGTATTGCCCATACTTTGCTTTGGATATGTTCTATATGCTCAAGCACAAATGAGCAACTCATAAATTCCTTCAGTCCCCACTCCTGGTGGACCACCCTGCATTCAGGGTGCAAAGGAGAGGAAGGATATAGGTTATTCATTCCCTCTGCTGACAGTACACACCTTGATCAGCAAGGGTACTGAACTTAGCCCTTGAGTATTGGTGCTTTCCAGTCTCTTGGCTGCATAAATTTTAAGAAGGACTTATATGTTTCACAGCATCCAAATGGTTAAAGATGAAGTTTGTGCCTTAGTTTGTAAGTCTGCCAAAACAGAGCTAATAAATTGATTGTCAAAAGCTGCTGTTATTAAATTGAAGTTCTAGAAATACAAGTCCAGTGGTTCATGCCACAACTCACCAAATATTCCCTATATATTGCATACTTTAATTTTTGTCTTTTCTCATTTGGATGCCTCCCTAAATATGCTGAAATCATGCATGTTGCAATGTTTATCTGTATTTTATTGCCATCGAGCCTCAGACTATTAAGGTAACTTCTGGTTTGACATAGGTGGCAATGCTGCAGTGGACAATGACCCAGAGATGGATGGGGAGGATGGTGTGTCCTTTATTAATCCAATTGGTACTTTATATACTCCAGCACTTAAAGGTATTCATATTGTTCAGAAGTGTTCTAGTGGGCTTATTTCATTTTAAGAGTAGTTTGCATCTGTAGGACACTTTACAACCCTTTGGGTATAGTTTAGTGTCATGAACATGAGGAAGGCAGAAAGAGAGCATAAAAAATACAATGGAGAATAGACAGCAATAGCAGGAAGAAAGCAGGTAGAGAGAACATCAAGGCTTTTAGGAAACACTCCCAACAGTATAGTCTACCAGTCTATAAAATAATTTTGGACAGGGAAAGTGGTAACAGAACTTCATAATTCAGATACTTCAGGAAAGAAACAGGTAAAACACCTGACTGTTCACTAACAAGCAAGTTCCTTAGAGCATCCCTCAGCAAAGTATCCATCTCAGGCCAGGCTGTTTTTAGAGAAAACACTGCATTGCTGCTCAGCAGTGCATGGGAGTGATAAATACTGCCAATTCAACCTGTGTTTGCCCAGAAGTAAGTGTCTTTAATATGTTTGTGATGTGTCCAGAAAACACAAAAAAAGTTAACTACTTGTTAAAAAAAAATGTGTTTGCTATAGAATAGCTAGAATTATTTTCAAATACAGATGCACACTGCCCTGGTAGATTCAGACAGAAAGTTTTGAAAACATTATAGTGTTTGATCTTGGAAGGAATAAAGGCCAGGAAAGAAAATGGTGAGCTCCATGGATTGTCGCAAGGATGGGTTTCCCTTAGCCTTGGCAGCAGCCTCCTTCCTAACCTGGTAGGACTATCTGCTCAAAGAGAGCCAGGGAACCTCAACTGCAGTGGGGCTAAATTAGCTGTCACATGTTATTTTCTATGTGAGAAAAGGTGGGGAGTGATTCATTTCTTAGGTGGGGCCCACCCTGCCACATCATGCAACTGTGACCACCATGTTCCCTGTTTCTGTCAAGGCCCAAGAGACTTATAAGAATGGTCTTTACAGTAATTAACTCAGCTTCTTCATCCACTCCCTAGTGACAGAGGGGCATGGAGAGGTGGATATTAGGCTGCACCTTAACTGCAGTCACTGTGAGATGGACGAGTGCCGTGTTGATCATGAGACTCAAAAAATCATTTGCTTTTGTGAGCCAGGCACAGAGTTGGCTGAGGATGGTGTGTCTTGCATAGGTAAGTAGGTGTGTGGGGTACTGCTAGCATGTGAAAGAGAAAATGCATGGTCAAAGGCTGTAGTTTGAACTGTAAGACATCCTGAAGGTGTTAGATAGTCTTTCTCAAACCTGGCTTGTGTTGAATGTTACCTTCTTTCCTGTGGGTATATGCTGCAGGGTTATTTTACTAGGATATAGCCAGATCACTGCTGAGGACTGGTGCACTGAGCAACATTGCTGGTTTGCTCCACAGAATGTTTGGCATACTGGGCAGATCTTAGACTCAAATTTTGTACCTGCTTGCACTGGTGCTCTGAAATCATAAAAGTTTACTCACCGAAGAAATTTTTCATCTAAACTTAAATTCCAGGCCAGTTCTCTTAAGAACAAAAACAATATACAAGGTGAAGGAAAATATAATTCCTGTTGATTTGGTCATTTAAGGTGCAGGTGCAGAATCTGTAAGAAGTTCTGTGTGAGATCTCTCTGAGGAAAACTAAAGACAGTGCTGGTACTTGCCTTTCTTTAAAAAAAACCGAGTGATCACAGCTCCATTAACTAGGTTTGCTTCAATTCTTGCACGTCAGTTAGAGCAAGTTACTCCAGGGGTTTGGGATCCTCATGTCAGATTTGTCACTGGCATGGGAAAATTGTTCTGTGTTTTTATCATTTCTATCTGTAAAAAACATAATCATTTTGTCCAGGTGAAGTAAACCTAAATAGTGTGATCCCACATGAGGATGCAGCTATACCTTGCACTACACTAACTGTTATCAGGTTTTTCTGCCTGGATTAGATGCATTTAGGAGATGATATATTGCAGTCCTCCTTCTGGTTTTGCTGTGATTTGGCTTTGACAGCAGCACTTTAACCCTGATAATGTAATGTTCTTTCCACCTCCTCAACCTCCTGCCCCTGGTTTTTATGGTCTTGTTTTCATACCCAGGGAGTTCACATGTTAAATCATTGATAGCGAACCATCTGTTTTAATGGCTTGATATTAATTGAGGAAAGTGAAACAATGAGGTATGAGAAGTCACAGCTCCTGTGAATGGATCATGCCAGAGGTTGTTCCTACACTGTAGGAGCAGCAGATAAATAAATGGAAGAAACCGCTGAAAAAAAAAGTGGTTCCTGGAAGATGGTTTCAAACATGTTATTCCTTCCCCTTCCTCTTTTACAGCTGAGCCTGTGGTTCATCTCCCTCTCTCCTTGGTCTTGTCTGTACTGACTTCAGCACTGGTGGCTGTGTTAATGTTGGCTTTTTCAGGAATCATGATAGGTGAGTGTTTTTCTGCAAAAGATATTTTTATATGAGGGCTGGATCTGGGCCAGGGATAATTGGGTCCTGGGAGGAAAAAGGATTCAGGTTTTTAGATGCTTGCTGTATTTAATGACACCTGCCCACACACACCCCTTAGCTTGAGATTTCAGTAGTTGTTTCTAACCACAATGACCAATTTGAGGAGGCTTCAGTTACTGACTGCATCTCAAAAGAGACATTATTGTTTGTGTTGTACTGTAAAGCTGCCAGAACACAACTGCCTCTGGTTGCGTGAGATCTGTTGCTGTACCGTGCCTAAAAGTTTCTTTATTTGTGTGCCTGTATACTGATTTTGTCTCTTAATGTATGACATCTAAGCTTAAACTCTCATATAAGTTTCCCTTTTACAAACTGCTACTTAGTAGGATGTGGGTATTCATGGCATTTTTATTTGAAATTCTGAAAGTGATTTTTCACCCTTTCATGTTCTTACTTTAAACAATTGCTCACCTGCCTTTGATGCAAGCAGAATAGATTTGAATCAATAAAAACAGCCAGGGATTCAAACCATGGCTTTGCCACCTTCCTTTGTCCACTCTGTGTACAGTCTGGAGAAGGAGAGAGATGTACCTAGAGCAGCAAATGGCAGTTATTAAATTAGATTTGTGCAGCTATTTCAGTTTTAAGGATTTCAGGAGTTATCAGTTGCACACACATGGTCCTACATGTATGATTTCTGGCCTGACAGTGCTTTTTTTACAATTACTAAATACTTCTCAGGAGTAGAAGAGTAATCCTTTTTCCATCCTACTAGTCTATCATTTCCATCTCGGGAAAGAGCAACGATTTAAAAAATCAAAGCAAAGGCAATGAGGAGGAAAATGGAGGACAGGAAGGGTTTGTGGATAGGTCATTACATCCATCTGCCTTTGCGAGTGCATGTTTACCCCTGAAATTCTTCCCCTGAGCAATATCTGCTGGAGAAGATGCAATAGCTATTACCGTCACAGTTTTTGGGCTCAGTCCAGCTCCCACAGAAGTCAATAGTGACTTGACCTGCTCATGATTGTCATCTTGCTTTGGAAAAAGTCCTGCAATGTCAATTACTGTTTCAAGGAATATCCACAGGATGTCTTCTTTCAAGGTGTGAATTCTAATGATGTAGCAGAAGTATCAGTGAAGTGATGCAAGGAATATAACACTACCATAAACTGTTGTTTAGAAACAGAGGAAGTTTTGAAAAATGAGCTATTTTTATACACAGTGTGTTATTCTGAGGAAACAGCTTGGTCTATCCATTTTGAACAATATGCAGTAATTCATTTCAGACTTTAGTCTGAAATTCCATGTGAATTAGGAAAGCTGGTTATACCCCAGCTCCCTCAAGTTTGGAACTGGACTCATATTCGTAAGGTCCAGTTAAACTAAATAGAGCAGAACAAAAACCTCAGAACTGTGAAATCTAAGATCTCTCAAGTGAAATTCATTTTACTTCTTCAAAACAATTGATGAGCAAGCCTGTTTCTTCCTAAGATGTGTAAATCAAAGGTTCCTTTGGTATCTTCAGATTCCATTTTCTGCCTGTAATTATTTACATAGAGAAATGTGGCAGTGTCACTGTCTGGTTTGATTCCCTGAAAACTGGCTGTACAACAGCCAGTTCTAGTGAGATGTGCTGCATGGCTGCTGCCCTGTTCCAAAGTCAGTCTGTGCCTCTGGTTAACTGTGTTCTCCATGTTTAGTGTATCGTCGGAAGCACCAGGAGCTACAAGCCATGCAGATGGAGTTACAGAGCCCAGAATATAAGCTGAGCAAGCTGCGCACCTCCACTATAATGACGGACTACAATCCCAACTACTGCTTTGCAGGAAAGACCACATCCATTAGTGACCTTAAAGAGGTGCCTCGAAAAAACATCTCCCTCATCCGGTAAATTCATCTTTGCCTTCCCCATCCTTCACACTACACACTCACCCACCGTGACTCTCTTACAGAGGTGTGAACGCACATCTTTGTGTAGGCACATGCAAATTCTTACGCACTTTTAGTGCCCCTCATGCCCCTTTTCATAAGAAAGATGTAAAGCTGCAGTAGTCAGGCTTATGTGGAGGGGACTAGATTTTGGCAGTCACCTTGACCTTTTACAGGTGTAGTGTTAATCTCCTGGGACTATGAGGAGAACTGAACAGTCATCACCAGTAATTCAGGCACATCTTTTACAGACTGTGCAGTGAATGGCCTATTTTCAGAATGAACTGATAAAATGCTGGGAAGGCTGAGGCTTGTAGGCGGCTCCTTTAAATTTTTGATGGGATTTTTGGTAAAGACAATGACATCGTTAAGTACAACAGCATGGAAAGCAATGGGTTTGAAAATGCCAGACAGTATTAAAATGACAGGATTATAAAGCTAGGAGGATAGTAGTGTCTTGAGAAGAATTTCTGGAAAGCTCAGAAAGGTCTCCTAAGAAAAACTTGAAAATTCGGAGTTCTTATGCACTTTGCTCTACTGAAGGATACTTGTGAATGTGACATTACCCTGGTATCGTTCAGTTTTACACAAAAAGCCAAGTGGAAGCAGGAGAACTTGAAAAACCAGGGACCTTAGGGTGCTAAAAGAGTTGATGCTCAGAGCAGTCTGTGCAGTCCAAAGTTTTGCTGTCTCTTATCTCCTTCTCCCTTACCTGCACATCTTGCTGGACTGCACCTGGAAATTTCCAGTGTACCCTGTGCTGCTGCTTCCTTTGTCACTTGGACTTTGAAAGGATTTTTGAACTGTGGCAAGACAGCAGAAGATACAGCTGGGAATTGATAAGGGAAGGGAAAGTGGACTTTTTGGAAGGAGGGTGAGTTATGAGCTGTGGAGATCTGTTTTATACCCTCAGTTTGTAATAAGTTGGCCAGGAAGAGCCAAGAATAGGATCTCAATCTGATATCTACAAAATGTTATAAAATTAAGTGGTTGAGTCACAGGCAACGCAAGTCCTCACTGTGGTTTCACTGCTAGACTGGTCTTTATCCTGGCAAAACTACAGACAGAGCTTAGACAACAGCAGAGTAGATTGTTCTTACCTATTCAAAAGGATAGGAGGGCAATAGCCCATGGAAAAACAGTACATAGATAAATCAGAGGACATAATCAGTGCAGCTCTCAGGCCAGACCCGGCTCTAACAGGAGAGTGTGTGTTGTAGGAGAGAGCTTTACTGAGAGCCTTTTACCTGGACCAATGTGCAGGAATGTCTCTTAGAGGCTCAAAATACTACTATTGAATGTGCTGCCCATGCATGGTTAAGAGGGACTTGGGATCTGGGATGCAGCCTCATTCACTTCCATGGTTTGCTCTGGAATAACTGTTGTTGTACTAGTTGACTTAACATTAAGAGAGAGAAGACTGAATAGACAGGTATGCAAAATCTGTACCACAAGGACAGGGAACAGAATCTATTGTTTGATTTCTTTTATTCTCTTCTCTATTTCTTGTAATCCTATTCAAAATAAAACTCTAAATTTTGTAGTATGATCAGTGCCAGAAACAATTCTCAGCACGAATTCCTAGAGCTGAGTGCTTTACAAAGCACTATCATCACCATTTACTGGCTAAGGTACTTGCCATGAATCACATAATAAATCAGAAAAAGATATTTGGTTTAGAATTCAGGTCTTTTGGGAATCATTTTACCTCCTAGTTTCTTGTTCAATGGTTTGTTTAATGGTGATGCAGAAACATCATAGGAACTGTTAATGCATTTAGGGTGTGTAAACACCAAGACTTAAGTCCTGTATTTATTGACCTGTTTTGGAGCACCCACCACGAGAGCACTGACACCAAAGCCGTAGAAGAATGCTCTCCATTACAGGCTGCAATGCCAGCAGCTTGATTTCACTGAGGACTGTTCACTTCCAACGATTGCTTTTCCTACCAATTAAATACACTGTAGGTCCAGGAAAGATCACATCAAGGTCTGGTCCCCTGCACAGTGTCAATATCCAATTCTCCCTGCTTCACTGCCATGAAAATTGTGAGCCCGTTCTGTGAGCTGTGTCCACAGTGTTATAATGTGTGTTCTTTGTAGTAAAACCTTCTTGTCTTCTCTGGTCTGTCCAGGGGTTTGGGCCACGGAGCCTTTGGTGAGGTATATGAAGGTCAGGTGACAGGGATCCCCAGCGACCCCACTCCCTTGCAGGTGGCTGTGAAAGTAAGTGACAGTGTATGAGTTATCATGATGGTTTCATGCACCTTTCACCCAAGAGTCCCAATGCATTATAAAAATGAAGATGAATGAAGCGTTGCTCTAAGTACTGAAGGATGTGGCTAGAAAGGTTGCTGCTCTGTTGCAACACTTAATCCATCACAGCAATGGTACAGCTTGTAGCAGTTGGGCATGTGAAACTATTAAAAGAGTAAACAGGCAGAGATTTCCCACAGAGCTACAGCAGACTGCAGTTATGAGAATTAAATCCACTCTTTGTCCATCCTCCACATTCTATACCTTGTGTGGTAATCTGTCCAAAGCCTTGGGAGTCGGAGGCCAAAAGTCTTCATAGGGCCAAAATCAGCTGGCACACACATCAAAGACCCTGCAAGCAGGAGATGGCTGGTTTTCCTGGGATCTTACCACTCCCCTACAGGATGGATATGCATTAGATGTGAAGCTAAATCCTAAGAGACCCTGGTAGGGTTCTCCAGGCCTTCAGCAGCCTAGCTGGCTTGTTTTCTCCTAGAGGTTACATAGCAGCACAGTCCTGCTGCTGGTTAGAATTCATAATCTTGCTGGAAGGTAGGAGCACTGAGCTGCAGAGAGCTCAGAAACTGTGGTCTCATTCCTCGTCCTTTATGCAGTAGAATCCCATATATTGAACATTTCCCTGTGCACTCTGGGCTGTTTCCTTTGCTGGGAGGAGGATGACAATGGTGCTGATGGGCTGTGTGTTCTGATATTTACCTTTCAACAGGCTTCACAGTCTAGTTTAGCAATGGTCTCTTGCTGCAGACAATGTTAGTGCCAGATGTTCTACATCTGTAAGTTTAAGTATCTTCTCCTTGTCAACCTGTTCTTTCTTTTCCAGACATTGCCAGAAGTGTGTTCAGAGCAAGATGAACTTGACTTCCTCATGGAAGCTCTCATTATTAGGTGTGTATGAATAAAATGAACTTGTGTATGCTTGCAAAGCCCAGCACTGTAAAGAAAGAAGGTTCTTTAGAGGTGATGCCCACACACCACATCTATACAGTAGTTTTACCACGAAGAGGATAGCTTTACCATAATTTTCTATCCTTACAAATGAAGAGACACCAAATGATTAAAGGCTAAATTTTCAAAAGGGTCCACACTAGTTTTCATTATCCAAAATGAAAAATTTAAGGCCCAGCTTTCAGAATTGTTTATAGGATCTTTTGATTTCTCTTAGAGATGAGCATGCAAGGTGAAAACAAACCTTAGGAATTTAGGTTTGACTAGTCAAAACTAACAGCTGGCATTGACTTTATGCTGCTGTCATGTTATGGTCTGAGTCCTAGAATCCATAGAAATAAGTTTCCATCACATTTGAGGTCTGGAGAAATAAGGAAGTGTTATAGACTAACCTCGAGGAGCATCCCCTACATAAGCAGATCCCTGTGTCAGTATGTTGCTTGAGGCAATGCTGCCCTAGCCCAGCTTCTGCCCATTGGGTGGGGAAAATTATGAGCAGCCTCTGTTATCAAAGTTCTGCTTGCTATGCCCCACAAGTCTTGCTGTAGCTGAAAAAGAATGCAGGGTATAGGAAAAGTAGCCAAAAGCCACTGCCCCACCTCTGTCCCTGCAGTATGCAGACAGATAGAGTGCAGGGTTAGTGCTTTAGCTTTATGCAGTTTGAGATTTGTTACTTTCTAGAAAAACAAAACAAACCCAAAAACATTCCCTGCAGCAAAACGTTTGCAATCTTTTCTGCTGTTGTGCTGTTTGGATCAAAGTTGCTCTGTAACTGAGCCTTCTGTCTCCACAGCAAGTTCAACCACCAGAACATCGTGCGCTGCATCGGGGTGAGCTTGCAGGCACTGCCCCGCTTCATCCTGCTGGAGCTCATGGCTGGAGGAGACCTGAAATCGTTCCTGAGAGAGACACGGCCTAGACCGGTAAGAAAAGAGAAAACTGTGGGTTTTTAGGAAGTTGCTGCCACAAGGCAAATACTTAATGGTAAAAGAGCTGATCCATGCAGATAGTATTTCCCAGTGTTTTAGATGGTGGGAAAATTTCTGTCGCTACAAGACCCGGGTGCATAAGGAAGAGATGCTGCTGCTGTTATGCAGAGGTGCCTCATCCCTGAACTTTGCTAGGTAGCATTGCAGATACTACCTGAAGAAAGACGAAAATCAAAGTTTAAAAAAGTAGAAGGTAAACTCAACTCTTACCTTCATCACATCAGCTGGGGGCAGGAAGTGTTGAGCTAATTATGGTAAGTCCATTCTTTAAATTGCTGATCGGGTGCATTTCTGTGGATATCTGTCAGTTCAAATTTGACATAGGCAAAGAGAGAATCCAGCCTGGTGTTGACTTAATAGCAAATTTTTTTTGTCCAGAGTTTTAAAGATTTTCCCTACTGAAATCAGCATCAATAGGAAAAGACAGTCAGCTAGAAATGTGTGAGAAAAAAATTGCAACTTCTGGAGAGGAATCAATATTTCAGAAGAATAAAGTTTGTTCTGAGTCCCTGGACCAGAAAGGCACGCAGATATTGCTGAAGTTTAGGACCAGGGCCCAGCTTCATACTTTGTCTTTACATTTCTTTGACACAGGGTAAAATGATGGATTTTATCAGTACAAGAGACACATAAATTCAGTCTAACAGATATAAATAAGATTTTTCCTTGAGGCATCTGGAAACAGATCAACTTTGTATTTTTTCCATGCAGCATGGTTTTCAGACATATAAAAATGGTCTGTGAGACTCAAAAACACTGCAGTCTTGAATAGGTTGCAATTAAATGGTTCCTGCCTGGGTAAGAAGGCTAAACACGCTGAAAGGAATGTCTGAAACCTAAGCAAGAAGTCTCTATAAACACAAGTTGGTTTTCTGAAGCACCTAGAGATGCTCATACAAATGGGCTGAACTTGGTGGTAGGTGAATGGGAAAATTCACGTGTTGCAATGTGGGCTCTGCTCTCACCTGGTGCAGAGCAAAGTGGCACAGGCAAGATACGCTGCCTGGGAGGTGTGCTGTTCAAAACTGCCCGGCCTGGCTGTGCTAGATGTGTGAAGGAGCAGATAAAGCACAATGGTGTTTGGCTCATTAAATTAGTGAAGCCAGCTCAGTAATGATAAAGATCTTGAGAGGAAGCACCAAGAACACTAGTCCTGCCCAGCAGGAAATTTTACCTACTTGTAGTAAAATGAGCCAGCTGCTTTTGTAGATGAAAAACACTTAATCTTTACAGGATACAATCATGGGATCCTTCTGATCTTTGTTTATCCCTGCCCCAGTCATGAGTTCTTCCTTGCCAGGGCTTGTGTTCATGTTAGCAGTAGCTCTGTGCAACCCCTGTGAAAGCCAGTGTCAGAAAAGGCAGGTTGTTCACCCCATTTCTTCCTTAGTCTTTCTCTTTCTGCCTTCACAGTTGCTCCTTCCATTCCTCTCCTTTCCTCATCTTTCCTGACCTGTTTGAGGTTGTCTGAGACTGACCATAACAACTACTACACACAGGGGCTATTCCCAGCACCTTAAAGATTCTCCCCTTTTCCTCCATTTAACTTGCTCCCAGGAGTGAAGCAGACCTGGGATTGGTGCCTTTTTTTTCTGCTCAGTCACATTTCTGTCACACTTCAGGAAGCTGTGTTTCAAATGCAGATAGGCATTTGCAAGCTGGAATCAGCAAGAATGACAGGGTAATTCATTGTCTGGCTGCTGGGGCAGCTTCTGAGGGGCCAATGGCACCTGTGAGTGCTGAGAAATCAGCCCCTGGTTGCACGTTTGACTGCTGGCTCAGAAACTAGGAGGCAAGGAAACAGAATGATGAGAGCTGAGATGTGTGCAGGGTATTGTGCTCTGTGAAATATGGGATCCAACTGTGGGAGTGGATTTACCCTCTGCATATACTTGAGGTGTGACAGCGTCTCTCTACATAAGGCCTGGGGCTCAGTGCTGCTGAATGTATCTTTGCTCTGCTCTTAATGAACCCTGAGCTGCTTTGTTCCTCATAGTGTTCATTCAAAGAAGACAGGCAGGAGGTAGGCACAGCAGACTGGATGTCCAGCTTTTTAGGCCCATTAATGGAAAGGAAAGACAAGGGACAGTGCAGAGTAAACAGACTTTGATGAGCTTCGCTTCCAAAAGGAATTAATTGAACCTGACTGTCTGACTCAGTAGCAAAGGTCTACTGCTTACTCCACAGTAAGCACCATATGAATTACTGCCTTTCCCCTTATTTTTTTCCAGTTTTGTGTTTTCCACCTGATTTATTTTACTACCTTGTCTTTCCCACCTATTTCGGCTTTCAGCCTAACAACTAAAAAGAGATTTACATGTTCATTCTATACCTTCATCCCCCAGTTGCTCTTTCCACTTCTCTGCCAGTAGCTTCAAATTTGTTTGCTAGTTTTGGACAAACTTGATAGAGGTGTGAAAGGCATTAATTTGGCATTAGTTCCAAGGCTTCAGGAAGAAGAAAGCACCATGCTAGAGAGAGCACCAGTTGCCTTGTTTGGCTTGCCACTGGCCAGCAACCACCTGTGTGACTTGGAGCAGGACACATGCAGATTGCTGCCATGCACTCAGCCACTGACAAGCAGGAAAGGGAGCAGAGGGGATGGTGAAGGAGAAGGTGAATCAAGGGAAGAGGGGATTTAAGACATTGTGAGGGACATGAAAGGGGAAGCTAGAGCAACTGCAGGAGGTATCAGAGCATGGGATTCAACTTAATGAGAGATCAGTATGCTGGCACCACTATTGCATGTTGTTCATCTGTGTTCTTCAGGTAAATAATGAAAGCAGTGTTCAGCCAACACTAATGATTTTTCTGGACTCTAAGTAAGAATTGTCATATGTTCATCCAATATCACTGATAAAATGCCAGCGCCTCTTGTGAAATATATCAATTTACACCAGCTAGGTCCACACCAAAAGCTTCAGATTCTTAGTTCTCCGTGGGTCTAGGGTTTACAACCCTGAAGGGTTTCTGTGTTCCATTTCTAATGAAGTTTCACATCTGTTACAGGATGACCCCTTCCCCCTCATCTGTGAAGAGATAGTCTGGTAAATTCAGAGATACTTGGAATTGGAACCTTCACTCATTATGAACATTGCAGGATTGTCCATTCTGGGAAGTTCAGTGCTGATCTTTCTCACACACAGCACAGCAATCAAAGAACAGCCCTTGGAGATAAATCGTATATGGATAAATTATTCCCTTCCTTTGTGCTGTGCAGCCTGTTGCACAGAGCAGTGATTACACTGAACAATACACACAATTTCATTCACCTTTAGCAACATTCAGCCTCACCTGGGGAGGTGTCACACTAGTGCTTCCAGCATGCCCACTGCTCTGAGCAGCGGTGCATTGCAGCTGGCATTGTCCATTCATCTGGGGAGCAGAAGCTGTAAAGCGAATCCTTTGGTGTGTCTCAAGGCTGCCCCCCTTGCAAAATGAATCCCAAACCTCCATTTTTCAAACAAATTACATGGCTAAATTGTCCTTGGCTGGGCAGTCACATCTGTTTTAGGATTGTATTTAGCCAAATAAAAGGTGGAAGGAATTCATCCAAGGAGGAGAAGGAAGAGAGGGGGGAGAAATGGGGAAAAGAGAAAAAACCTGTGCTGTTCAAATCAGCTTCAGCCTACTGACTGCCTTGCAGTATAGCTCAGGTCTGGAATCGATTGCAGAGTAAAGAATTGGGCTTTTTGCTCAGTTTTCACTTCAGGTTTCTGACCCTTGCTCGGAAGAGGAGGGAATGGGTAGATTGAGATATTAAATTCCCTTTGGTTATGCCCTGAAAGATAAAAAGAAGCCATGTGCATCCCTTCTTACTGTAGCCATCTTGTGTAGCTGGTGACTCACTTCAACTCACAGAGGTAAAAAAGATTATTCTCCCTTCCCCACAAAATGGGGGGGAGACGCTTCAGGTTTTCAGGAAATAGTTACTCTATAAAAAGGAAGGTTTAAGGACGTGCTGTCCAGTGTTCTAAAGAATCAGTTAAGTATATTTATGGAATGAACTATACTTTGTAAACGATAAAATACAGGCAGGTGGCATGAGGTCACAAACAATTTTGTTTTGTGACTCTGCATTGAACAAAACAGGTTTTGTTCACACAGAGATGCAGCATTTTTAATTATTTCATTAGTCAAGAAATTATGCCAAGTTTTTTTCTAATCTCTTCAGGAGACACTAAGATTATATTTTTTTTTATTTTACCAGCCAATGGCCACTGTCTAGCTGCTGGCTGCTGATTGCTGCAGAGCTGGGACTTATTTCCAGTCCCAGCTAGCAGTGGTTTAGATCAGGTGGGGGTCCAGCACAGCATCACATTAGTCTGGAGAAAAGTTTCATCGCAGCAGAAGCAGTCCCTGTCACTGGAGAAGCTGTGCTGGTTTGTGCATTGGTGGGAGAGCCCCATGGGCAGATGTGCCTTTTGGGAGCTGGGCAGAATGGTTGGTGTTGTAAGAGGGAGCTAAAGAGTGGGATAAGCTTGCTTGGTCCAATAACTAAGGCCAATAAACACTTAGGTAGCAAATGGCAGCTGTGGAATAAGCAGTCACTGCCACCCAGTTGTTTGTCATCCCTCCTCTGGCAGCAGCGATTTCCTCCTCCCCCACAGGACTGGCTGCAGGGATCACTGATTCACACCTCAGTGCAGCAGCTGATGGTTTGGCTTCAGAGGCTGACAAACACAAGCCAGTACGAATCCTGCCCTTTTTGCTGAAGCATCTGGTTCCTGCTGGCAAGGGCTGTGGACTTCATCAGAGGGGCAGGAACAAGGAGTTGGCAGCTTTAGTCTTCCATAGCCGTTGGCTACACAAACCTGTGTCAGTGCTCTAAGGGGCAAGATAAAACCTACACAGATGTGGAGGAGGGAAAGAGCAAATGTGACTCATGCCATTATACAAAATGTCATTCTCATTGTTCAAGGTGACTTTAGAGAGGAGCTAGCAATAATACAAAAAAACTCAGTGAGGAATGGATCAGGCTACAGATCTCAAAAATCATGCTAAAAATTCAGAAGATCTCCCATGAGAACTGGGGTAAATTCTTACAGCAGCGTCCCAGTAGAGTCGGAAAGTGACATCCAGCTGTTCTAATTCCATTTCTGGAACTGTATGACATTGTGTCTGCACATCCTTTCCACAGCTCATGGAAATGAACTCCCTCCTGTGCATTTTTGTTATCCCTTTGTGTATTAACATGGGAAGTATGTCACTTGTTGGAGAATTCCCAGTGTTATATCAGTGACAAATCACACCATGTTCTTGCTTTTAACCCATATTTGTCCCTTGTCTTTTGGTAGAATCAGCCTTCCTCCCTTTCCATGCTGGACTTGCTCCATGTGGCCCGTGACATTGCTTGTGGGTGTCAATACCTGGAGGAGAACCACTTCATTCACAGGTAGGTGAACACAGCATTGGCAGGACTTGCATACAGGCCGACACGGACTCATAATGCCCTGCTCCATATGTTTATGTCCTGCTGCACTCTAGTGGCTGGATACCTTTAAACGAGGTAGACAAAATAATAGAAACAATTAACAGAAAAGCTGCTATAAGTAAGGTTGGCAAAGGTCTGTCTATTTACCAAAGATCCTGAGCCCTGTCTCAGTGCCGGTGCTTGTGCAGTCTATTTGGTTACTCTGCAAATGGACACAGTCTCGTGACAGAAGTCTTTAAAGCTCTCCCTGTTGTGAATTTTGTTTAGTGCCTCTCTGCTTATTCTGGAAGCTTTTTCTTCTCCCTCTCAGAACAGCTGTACAAGTACAGCTAGAAGTTCAACACCTTGTGACTATTTTTACCTGCTCCTGTAGAACAGGGTGTTTGGGCAAGCATCTAAAATTCTGCCTGTTGGGTAGACATGAGAGGTGGTCATTCATGGTTCTGAAAGAGTCACCCATAAGTTCTGCCACTGTTATTCAAATCCCAAGGTTTACTTCAGCCCAGCAAAGGCTTTACCTGCATACACAGGCCAAATAGCTTCACTGTTCAGAGCAGCACCTGCACATTGTTGTTCTACCTGTCTCTGGCAGCAAAACAACCATTTGAAAACATTTGAACAGGCACCCTAGGAACAGATCAGTGGATCTGGGGTGAAGGGAGGTTCACAGGAGGCCCATCCTTTCAACTGGAAGGTGTTATGTGAAGTTTAAAGAGGAAATGTTAAAGAACAGAACTGTTCCTGCTTTGGGGGTAGATTGGAATTTGGGACATCCCAGTTATCCATAAACACTGATGTCTCTGGCTGTTTTGGGCTCTCTGAAGCTCAGGAAAGTAGGTACTATTCTTTGTTTTCTTTTTGACTTGCAAAATTGTCAAATGAATAAGTGGTTCTTCTCTTTCTCTTGCTTTTCTTCTCTTTCTCCTGTAGGGATATTGCTGCCAGGAACTGCCTCCTTACCTGTCGCGGGCCTGGGAGAGTGGCTAAGATTGGAGACTTTGGAATGGCCCGGGATATATACAGGTAACAGAGCTAAGCCCAGGGTATCTGGAAGTGGAAGCTCACTAAAAGGAGGGAGGGGCAGTGTTTGTGCAGGAGAGCAGACTCTTGTGCTGCTCTGCATAACCCTAGCAAGACAAGAGTGGAGAGATCCCACCAAGGTGAATCCCAGCTAGTGCCTTTCTGGTGCTTGCTTTTATTTGTGGTCTAACTGTGCTCTGCAAACTTTTCCCACTTCTGACAGTTTTTTCCTGGGCAATGAAGTCCAGTGGTCATGGAAGGTGTTTTTCCTCCCTCATACTCTGTCCCCAGTTTCTTTGCTTTACTTTCTCCACACCAAATGGCCCTTTTGTTTTGTGGTTCCAAATTATTCTGAGTTTAATCTGTCTCCTTGATGCTACCCCTGCACCTTTGGTTTGGTGTCATCAGTAAATCTTCTCAATTTACTGCAGCTAAAGAAGGAAGGTGCAGAGGAAGGTCAGGAAAATGTAATCACCCAAGCTGGAATTCAGCCAAGACACAGGGTTAACTACTCTGCTCTTGCAAGAAGTGCCAGAAAATCTTTAATGACCATAAGCAGTCAGGGCTGTAGTTTGATGTCTCATCTTCCATATAGCTCTTCTAGAAGTACAGCACCATATCCTGCTGTGCTGAGGGATTGATTTGCCCCTGACTCAGAAGAAGGAATGCCTTGTGCTCAGTCACCCTTACTGTTTATTCCACTGCCTTGCCTTCTTTTTTTTCCTGCTTGGGGATTCTCCTGTGCAATTACCAAGCCAAGCCTGGCTCTGCTTAGCTTGAGATCTGACAGTATCACAGCCTGAGGTGATGCAAATAGAGTGCTACTTTCAAAAACACAAGAGTATCAGAGATGCTTGGGTTTTTTCCCTCCTCTCTCTCCCTTCAGAAAGAGCCCCCACGCTGCCCCACTGTCAGATGGGGACTCTGCTGGGACAAAGTAGCATCTGTCTCCTTCATACAATTGGTAGAACTGACTGCCAAGATGAACACTTTGGTGCTCAGTTTTCAAAGGTGCCTTTGAAGTCTGCACATGTTTCTTTGTCCAGGAATATCCTTTGGATGCTCAGGCTCTGTAGTTATGATCAGTGATACCAGCTTGCATGAGCATCCTCCCACAGCTGCCAGCACAGGATTTGGGACTTGCAGGTTTTATTTTAAATGACTTCGACACTAAAGGACTGATGTAATTCCTGTCTCAGGAGCACAGAAGGTGGTTTTTGTACTACTGCCCCAGCTCTAATGGCCA
Source organism: Anabacerthia variegaticeps (assembly GCA_035583185.1). NCBI lineage: Eukaryota > Metazoa > Chordata > Aves > Passeriformes > Furnariidae > Anabacerthia > Anabacerthia variegaticeps. The sequence goes on along the minus strand of JAWWEW010000112.1, from coordinate 12,698,378 downwards.
AGCATCCTCCTCACCAAGCTCTTTGTTCTTACAAAGGCTTTAGGATTTTACTTACGGTGCTTTAGACTGGGTACATTTTGGATAGGTTTTGCTTATTTTTGATGGGGATGCTAAAGGTGACCACATGTGAGGTGAGGTGGAGGTCTTGCTGTGGTTGAAAAGGGCAGGAGGATGGCTCTGCCAGCCACAGTTACTGTGTGAGTAATTCAGTAGGAATATGGACACAGATGAGGACAACTGGTTCACCAGATCAGGCTTGAAGTGAGGTAGATAAAACAGTCCTTCCATGGATTGCTCATTTCTACTATTTTTGTGAGAAGAAGCAGGTCTCTTCAGCATTTTCTCTGCCATGCTGTTCTGCCTAAATTACTCTCTCCTCTGGTTCATAATTTTAATATTTGTAACTATAAAAATCCAAAATTAATGCCATTTTCTGAATTCTTGGCTGACTCTCTTGTTTCATTTGCTCTTTGCAGAGCCAGCTACTACCGGAAGGGTGGGTGTGCAATGTTGCCGGTCAAATGGATGCCTCCTGAGGCTTTCATGGAAGGGATATTTACATCAAAAACAGATACATGGTGCGTTTCCTTTCCTTCTCTGTCTGGTCTGTCTGTGTTGTAACTCCTTAGGTAAAGTGTGAATATTTTGTAAAAAACACATGTTCAGGTGCATTTCTCATGTACTAAAAAGACAAGCTGGGTCTTTCAGAGCCAGTAGTCTTGGAGGTCAAAATAACCATATTTACCTACCTACCTATATCATAGACTTTACTGTCTTATCAGTCAACTACTAGTATTTATTAAATGTTTCAAAATTCACTGTTACAACTGTGCCACATTTATATCTGAATTCTGCAGCAGAGCTTTACACCAGCTGCCTGAGCAAAGGCTGCAAAGAGCAATGCTGATAGTATTGAACCTAAGGGCATTGCCTGCTGGTGATAGTCATTCCTGTATCCTTCACTTTATTTTTCTCTGCTTCTGTACTCAGGTCCTTTGGCGTATTGCTGTGGGAGATATTCTCTTTGGGATACATGCCCTACCCTAGCAAAAGTAACCAGGAGGTTCTGGAGTTTGTCACCAATGGAGGAAGGATGGATCCACCTAAAAACTGCCCTGGCCCTGTGTATGAGATGTTAACTTTAATATATTCATGCAAATAAGTTTCTGCTTCAAATGCTTGTCTCTAATCAAAAGTTAATTACTTTCAAGATTGATCTTATCATGTCTGTCTGCTTTATTGAACTTGAGTGCCAGTGATTTCTCTAATATTTCACTTTTCTGTCTGTTTTGGAGAATAATTCAGGGCCCTTTTGAGAATTATTTGCCACTGCTTTTTTTGGTCAAAGATGTGTCTTAGCTGTGAAACTTCAATGCATAAGATTGTTCACAGGTAGGGAAAACTGGGCTCCTTTATCTGTTGCCCTGCCTACCTTTAGTGAATTGTCCAAACGATTTTGGGTGGCTGAGTCCTATCTTTGATGGATTTTACCCCAATGGTGGTCACATTTGAGTGACTACCAGTACATCAGTTGTCCAGCTGAGGGGAAGGCAGAGAACTCTTATTTGTTAGAAGTTAGAGTGGTGATGCATGCTTATAGTTTCCAATCTGCTATGACAAGCTGTTATGTGCCACAGGATCTGCCGTTCATGGGCATCTCCTGTTCTGCCCTTTCAGTTACCGCATTATGACCCAGTGTTGGCAGCACCAGCCTGAAGACCGGCCAAATTTTGCCATAATCCTGGAGAGGATTGAGTACTGCACTCAGGTATGGGTGTTCATACATCTCGGGTGAGGTGGGTGGAGAGGGTTCTTCTTGAGAGGTGGTCTAGAGAAGCCAGAACACGAGATGAGAAGGCAGCACTGCAGTACCACAGTCAGCAGTCCGGGGAGGCTGATGTCAGCCTGGGACCAGTGGCTGGGATATTCACCTCCTCAGGTGCTTGATCCATCTTGTCTTTCACTGCTGAAAGACACAGGCTTACAGAAGCTTACATGGCTTTACAGGTAGCACACCTGGAGCTCTGCTTCTGCTTATAAAGGCACAGATTCCAACAAGCAAAAGAGCTAAGATGGGCCAGCACCTGCATGCATTTCACATACTGCATCCCAGTGTTTACCCTTAAGACATAGTCAGCACTGAACAGGAATGGTCCCAGCTCAGAGCACACTTTGCTGGTGGTTTCAGCAGCTGTTGGCAATTTTCTGAATCTGACAGTGCTGGAAAGGCAGGTGGAAACAGCCAGGCTCAAGGAGTGGGGATTCCAAGGCTAGGCAATGGGGGGAGGATGCAGCTGGCTTTCCAGGCCAAAATCTGATTTACTTATTTTTACCACCAGTTTAGCTTATGAGGAGTAGTTTAGACACGGTTTTGCTGCCTGTATCAGCAGAGGCTCCCTGTATGGCCTCACTTTTATTTGCCTCAGTCAGTTTGCTTTCCCTCGCTATTTGGGAAGCTTGATCTGTTTTTCATGTGTGTTTGGATCCTGGGATTGGGAGGCGTTTTTGGAAGCTATCTGTAGCTTGCCGTGGCATCTAGCAATAATTAAAGGTTGCCCAGATCACCACATTTTCTCCCAGTTTAATTTTCAAAACTGCATGAATAGCTCAGAACCATTGTCCCTATGGATTCCAGCTTCAAGGGGTGTGCCAGTATTGCCTTCTCTCTGCATTTCCATTCCTCCCTTGCTGTGTGGAGGCAATACTTTCATGGCTGAAACTTTCTCAATATTATCTGAGAACGTTATGAACTTTGGGATGATAGAGATTCCAAAACAACATTCCCACAGGAAATTTGGCTGGACATAAAAAATGTTTTTCATTGTTTTTGTGCCTCTGCTGTTCTGTGGTGAGTTGTAGGGTTGTGTTTTGTAAAAGAGTTTGATTTTAAGGGTATCTCATTGCATCTTGCAGTTAACTGCATTTTGTCTGCATCCCCTACACATGGAAGATGAGCTCTGGGTAGTGGGAACGATGTGCTGTGGTCATAGCATGACAGCTGTCAAATGTGTCAGGTTTTTATTCGATGCATGATGGCTACAGACTTTGAGAAATTCTCATTGTTCTCTCTGACAGGATCCAGATGTCATCAACACTGCTTTGCCTGTAGAATATGGCCCATCAGCTGAGGAGGAGGAGAAGGTGCGCCCCGATGATCCAGAAGGAATTCCTCCTCTACTGGTCTCTGCACACCAAGACAGAAAGGATGACAAGCAAACCCTGCCATCTCCACCACCCCTGCCATCAGCCATCATTGCTGGAAAATCTCTAGGGAAAGTGGGAGCCTTGGAACAGCCAGTGCCGGGGAAGATGCAGTCAGCCTCAGCAGGGGGACACATCAACATGGCTTATGCCCAATCCAATCCCCCTTCTGAGCTGCACAAAAGCCGGGGCTCCAGAAACAAGCCCACCAACCTCTGGAATCCAACCTATGGTTCCTGGTTTGCGGAGAAGCAGGCCAGCAAAAACAGTTCTCTGCTGGAGAAGGAGAGGCCCGAGAGGGAGAATTTGGGACAAGAAGGAAACTGTACTGTGGGGCCCAACATTATGACTGGCAGGCTGCCAGGCTCCTCCTTGCTATTAGAGCCATCTTCCCTAACTGCAAGTGTTAAAGAAGTGCCTCTCTTTAGGCTCCGCCACTTCCCCTGTGGGAATGTCAACTATGGATACCAACAGCAGGGCTTACCCTTGGAAGCCTCCACGCCACCTTGCGCTAGCAGTTACGATGACCCCGTCCTTAGAAACAAGAGCCACATAACCCAGCAGGGGCCCTGAGAGCCCTTGGCCCTCTTGACTTTTCCCCCCGTGGCCCCTGAGCCTTGAAGAGATGTCCTGTTACCCGACACACCACGAGCAAGGGATTTGACAGCATCACCTTCTGTTTTGTGCAGACTTGCTCCAAAAGTGCCACCCTCGACATTGTAATAATTTCAACCAATCCGAGAGGCTTCAAACCACCGGAGCCCCAGCAGAGTGAAAGAAACAAGGGGGAGGGAGGATGCAGATGTTAACTGCGAGGCCCAGCTGCTGTTGCATCAACTCATTCGCATGGTTGTCGTTATGCCCTTCCTGTGAGCTTTTCTCAGTTGTGCGTTCTCTGCTTACGTGTCAAAGCTGCGGCTCACTGCCATGAGTGTTTCATGTCTGAGGTTTTCCATGCCAAACTTGTCGTTGCTGTGGAAGACCTGGAGATCTCCTGCAGCTGGCAGATGTTGTAGTGGGTTTGGAAAGAGCATCCTCTTACCAAACCGAAAAAGGTTAACAACAGTGCTGAATGGTGATGCATTGGCACATTCTCATGTTCCAGCTACAGTCCAGTCTTCGAAAGTCCTTGAATGCACAGTGGTTATGGGGGGGCTGGCAGGGCAACAGAAAGACACTGGTCACACTGCTTCGTGTGAAAGGGAGAGGAGAGGAAGAAGAAGATGGGTGTAGGTACTATGAGGCATTTGTGGGGGTGGGAGGGCAGTTTTTGGCTGGGGTTTTTTGTTTTGCTTTTGTTTTCCTATGCTTAAGCATAAAACTGAGTAAAGCCCTTTAAAATTCCTTCTGTCCTACAAAAGTAGGAACGCCCTTATCAGGAACTTGCGTGCGTCAACTGGAACCAAGGTGAAGCTTTAAAGGACCACGGTCATGACAGACTTTCACCACGCCCTGAAAATGGACAGCCACCTGCATACCTCGGAGGTTCACGATAGCCTTTGACATACCCTGTACGAATAACACCATAAAGGCAGAAGACTACATCGTGCCACAGTCCAGATGCCAGATACTGTCTGTATTTGAAGGGTTTAGAGCCCTTGTCCCTTTAACAAGATACATGTATGATAGTGGTTTAAGGACAAACACTCCATTGACTCACTTTGTACACCTTGTGCATGAAAAATATTCCAGTTAAGTGTATTGTCAAAACATAGATGTAGGAAATAATTCATGTGTAAAGATGTGCATTAGTAACTTCAGCTTAGGGTTGCAAGGAGCTGTTTTAGCATGAATGCTATCCAGAAAAGGGGTGCTTATTTCCATAGAAATGGATGTACTGGAGCATCAGCAAAGGAGTGTGAAGGTGTTCTTCAGTCCGAGACTCTTCGTTTCAGTGAAGTGAATCTGAATCCGGCCCTGGATCCAAACGCTGAGGTAAGCTTCCTGTCTTCACAAGGGAACAAACCAGAATCCATGTATGTGCACTCCTAAACTTTGAGATGTGCAAATTGAAATCAGAGGGCTTGGTTTGGGCCACCCCCCTTGTAAAAAACACATTGAGTGGAGGGAGAGAAGTAGTGTGCTCTCCTAATCTATCTTTCTGACATCTCTGATGGGCAAAACTAAATCCTTTTTTAAGACAAATGCCAAAAGCAAGGGTGGTGGTTGGTTAACAGGCTGTGCTGTTGTGTTGGAAAGTTTGAGTCAGGGACAGCTCTGAATTTCACATTCGTCTCCTAGGGATGCATCTCACACTGCTGCGTGGGTCTGCTGGGGACAACGAGGGTTACTCTTACAGGCTTCTTTAGGTTGAACTAAGAGAGTATATGTCATCTCCAAGGTTATTATGCTCACAGCTCTTGCCTTGAAATAGCCACTGGGGAGGGATTCTGTCTAGCTTAGGACTGTGATAGTGCCACACTGGTGTCTCTCTCTAGCTCAGTAAACAAAACACGATAGTTTTTAGAGTCTCAGGAAAGCTGATTAATTCAGGAGGCAAGCACTGCCAGAAAAACTTCTTACACTAGTATATTATTCACATATAACAGCAATATTCATTGGAATATTCCGGCTTTTTCATTTTCAGAAGAGCTGAAGCACCTCATTGTTTCTTTAGCTTTTCTTTGCATAGGAGCACACTCTGAGGTTTTGCTGCCTTACGATGTTACTGAGGGCAGAAGCTGACCTGTATACTGATGAGTGCTTTTAAAGAATACACAAGAACAAAAGTTGCTAAGTTAATGATCTTTGACTAGCTGAAATTATTAATTCTTGGATCTGAGGCAGCAGCTCTGATGCTGCACAAATGCAGATAAGCTGCCAGGTTACGATGTTAAAGGTGGCATTTCTAAAGAAGTTTTAAAAGCACAAGCAGCAAGAGACGATTATAAGTTTGTAGGGGTGAAAGGCAGACTTTCCCAGCATGGTCAAGAGTGTGGCTACTGCTCTGAGCTTGTGCTGTGCAGTTATTTTGTACCGGAATTTCAACTGAAATACTCTTACAGAATGGGAGTTGTAAAAAATGAAGGAGCTAAACACATTCCTGCTTCTTACCGATGGAATACGTCAGGAGATAAGTCTGGTCAGGGGAAATGGTGAATTACTACTAAATTCTTCACTCTGCTGAGTACCATGCATTGAGATAAATTCTGTTCAGCACTGGCAGTTGGTTTTAAATAAGCTTCCCGCCAGTGTGTCCCGTGTAAAATGCTTTGTTGTGGGGTTTTCTTAAGGTTTGTTGGGTTTTTTGTTTGTTTGTTTGGGGTTTTTTGTTGGGTTTTGTTTGTGGCTTTTTTTTAATCCTCTCCTGTTAACTCTTGGAATTCAGAGGAATACAGGAATCTGGTTTGGGCTTATTTTGAATGTTAAAACACAACATCTCTGAGCTCTTCCAGAGCAAGCATTTAGTTTGCTCTGTGTGCTGTCAAAGCACAGTACCCCAGGTTGCAAAAACTGTTCTGTAAATATTGAGGTTAATCAAATCCTGTCACTCATAAACAAAGGCTGTAGCATTTGCCTGTCCTTTTTCTTAGAAAACAAATTAATGGCCTGGACCAAAGAGTTTCCTGGTCATTCTGCAACTGCACTGCTTAGCTTTAAGCATCTGTTCTGTTGCCAAAGCATTGCCAGGACTTCAGTGTCAATGCAAGATTTTATTTGCATCAGTGGGATGATCTGAAGAACGCTTTCCTTAATTATCCCCCTTTCTTCAGTCACTAAAGTAATAGTTCACACTCAGGCACTATCAATTACTGTATGATCTCCAGTTAGCTGAAGGGCTGACAGAACATTTAACATATAACATTTAACCATCTGAGAGCTGCAGTTGCTGTGCCAGTTTGCCCTGAGCATTTTGTCCAGTCATGAGCCAGAAAATTTAATTTCTGTGTCTAGAAAGATCCACCTGTTCAGTACTCAGAGCTGCAGGAAACAGAAGGGGCTTAAGCCACCATGGGCTCATCAGACCAAAGCACTCTGGATGTGTAAATCCCAAATTGCTTCATCAAACTCGTCCATGCTAGGCTTACAGTGCTGCAGAAAAACAAATTCAAGTTATTGTAACCCTCTTACCCATTTTTGTCTGTGACTTATTTTTTTAAATTACAGTTTATTAACATTGGATGTTTTTTAAGGCACTTGTTTTTAAGACTTCCTCTTTTTTGTTGGCAATACTGATGTTCTGTGTATATCTTTCTCATTCTACAGGAGAAAAGTGGGAAGCAGGATGATCTACACGATGAAAAGCATTGACTGGGAAAAACCCTGTGCCACCACTCTTACGCTCAGAAATGGGTTATTTCCAGGTGGATGGTGCCTGTTTCCTATAGAAATAGGTTTCTGATTCTGTAAGCTGCTAGAGGTAAATTAGGTTGGGATGCCTGTTCTTCTACCTTTCCAGTTGTTCTGTCATCTTCCCTTTTTTGCTACTGAACCTTATTTCTCCATCATGTGCCTGGAAATGAAGTGATGGAAGAAGTTTGGGTGGTTCTGCTTCCTTGAGGCGCAGCGAAGGAGCAGCGGCAGGAGAAGGGCTTTGGTGTAGCAAGGGGAGGTGCAGGTACCACAGGCTGGAAGCATGAGGGCTGCGTTAATTTGGCCAAGTTGACCTGGGGCAGTGGTGTCGTACCTGTGGCTTCCCCCTGCGCAGGCACTGCTGGGTGCAGCCGCCTGTCACTGCACGACAAAGGGTCTGAAATAGGGTATGACGGGTGTAACTTTGCATGTCTGCTCCTGTTACTGCGCCTGTCTCCTGGGTGACGAGAACCTTGACGTAGGAATAGCATAAAACAGCCTTCCACAGCAGCAAAGACATCGCTGTTTGTCTGCCCCAAAGTTAAACCCATCACAGGAAAATGTCCAAATTGTCTGCATCTGGCTTTTTTAGTAACAAGCTTCATTCTAGAGTGTCTGTCTCATGTACAGCCGTTTATGCAACATTGTTTATAAAGGAAGGGCCTGTGCACTTCAGGGATACTATGAAGAAAAATACTAATATATGGTCATTGAGTATTTTGTATTGAATAGTGTATTTGTATTGTAAACAAGTGTAGTGAACCACAAGGCATGAAGACAAATAAAATGACAGTAGCTGGCTTTCTCTGTGTTGAGCTGTGCAATGATTGATTCAGCATCAGATGGAGGTCTCTGCACATCCCTGTCCCTTTGGTGAAGTTGCAGAAGTATTAAGGTGACAGACACCCAAAGGAGAGGTGTGGTGTCACGCTGAGCCAGCCACCTTTTGGGCAAGCAGCAGCTGTTTTGGACTTCTCTGCAGTGCAGACATCATACACCAAGTTTCTTGCAAAGGTGCCGGTCACAAACCACCAGGGCTGGCTACTATCCACATGAAACTGGCCAGTATAAAAAGAGAACAATGGATAGGGTTCAAGAGAGAATTTGGGTGATTTCATTCCTAAATATGTATATCCTACTCCAACAGCCCTTTTCTTTGAGTCTGGACATAGACTGGGAGTTGATCTAACTATAAGCTGTATTTTAATACAGTGGAGTGCCAGTATTGAATCCTGTAGCAATTCTAGGAAGAGGTAGCTCCTTCCCTGAAACATTCACTTTTCCCCCCCTCCCCATATCACTCCTATGCCCCATGTAGCTGGACTCTCCAGAAATGGTCGTTGAAATTAGGACTGACTTACCTACAAGCTTTCTCCTTCACATGGTCATTCTACTGCAGTAGGGTATGTGCTGTGGTTTGGTTAAAAGGACTAGCTTCAAAGTCCACACAGGCAGCACAGAATTGCTGGGGAACATCTGCTTATTTATTTATAAATAACAGATAATATTTTATTTATGTAGTTTAAAGGGACTTTGAGGATCATTTGGCTTTTTTTCTACCAGTCTGGGGTGGTGATAGTCCTCTGCACAGCACCTAATTCCAAATTTCACTGCCAGTTATTTTCAGAAAATTTTTTTTATGACACACAGTGTCATCCTGCAAGAATTGGAGGAAAGGATTACGGCAACTTACCTTGGATTTAGGGAAGCACAAATCCCTTCACATCACCAACCTGAGGAGAGCCATCAGTAATCCTTTCTGGGATGGACTGATTTATTTCTGTTTCAGGCCACACAAATTTACAGTGCTTCTTGCTTCCTTGCAGAAGATTCTCAGTGCAACCGAAATGGCTCCATCCTGATAACAGTCCTGACTTGCTCCTCTAACCCACACTGCTCAAGCCCATTATAGCCAGTTTTCAGGAGAAATGTGCAGCTGGCTGAAGCTGAAATGGAAGAGAAAGTGCACCACACCAACACTCAGCTAGTACCTATGCCCTCTTCTGTACCCATCAGACAGGTCCAGTGAACTGCAGCCCTCACTAGCCCAGGCCCCTGAGACTCCACTTCCAGCTGAACTGGGTGTAGCTACACAGCTTTGGAAGCGGCAGCCTGATACCCTTGCAGAAAAAAATTAAAATCTACCAGTGAATCAGAAAACTATTCTTCATCTGTGCAAAACAGACCACACAGAAATGGTGTGACTATAACAAAGTGCCAGAGCTTGCTGCCTCACCCACACACTTGTTCCCATACCCACCTCCTGAAGAACTCCAGCTACCCCTCAGATAAAGCAGTTACACCCATTCCATCTGCTCGGGCAGGAAAAACAGCATTCCTGATGATGAGTGTCTCAGCACAGAAACTCAACTGCTCGACCAGGAGCACAAAGCTGTGACAAAATGTGCTGTGCAAAGGCTTTGTCTGAAACTGGCAGTTCTGTGCCCAATAGCCACAAGATACGAAAGCTTCTGGTTTATACTTGATAGTTGCTGGTCCACGTTGAATCCCCTGTGCTTAATTTATACATAAGAACAGATGTGAGAGACGTACATTCTGCAATGACCCAATGAAAATTCTTTTTGCTGTACTATTCAACAGGGTTTCCTTTTATTAATACTAGCAAGAAACAGATATAAGACAAAGTAAAGTTCAGTACATCACTGAATACCTGCATCTTCAAATATAAAGCATTACTTTTTTTTTTACATTCAAAATTTACAGCTTTTATATTCAATTAAAAATTTTCATAAGTTAGAATACAATATGCATTATTTTAAATACAGCTCAGGAAAAATAGCTACAACAATATTTAAGAGAAGGTTACAGCAGCAGGATTCCATCTAAAAGTAGGCTATTACGATTTAAAGTGTCAATTCTTCAAGTAGGCAAGAGCAAGCAAATCATTTAAGAGTTAAATGTCCTGGAGATAAGATAATGTTTACATACGCCAAGCAATTAAAATACATTATATGTTTAAAACATGGACAAAATATTACCTGTTTTAAAAGGCTGATATGCAAATAATGTCACATCAAGGCATGTTACGATGCTGTACCTAAAACTATACTTAATTTATCATCAGACTCTTGGAAGAAATTTATACTGGAAACTGTTCCAAAGGAAACAAGAAGAAACATGTATCACAAACAATCAAATAATGGCAACAGCTTGCTTGAAAACCCTGTATATGTTCCATACCACTGGCAGGAATTACTGTGCTGTATTTATACAGACTTAATATTTATGAAGAGGCTATTACACGTAGTCCTACTCTGGGTTAATTGGCATTTTAAAACTGTGATACTTTTTGCCTGCAGCACCCCAAACGAAAAAAAAAGTCTCTAAAAATGAGGGAAAGCTCTCCAGGAGAGTGCAAAGTGCATTAAAGAGTGCTTCTTATACATAGCTCCTTCTACAAATGCACAACAAAAAGTGCTCTTTACTATACAGACTGACATGCAGCATATTTGTGGGGTTTAAAGGCTTTTTATTTAATTGCTGCTCTTCACTAGGATAGCAGCAAGTCCTCGTATTTATCAGCCCTTTTGCATTCCGGAGAAAAGGAAGGAGAAAGAAGAGGGATCCAAATTATAAAATGCAAAAATACTCCACAATTGCTGGAAAAAGGGGTCTTTTTTTTTTTCCCCCTTCCTTATTGCTAGCAGCTGGTATTGGAATTGACAAAGTGCCCGGGAACCAGGCTAATGTCACTCATCAACCACCTCCGCTGTCAAAAGCAGGCAATGCACAAAGCATTACCAGTTCATTACTACGTGAAGGGAAAACTGTTTAAGTACTGCATGAATCACACAGGAACTTTAGGGAACGCTGGAGACACTCGCGTTCTCTACTGGAACGTTAGTCAAATGATGCAGCATCTTAAAGACAAGATGCAATAACCTTCTAGGCAAGGGCCGTTTAAGTAAGAGAAACAGAAGAGTGGGTTTACTTCTTAACATGATTGAACTCTTTTTTATCTATTTTATATATATATTTTTATATAAAATATATATTATATATATGTACGTGTGTGTATATAATATATATACTTCTATATGCAAAATGCAAATGGAGATTGAATAATTTCAAAGTAAGTTTGCATTCTAGATGGGGTTGTTTTGTGCTTTAAAATACTTATTTCCTACCCTCTGAGCACGTTTTGGCTCAGCAAATATCATCCACGAGCTTTGCCCCGTTAATCCCACGGTAGGTTACTCTGCTAGGTCGGACTAAGACACCATGGTTCAGCTTACAGGTGAAGTAGCGCTTTTCCCCCACAGAGCCATCATTCTTTCCCTTGGCACTTCGGAGTTCCAGCCCAATCCAAATCCCTGGGGCAAAGTCTGTGGGACCAATGTACCTGATCGTGCCCATCTCATTGGAGCTGGTCAGGAGAACCTGAGAGCCTTCGTGCAGCTTCACGGGTCCCTCCGAGTGCGCTGTAGACGTGCTGCTCCAGCTGCGCCGGAACACGGAGCTCTTAGATCTAGTTAGAATAAAGGAAAACAAACCTTTCTTTTCTATAAAATATCCAGGGCAAATCTGTAATTTAGTGAAGCACATGGGAGAAAAACCTCAAATCCCTTTTCAAAAAAACTGGGTTTGATCTCGTCACTAACAAACCATGAACTAACAGTAACAGGATGGTACACTTGGCAGCCTGAAATATCAGAAATGCAAATTCCTTTCACCAATCTACAATATTTACATTAGGTGATAGTATTGGTAAATTAAGCTAAATAAAACATTTTATTTGGGGCATGAAACAACTTCTAGCATGCAAATGTCAGTCAGAATCACCAGGACAAAGTGAAGTCCTTTAACAAGACCCTCTGAACTTCACCCAGCTGCATGAAAATACACGAATTTGGAGAATATGCAGTGATGAATGACTAGAAAAGTTTTGATGCCAATGTGAATTCAAGGACTGTACTCCTGAATATTCATGGAAAAATAGTCTACTACCAATCCACTTTGGAAGAAAAAAAATGAACATGTTTAAATATTCTACACACATGAAGATTTTCTTTTGAGCAAGAAACAGTAAAGCTAACAGCCAGCTCACCCAAGCACCTGAAACTCATAACACTCACCTAACAAAAGAGTTTCTTCTATTTATCTCCTTTTGTGAAGATGCAGAAGTGGTGCTTAGACTGCGTCTAAAACCTAAGTGGAAACATTAATAAGCTGTGTAGGACTTCTTAAGAAAAAAGTACAACTTTATGAACTCATATTCTTTTTGTTTTCTTTTATATTGCTTTCACTATATTTGCTACACATTCTCCCCTTTAATTTGGAAATTAAATGATGAAACTTCTCATGGAAGTACATGTCCATAATATGTTCAGATTTTCAGAGGGGACAGAAACTAAACTAAACAAACCAAACAGGGGTAATTTGAAGCAGTCTTTTCACAAAAAGCTTAGGTAAGGAAAAAGAAAAACAACTCCTTCAAGTACCTCACACAAGTTTGAGTCATTTCATATGGACCTCACCTTACTCTGATCCCTTTGTCAATCTCAATTTAGATTAAGAAACACATTCAATTTCTGGTTATCGTTGATTAGAATGCAATACAGTAATACGAGAAGACTGCCAACAATCTTAACTCTGACACAATTATTTGTGCCAGTACAGTGTTAGTAACAACACAGTACTCCACAGTTCCTTCTGCAGGCTACATTTTTGGGAAGGGAGCAGCCAGACTACTGCCTGGCAATTTGTGTTCCCTGAAAATCTACTGTGCTTCTGGAGAAGCTGGCTTTGTGCAGTAGGCTCTGGCTGCAGAACAGGGCCTGTGGTAGGCTGCCTGAGCCAAATCAGAGTGTCTTATGCTCCTACCTGGAAAAGTGTGATTTAATTTATTCCACGAAGTCTCTGTGAGGGAGTCCAGAGAACCCGTCAGTCTGAAAAGCAGTAACAACAAACAAGTCATTTCAATTCAACTCTGTGAATGAACCTACTGACTTCCTGTCAAATATTGATGAAGTTTTGGTTCTTTTCCTTCTCCATCCACCCCCAAGAGACCAACATTTCTGCTGTGCTCAGGCTGGAATGTAAGAAGTGCCTGGAGCAAACTAGCTTATTTGAGTTACTTGCCTTCTACTCAAGACAGCATGGATAATTTTGAGGCAAGTTCTTACAGTTTGCCTGAGCTGGGATATTCAGGGAAAGAAAAGCAGGAACATGTCTGGCAGAGTAACTACATTACAAGTAGAGGAGGAAAGAGTGCTGAACTCCTTGGATGCTCTTCCTGAAACCTAACAAAAGGACTGCAAACACATGGTGGATGCTTTGGACCCTTTGTGCAGTTAGCTGGAATGAGAAAAGTATTTCCAGTCACGTCTAAGGAACTTCCTTTTGTAACTGAATTTAGCTGTGTGCATCAGGATTGGGTCATAAAAATAAAGTGTCATGAACACAGACTACCAGAGGCCCTGGCATAAAAGTGCTTCAAAGTGGCTGCATGAGAGACAAGGGGAGCTGCATTTCCCGTTTATACTCTGCTTTCAAAAAGCCAATCTAAAACGCATCAGGTTTCTCAAGGAGGTTATAAACTTCCATTAACAGAAGAAAACATTTGTATCTTCCATATCTGCTCAAAATTTTGTTTCTCAGTGGAAATGTATTAAGAAAGCATTTGGGAACTCAGACATTAAAACAGCTCCAGTGCTTACCTCTGTACACGAGATGGTGGTGCAAATATACCATATCTGGGAAGACAACTGAAGTACTGCACGCCTCCCACTGAACCATCATTCTTCCCATGAGGCTTGTCCAATTCAATTCCACACCAAAATCCTACATTTCAAACCAGTAAAATCATGATATTTTGAACAAAACTCTACAGGCTTCATCTTGACAGCTGGCACAGTTGGCATTCACCCACATCAAGGAAAACAGTTTCTAGTTGGGAAATGTCTAGATAATAATAGTAAATATGTATATTATAAAATAGCTATCTATGTAATTATTAAAAAATTATACCCTAAAAAAAATCTAAAGATAATTAGCACTTTTATATGCTTTCAAGAAAATTATTGACATTTTAATTAATATAGAAAAGGTAAAACGTTTGATAGATAGATAGACACCAAAGATTTAGTGTATATATACATACATATATACACACTAAAGCCAAATGGAATGTTATTGAATATAACAGTGGCTATTTGACAACAAGGAGACAGGAAAGGAGAGCAGCGCTCTCAAGTTTCCCTCTTTAGTCCTCTGACCACATGGTTTATGGCTCATCTGAGATCATCAACAGTAAAATTAAAGTTTTGATATTAATTCATTCCTTCTCTCCATCTAGCAAGTTATAATTAATACAAACTGCAAGGCTGGTTGTAAGATATCAAGAGAAGGGTATAAGAATCAGAACTGGCCATCAATTAATCTCATACAGAACACTGAACAGGCATCAAGATGTTAATGAGCTTGATCGTTCATAACCTGTGATAAATGTGAGCTAATTACGTAAAGGTGCTAAATTTCATACCCCATTAGTAGTCCTTATGCTATCCATCCCCAAAAGATTCAAAATTTAATTCAAGTCACTTGGTACTAAGGCACTGGATAAAACGGTAATTCTAATTATCAACTCAAGAAACTCAGGAATGACAGCTTATGAATTAGAAGGACTCAGTACATCAGAAGTTCTCTTCTTCCTGCTTTTAGAATTAAATAAAGATCTGCATTGCAGCAAAAGGAACAAAGTTTGGATAACTTCCAGAGCTTTGATACACATTAAAATTGAAATACTTAAACACGCATCTGTTACATTTTCTATAAATTACTGGGTTAGCAAATGGTGATTTGTCATCTTTCCATCCTCACTTCTTACAATACAATGTTTTCCTCCAAAACATTTTGTTCCTGATTTGAAGCAGAGAGAGAGGAGACTCACACTGTTGAACAGCTTTCTGATTTTGCAGTTGTTTTAGTGTATTTGGGCTACAGTCCTCTCCTCGTTGTTTACTTTGTCAGCAACAACACAGAGGTAAAGAGCGATGGCATTAAAGTGTTGCTCAGTTAACCTTAAGCAAGAACTGCCTACTGAAATTGGGGAAAGGGGTGAGAATGAAAAAAGTACACAAGCTTGTACCACAATCTTGTATTCCACCTTTTTTTTAATACTGATGCCACCAAGCGTCACAACAGAGTATTGCCAATCACCTATCAATCAAATGGACCTCACCGAACTGGGTACTCACACCAATACTTACCAGCCAGTTTTGCATTACTCTTGCAGTAAGATTATAGATAGGGTCATAAAGAATATAAATTTGATTACAAAAAACCAGTATTCAGAAATTAATTTCTAGAATGTAAAACAACTGTCTGCCATTGAAAATACTGGGCTTCACTGCAAGGTATTTTTAGCAAGGGGAAGGGAGAAGCTGAAAGGGAGATGGATCACAAAACAGTGGGAGGTGGTTTTTTTTGAGATGCTTCTAACTTTATCAGTCCTGTGACCTAATGGTTTTTTTGGGTAGGATTTAAATGTTCATAATTACTCTCTTAGAGATGCCACTAAGTTAAGAATGAAACAGGTACATGACATAAGAGTGCCAATATTGCAAGAGACAAGCTGTGTCAAAAAGCTTTACTACAAAAAGTAAGGAGCAAATGCATGTGATCCCAATAAACTATACACCCCTTTGGAGACTGAGGATTTTCAGAAGGCTTTGTTAAGAACTCGACTCAATGATCCTTGTGGGTCTCTTCCAACTCAGAATATTCTGTGATTCTGTAATACCTAAAACTTCAGCATCAAAGTATTTCTCCTAATTAAGCCATGATAGTGGACAAGTAAAAGTCGCATTTTAAACCATTTTTATGGCAGTTGCATTACAGTAAAAAATATTCAGTGAAACAGGAGAGAGAATGACCTTGGAAGCATACCAGTAAATTCAGA
This sequence comes from Anabacerthia variegaticeps, assembly GCA_035583185.1. Taxonomy (NCBI): domain Eukaryota; kingdom Metazoa; phylum Chordata; class Aves; order Passeriformes; family Furnariidae; genus Anabacerthia; species Anabacerthia variegaticeps. The sequence goes on along the minus strand of JAWWEW010000112.1, from coordinate 12,681,961 downwards.
ATTTTTATGGAAAGTATGAGGAAAAAGATGGAGTTCTCTTAATGTTCATGTGCTCACATTCCATATTGATTCAACAACATACACTGAGTATTGCAAATACCTGGTGCAAATTTTGTTGTCCCACAAAATCTAACAGTGCCTGTTCTCTGTCCCACCACCAGTACTCTGTCTCCAACCTGAATTTCTCCATCAAGAGCATTTTTTCTTGTAGTCGGAGCACTGTACAATCCTGGTTAAGAGAAGAAAATCTGAAGTTAGTGATATTATATCTTTAAAGTTTAAGAAAGTCTGTAATAGTGAGCCAACTGATTGGTAAACAGAGTATCTAACACAGCATAGCAACACACCACAAATTTTGCTTAGACAAAGACTTCCTTTGTGCTAGCATGAGAACTGTGGACTCCAGCCTTTGCTCTGCTCTGAAAACGCTTTTGAAGATGTTCTAAAAATCCTTCTAAAATTTGCCAAACTTAGGCTCATGATTAAACTACTTCGTAAGTGTCTTTCTTGAACTACCTCAGATTCTGAAACAAGTAGTTCTGCTTAAGTACTCAATGCAGCATTAAACCTCCACCTGTGAAAATACACCTCAATAAAACAGACTGTACCAGCACTAATTTTAGATGAGGCAGAAGACACTCTACTCAGTGCCTTTTTATTGCTGCTAGTTGAGTTCCGCTTCTTGGAGTAATTCCGTTTGCCTTCCAAGGAGGTAGTAGAAGAGGAAGAGCTGCTGTACCCAGGAAAACCTAAAGACATAAATGAAAGTAGTCCTTCAGGGATCGAATTTGGAAAAGGGCAGATTAAATAGAAGGCAAAGCTTCTGTAATATGGAAGTTATCAGTTCTCCAGAGTGGGAAGAAGACATAGTGAAGAGCCAAAATCAGAAGTTGTTAATCTATTTACACAAACATCTGTCAGGAATGACATGGGTGCATGTGGTCCTGCCTCGGGAATAAGGTGATAGTTGAGTGCTGGAAGAGGTCTCCAGAAGTCCCATCTTTATTACCCCATGAAAGTTCATCTAAACAGTCTCAAGCATATTCATTAAAATATGTGAGCCTTAGCAGTAAGAGATCATACCACCAGCCTTTCAGGATCCAGCCTGTTAAAGATTTGATGAGAAGTGGAAGGAAGGTGATATTATGTGAGTGAATTATTGCCTGGATTAAAGCCTACTATATTCCATTACATACTGTATTAATATTAAAACCTGTACTATAAAACAAGAATGAGAAATAAATCACTTTTATCTCCATTTGCAAACCCTAGTGTCTAAGCTGTCCAGTAAGACTTATGTTTAGCGCCCCTATTTCCTTTTCAAGGCTCTCCCGCTTCTTCCTTTTCCTATCCCCTTCTGCCCAAACTGAGGCTGGATAGAGCAAGACACATCTATGCCTCAGCTTATCAATGTGACAAATTAAGATAATATTGCCTATCGAACTTTCCAGAATTCTGAGAGGCTTAATTTATTCATTTTCCCGAAGCACCTTGATATTGACGCAGGGTTAGTGTGTTCAATATAGTTTAATCCTCCAATGTGGCAAAACAGTGAAGATGTGCAGAAAGGCAAATGCACTGGGGTCAAAGCAAAAGCTGAGGTATCTGGGACAGAAATCTAAAGACTCTGAGATACTGACTGCAGTTATGCTTTAATGAAGAAAATGCAAAGAACTAAATGACTAAAAAGGCAAACTTCCAAAGTTCAAGGAACAAATACGTGCATTTGTGAACGCATAGAAGCCAGTCCATGGATGGATTCACTGGAGGTCAGACTACCTACCATTTTTACAGGAATGCAACAAAAACTGCTCAAACTAAATCAGTCATCACAGGGGCAGAGAAGGAAGAGCAGAAAGGACTTCAGCAGGTCCTATAACCGATTTCTCTTCCATCAGGCAAAAAACTTATAACACTCCTGAAAGGTGATTGTTCGGCTTGTTCTTATAAACCTTCCTTTGGGGAGATTGAGACTTTTTCAGCAATGTATTTCACTACATAATTATCTGTAATGTTAAGAGGGTTTTTTCTCCCTAACATAAAACCTAAATTATCACAGTTTTAGTTCAGTTTTTACTTTTGTTACACGTGCAGAGTGGATTATACTGTTCCTTGTACTTGAAAGCTTCCAGTTTTATCCCTTTCATCTTCTGTCTTTGTACTCACACAATCACAAATTCCAAGTCTTTTCTCCTAAGTCATGTTTTATACCTCCAGCTATTGTTGTGCCTTTTCTGAATTCTCTCTGAATTCGCATCTTTCTGAAATGCAGCACCTAAAACTAGATGCAATGTTTTAGTTGAAGCTTTACCTGTGCCAAATGAAGCACCCAGGTCTCTTCCTGTACCTCACGGCTGACTCTGCTTTTTATACATTCCAGTTATGTTACCTCTCTTGCAACAGCATGACAGAGATGATTCCTTGTCATACCAAATATCCCCATGTCCTCTTCTGCAAACTATCACTGGGCATGTCATTCTCAGGGTGCATTTATACAGATGACTGTTTCAGACTTGCAACAGAACTTTATAGTTGCCCTTACTCCTTTCCATCTTTTTCCCCCCGAGACCATTTTTTCCAATTTGTCAAGGATTTGGGGCACATTTGGGATTTTAAAAAAAAAGAACCACCGGCAGCTATTTTCCAAGTTGGATGTTGGATTTTCCTAAAGGTTCTGCACCTGCCTTGTAGCAACATCCTGTGAACCACTAAATCCCCAAATGGGTCTTTACTCCACATCACCTACAGCCTGCAAAACTTTTGGAGTCCTAGTAATTGCAGATTTCATACTGTAACCATCAAACTGAGACACTGTACTGCCAATTAAGTTCATTTTGTGACCAGAACCTGCAGAACCAAGCCATTAAGTGCACTCCATAAACAAAATGTTGGAAACTTGTCTATACAAGTTTTTTAAGATGCCTCTTAAAAAATACCACTTATGACAGTGCTTAAATACTTTATACTAGGCTCTTCTCTGAGTCTCTTCCTTACAGCTCTTCACTGCCAGATACTTTTCTTCAAAGACCTGCTGGAGCAAGTCCAAAGGATGTGTAGAGGGACAGAACACTTCTGTGTGGAAAGGCTGAGAGAATTGGGGTTGTTCAGGCTGCAGAAGAGAGGCCTCACTGTGGCCTTTCAGTAGCTGATGGGAGCCTACAGGAAAGATAGAGAGCATCTAGTGATAGGACAAGGGACAGTGGCTTCAAGCTGACAGAGGGAAGCTGAGATCACATATTAGGAAGAAATTCTTCACTCTGAGGATGGTGAGGCACTGCAACAGGTTGCCCAGAGAAGCTGTGGATGCCCCATCCCTGGAGTATTCCCAGTCAGGCTGGATGGGGCTTTGAGCAACTGGGTCTATTAGAGGTGTCCCTGCCCATGGCAGAGGGGTTGGAAGCAGATGATCTTTAAGGTCCCTTCCAACCCATTCTGTGATTCAAAGGTATATTCAAATTTACACTTCACATTATTTAAAAGAAATACTGTTTTTACCAACACTCACAGTATGATTTTATAGACAAAACCTCAAAGAAGACATAAGTTTACAGTTTGACACAGCTGAAAGTGAGGTCCCATCATGACATGTTTAAAGTTCAACAAAGTACTGATGTAGTAGTTGCTATCCAATTCTGAAACTAGGTAATTGCAGAGAACGATTCACATATAAAAGGAACTCTTTAAAAAGCTAGTTTCATTTTTCATATTTGAAGCCTGTTATTATGAGTCTACCATGATACAATGCCAAGACTGTTAAATGGTAACACTATTATAGAAGATTGAACATACAGATGGAGGAGAGAATAAAAATGCCAGCAGACTATTAAAATCTAGGCAGTACGATACAGGGGGCAAAAGGTCTCCCTCAGACAGCCAAGTAAGTAATTCTGCAGATCCTCTGTAAGATCTTTTACTAACAGACAGCTTTCAGCTTTAAGGGCTTCTCTATATTCTTGTCTATGTATTTGGATAGAAGTAGTTACCAAAGGGACACAGAACACCAGCCCAACACCCACAAAAATTCCTCATTAAATTAAATGCATACAGCCTGGTTGGGACTTGGAAATAAACAAGCAAGACAACTTTTTTTCTATAGCGTAGATACAGGGCTTTCGTAGCAGTAGGGCAGCAAGAATACTGCCTCTGTCATACAGAGACTTGTTCTTAAAATGTTAAAACAATTTTAAAAATTAGTTACCATCTCTTGCAGGTACAGCTTTTCCCCTGTTAGTAGTCACAAAGTTGGTTTCAGAAGCACTGTCTTTTTTTGCCATATTTAGACCTATAAAAAGAATTTATACAAGTAAATATATACATCCTAACAAATAACAATAATTTTACAGGGAAGTCATGTACAAAACCAATTAGATAGATCTGAAGATTACTGGAAAATTGAAAAAATGGATAAAAATGTAAAATTCCTTAGACTCTTGATAAATAGGTAAAACAATACTGCAGAATTATTTTGATGCATAAGCACAGATATTAAAACCCTTAACACATTAAACCAGTCCAAACTGTCTTGCCAAACAATAAAAAAATTGCCTGTAAAATATTTTTTATATGGAAGAGGTTTTACTAACATCTTTCAACCATTCACATCTATAACACTCACTTTTATAGTACTTAGGGTCTACTATTCACCAGTATTAATTTTGCAATTTCTGCATTAAAGATTACACATAAAAGTTTTGAGAGAGATTTGAGATCATATCTTCATTCAGACTACAAGTAATTATGTAAGCAAGTCAATATGATTTTTAAGATCCTAAATCTTAAAGCAGCAATGTTGTGATATGCATAGGAACTCATACTGTCACCTAAGTTATAATTTGTGAACAGTCATTTTACATTTCTGACAGTTTCCTACCCTAACTCAATGAAGAACAAGCTTATCTATGATTTATCCCCTCCCTGTCATGAACAAAAAAAATCACATCTTTTTTAACTACATCTCTCAGCTTAATTCATCCACAGGAAATGAACTAGTTTGAGAAGGTACTGTATTTTCCAGATTTTTATGGTTTAGCCATTAAGGCATCAGATCAAAAAACTACTGTTTGTGACTGATAACACATTTCTTAATTTTATCTCAGTAATCCTTTTCCTAAAAACTTGAAAAAGACCTTATCAATCTGATGGATTATTCAAATCCAGTAGAACCAAATAAAATGTTAAAATCCCTATACAGTATTATAAGTATATTTCACTTTGCAGCTTAGAACCTTATCTACAAAAAGCATGCTAATTTTTCTTGAATCAGTACAAACCACTGTAGTGCAGGGATGAAGTTTAAAGGCAAGAAATGTGACCTGGTGATGCACATAAACACTGCAAAGCAAAGTTCTGCCTCTGCAGCTTTGTCCTTCCCCCCACTCCAGCCAGCAAATCAGCCAGGCACGTTAATTCTAATGGACCTTTCTACACAAGAGCTCCCTGCAAATACCTGCTTCCAGATTACTTATATCCACTGCATGCAAGCATTCCTGGGCAGAGGATGCATCACTCACTCTGATTTCTACCTAAAGCAAGGTATCAAACATTTGAATTTACAAAGACACAAATGTACCTTTGTGACAGAAAGGGTGGTTTACAACTAAACCATCTGGAAAACATCATCAGTAACAAAGGAAACAGTCCCTTCCACTATAGCTTAGTGAGTTACAGCTCACAACAAACTGAATCAAACATTGGAAAATATTTTACACAAAAAGGCAGTTTAGATCTGCTCTGAGCAGTACTCCCAATAAACTGATTGGTCTGAGAAGCTTTTTATGCAAGATGCCCATTTATAAGTAGTTTAGATCTTGTGCTAATTGTAAATACACATACTTAAAGCTTACGACCCCCTCAATCTATTTGGAGAAGAGTTACATAAGTCATACAAAATGCTGTCAAAATGCAGCTCTTCCAGCAGCCTGATGCACTGTTTCTACATTCTGTGTATTACTGGCAAAGTGTGGTTTAGGGTGCTTGAGTAAATTTTCTGAGAACGTGTATTATCTTCCATCCCTTAAGCTGTGCTGCCTTCATACGAGTCACCTACACAGGGCTCAAAAGCCCAAATAAACGTTAATGTGATATGTAACGACATTATTGCACAGCCAGCCAGACATGGGGGCCAGATTATGCATGGTCAGCACTGCACACAGCAGGGAAGAGCCTGTACTCCAAACAACTTGGAACCTGAACAGTCAGGAAACATGCATCATTCACTCCACAGGGAGGGAACTTACATGGAAGGATTAAGTAATTTGAGCAAATTACTAAAAAACTAAACCAGAGCCAGGGACTGAGCCCATAACTCCAATCAGTAGGCTGAGGCCTTATTACAAGGACAACCTTTCTCTTCTAATTTGGCATTGATTTTACTGAGATAATTTAATTAGCAGGTAAAACACAATCGGTTAAATAGTTTCTTGATCATGTTGTCAGAAAATAAATCTCCTCAATTTCTAGACAAAGATATGCAGATTATTTTCTGAATTTTTATTTGTGTCAAATTACTCAGGAAAATCTTAGTAAATGGAACCACATTAAGTTGAGACACTTAACTGGTATCACAGCCAATTAGAAATTATTTTAATGGCTCAAGAATAAATGTTGTGGTGAGCTTTTTTTTATAGAGTATGTAAGGACTAGAACCTGCCATAGTATATCAGATCACTATAACCACTCAACAGCTAGTCATAATGTACTTCCAGTACCAACTGACAGGCCAGAGAACTCCTAATAACAAGAACATGGAGTTAATAAACACCTTATCACCTTCTCATCCCAAGGTATGAACTAATTCCAAACAAGTATTTTAATACTAAGATATGCTAATTCTTGAAGATCAGTGTCTCTCTATCCTGTCTCAGCATAGAAGAAAATACTCACCAGAATTCACTTTGGAAGTTACGCGTGTCACATCTATTTTCTTGGATTTGACCAAAGGTGAAGAACGCACAGAAGAACTTCGTACAAAGCTTTTTTTGTGATCAGAAGCCTTGCTTATTTTGGAAAGAGGTGCAAAGATACCTGGAAAGAAAATTGTATGTGCCAACAAAGAGCCACAGGTAATACTAATGTAACAAAATCTTCCAGCTACTACCTCTTACGCCAATGAATTTAGGGCTTTTTTTTCAGCCATGATCATAATTTGCTATGCTGCCAGAGTACTTGTCGGGTAGGAAGGACAAGCTCAAATGAACAGTGAAACCAAAATCCTTATCAAGCAACTTGAACAGCGTAATTCAGGAAGTCAGTAGACTTTAGAATCTCCTTTTTGACCTAACAGTAACATTGAGTTTCCACTGTTACAAAACACAAGACTTTGTATGTCCCGAGTGTCCATGAAATATCAGTTAAAATACCTCAAGCTGAAAGTTAGAAAACAACTAGGAGCATGACTGTCTTACCAAGGAAGACAGAGCAGGTAATGGAACCTGGTCATTATCATTAGAGCACAACTTTCAGCAATATAGATGGGAAACCAGGAAATACTATTATCTTGTTGTTCCAAAGAAATAAACAAATTTTGACTGGTTGGTTGTTTCAGTGGTTTTGCAAATAATTGTAGTCAAAAGAATAGAACAGTCAAAAGAAACCATGATACAAACAAAGCACTACAAAGCAAAGCAACAGAATCTGTTATCTATATTTATTCTCCCAAAAGGTTCGTATCTTCCAACCCTTTTCTTAAAATTTGGCTTTTTTAAGAATTTAAGAAAAAATTTAAGGTTATACCACGTTTTGGTGCACACTTGAAGTACTGGACTTTTCCCACACTTCCATTGTTCTTTCCTTCTGGTTCATCCAGCTCTATACCAGCCCACTGGCCACTGGCAAATTCCGTTGTGCCACAAAATCTTAAGGTACCAACCTAAGACAAAAAGCAGCAAGGCAGAACGGTTTTGTTAAGCAAGTACTGTTCATGAAGGACACAGCAAGTCACCTCCAAGCTTTTGATCAGAACAGAGAAATACAAACATAATCTCTCTCAATTACTGACATTCCTATCTTTCAACACCAGTCAATTCATTTTCCAAGATGTCTTAGTCCTATTGTGTGTATTTTGTATTAAACAACTGTGATTATGGACAAACATTTAGACACTAGATTAAAAAGACTCTGTAAATATATCCATGTGCATGAATACATACATATCAGTTTATATATTTATATATCTATTGCAAAGATTCAAGGGTAAACTTCAGAGCATAATTATTTCTTTTCCTTGGAAAAGATTTGTAAGTCTTTTACTCCCTCCTGATGATTAACCAAAATTTTAAAAGCCAGCAAATGTTTTAAACATTTATTGTTACTTCAACATGTACTACAAACTGAGCAGATAAGTATATGAAGAATATCAAGACAGACCAGTCTTGCTGGTGGATCTTAGTCTCCACAAATATACATTGTAAGTTCACACACTTCAACCAAATGGGGGAGGAATAACTAAGTGATGCATTTAACCTTGATTTAAATTAATTTTTTATATTTTATTTTAAAATTAGTTTTGGTAATAAAAACCTTTGATCTTTCAGGTTCTCAGTTTTCCGTATCTCATGTGACCTTAACATTTTTGACTGTGACTTCACTATTTAATCCCAACCTCAGAGTAAAGAGACAAACAATCTTTTTTTTATTTACTATAAAACCTTTCTTAGTGTTTGTAAAGAAATAAACATGACCCAGAGCCTGTTCTCCTATGTTGAAGACCTCCTTTAAACTGGAGGGTTATAGGCAGGTACATCACACTATTCTACACTGAGACATTTTAGCTCCCAACACAGGAATCAAATTCAGCCAGAGGAAGTTTGGCCAAGCAGCCCCACAGAGCCCTCCAATTCTTCCACTTTCCAGGCACCAGCCAAAGGGCACTTACTAAGAAGAAAGAAGAGATCAGCCAGTATTTTAAACAAGGAGCAGAGGACCTCTGTCACATGAGAAACAGAGCAGGAACAGAACAGCTTTCCCCCAGCTGCTAGTCTTCCTGCACTCACATTTCACTGAGTGTCCATTCAGATCACATGTATTCCTGCACAGCAGGAGCTGGGGGAGCCAGGGGACCCCACATCACGTACACAAACACCTGTTTACACAGCCTCCTACCCTGTAAGACAACTTGAATGACAAGCACAGTAAGAATCATGAGAAGAATCTACTGTGTTTGGCTTTCAAGCTTCATTAAAGCTGACAGATTAGGAGACTGCAGAAGCAGGAATGGGAACAGGAACCCATAAACACTGCTCATGAAAGTGCTGCTGTTCCAAGAGCCCTTGTCTCAGCTTCTACATTCTGGACATGAGATATGACCAAGGAGAAGGTTAAGAACGGGGAACCATCCTCATCATCCTGTTTTCACTCTTGCTCCACCCTGCACACATTTAGGAGTATGGAGGCGGAGGGGAAGGCAGGGCTGAGAACAACTCCGTTTAAACAAAGGGAGAAAAGGGGTGGGAAGCAATGTGGGAGTGCTGCACAACAGCTCCTTGCACACAAAGGAAGGAAGGGAGGAAAGCTGACGTGGAACAGGAAGACCAAAAGGCACAATCACATTCTTTCTTCCCACCTACTGTTGGACAGTTTTGGCTCCCTTAAAGAAAAAAAAAACCCTAGCTGGAAAGTCCTGCTGGCATTTGGCAGGAGCAAAACAGCTTCCAACAACCTGTAATGCTGTGTTGTACACACCGCTGTAATAGCATAATCAATTAAAAAAATAAAAGTAACCAAACCAAGGAAGCTCTATTCATACACAGCAAACACATTACAGTACAAACAGTTCTACAGGTTTTACTTGGAGGAAAGATACACAAGAGCATTAATTTCTTGCTCTAAAGCCACTATTAACTTGCAGTTAGATTATCTCCCCTTGTTTTCACTGTGATTTCTGTTAAAGAAACTTCTTACTGCCTTTAAATAAGTGTCTTCCTGTACGTACTTCAGTTACAATGCCTTCTGCATAGTTAGTGATTCCTTCACCTTTCCTGACCTAATTTCAACACTACATCAAATGAAAATACAGAATGGAAGCTGCTTCCCACGCTTGGTGGAGAACACTTTAGATCACCTCAATTGTGACAGCTACAAATCTGAAGTTAAACTAGAAAAATTATTAGAGCGAAAGCTACTCAAAAATAAAGTTTTGCTCACTAATGCCTTCAATTTTTATCAGAAAAAAAAGTCTGAAACCTTTGAGTTCTAGCACTCTTAAATCATTTCAGAACCCTTGCTATCAGAGTAAATAAGAAGTATGAATACTAACTGCAGTACCAATGTTACAATTTTCAAATTCATTTTTTAAGATGTGACTATCACAGTAGCTTCTAAAAAGCTATTCACATTTGAGATGGACCCCTATTAGCTACATTCTTATACTTCCATAAAACCATGTAAAAACCCTGTGGCACAGCACTGCTTCAAAGATTTCAGCTGCATTGCACCACTGAAATTGTGTTACTATAGGCTAAGCAGTTTTTTTCACTGCCTTCTAGGAACTATCAGGGGTACTTCACAAATGCACACTCATAACAAAGTTGGGCAACTCAGGAAGTAATTTGCGAATTTTACCATCATTTTGATGTGAGAGCAAAAACGTTAATAAAAGCTGAGCCTGTCAAAAATTATTCACAGATACAAAATACAGCCGACACTCCTTGTCATAGTAATACCTTTCACTATCACACAACTGTTCAGTTTATTACTTTCTGTAACCAGTTCCTTGCTGCTGTCCAGAGTTCATACCTTCCACAAAACATTTTACACCCTCAAATTTGAGGTGTGTCTCCAAAGGAGTAAATAAATTGACTCTCAAAAATTACGAGGATAGTACCAGGTCGGTCACCGTACCTTCTGTCCCGCAATAACAACACGATCTCCCAGTTTCAGGCCAAGTGATAAGAGCATGGCCTTTCCTGTGACATGATCATAGTTTGGAATCATGGCTTTTGAGATGTCACATGAGAGAGGCACTGCATCCAGCAATATCTGCTTGATTTCCTTTGCACTGGCTGCTGCATCTGCCATTTCCAGTGGCATATCTACCGGATCAGGAACCACATCTGCTGGAATTTGCCCTTTGTCATTCTGTAGAAACATAACACAGCACAGAATTTAATGTTGTGACAAGACAAACCTGACTAGGAAAAACCATAGCACTTTATGAAGTATTTAATCCTCTTTATTAGATATTTTTCCTAGAACACAACTATAAAAACACCCACATTTTCAAATAAGGATGCCAAAACGTTCTTAGATATATAAGCTAGCACAAACCGCATGTTATTTTTAAAATTTACACGTAACCAACATTTTTAATCTTAAGAACATTATTAGGACTCCAAACACATTTTAAAAAAAAAAAAAAAAAAAGCAACACTTTTATGTATCTGTGTACCTGAACACAGATTTAGGAAAGTAAGCAAGGCTTCTGGTCTGTAATGCCAATATTGTAAAACTAACTCCTCCCAAAGAATTTAGCATTACCCAGTGTATAGCTTACTCCTTGGTGAGGCTTCTTCCAAGTGTAAGATAGAATTTAATTAACATATGTTGCATGCATAGCATACACAAATGTGATGGCTCACACAAATACTTGAACAAATCTGTTTGACTATCCTATGAGAGATGAACTAAGGACAGAATCCTTTCCATACACTTCCTATTCCCAGAGAGTGGTGATTGTGACTCCCTGTATGTTCCACAAGTTGCTGGAGTAGCTGCTTCCCTGGAGTTAACCTCAACTCAAGGCCAATTGCCCAGACAGCAAGTACACTTGGGCTGTCAGCAAGTTTTACCTCCGCTCTCTTCAACAAAGGCATTAGAGTGGATCTTCAACCATCTGTCAGTTTTCACAAAGCGTGTGGAAACAATTATCTCAGTCTTCCAAATTTGTCTCAGCTGAGCCTCTGGACTCAGACATTATCAGAAGCTCAAGGAAGGGATAATGCAGAGCAAGATTTCATTTGCTTTGATTTTTTAAAAAACAGACTAAAAGTTCAACATTCCCCAAGCCCCCTATCAATCCACCTCAGTGCTAGAAAACTAATCCTTACTCAGCATTTACACTCTTCTGTTCTCATATAATCAAACTCTACACACTGCCTCTAGCCAAAACTTTACCTGGGGGATTAAAGAATCAAACATCTACCATTCCTTAAAAATCTAGTCATTCTGTTAGTAAAAGGTGAGCCCCCTTCAAGTCACACTACCTTAAAAACAGGATATTGCTGTTGAAGCAGGAGTTTGTTTTGAGCTTTTAGTCATCACATTAGCAATTGTTTTGGTCACATCAGTCACACAATAGAGCTCACCAGCTGCCCTTCAAAGCTTTGTGCCAACACAAAGCATGGGCAGAGCAGAGGCCACAAGGCACAGTGGAAGCCCAGGACTGCTCTTCTCAAGGGCAGAGCCACCTTTGCCAGCTCAGAATGCTTGTGCAGTTACAAAGCACAACAGTCTGTAACAACAGACTCTTAAACATACAGCTGCCATGGAATTTGAAACACATGCATGCACACTAAATAAAGAGACAAAGAAAACTAGCATTTTTAAAGAGATCTAGATTATCACAAAGAACTGTATGAACAATAATGTTCCATAAGATTCCACACCAATAGGGCTAACAAACAACTACTTTTGAGCACCCTTAAAACTATAATGTCTCATTAACAAAAGTAACCTGCATTTGAAAATGGAGAACTGAGATACTATTTATGCTTAAAAAAAGCCCTCCAAGCCCTCCCTCCACCCAAAAAAAAACAAACACAAAAAACACTCAGAACCCAAGATTTGTAGCTGAACACATAAAGCAACACTTTATAACTTAGGCCTACTATTAGGTTACTAAGATAGCAGTTGATGTTTATGCAGTATCAGATACTCATGCTAAGACCAGGCTTACTGCTAAGCAGTACAGTGCATTTCTGGAGGGCACAGATTGTATTCCTTTATTTCTGCAAAGATCCACCACTGCCATGACAACTGTTGCAAAACACAAAGGAGTATTAAAAAACAAAAGCTCAAACAACAAAGACAATACCTTCAAAGCTATTCGAACTAATGAACTAGACTGTGACACAAAAATACAAACTTCAACATGCAAGTATGACAAAGCATACAAAATCATCCACTGTAAGCTATATTTTTTTCTGAGGCACTCTCACTCCACATAACACATTTTTAGCTAATTAAAATCCTGGACAGACTGTTCAGTTTTTCCAGGTACCTTTCTCACCTTTTGGTGAATCTACAACCTAACTCCTTACCCTAAAGGCAGGATTTGCTCCATGTTCCAGTAAACACTTGACAGCTCCTGTACATAGGTTAAATGCAGCAATATGCAAAGCTGTTCCAAAATCAAAATCACTACAGGTGGCATCCACATCTGCAATTAAACATCACATGTGAGCTGTGCAAATCTATTATGTGAACATTTCACCCTACAGATTCCTTGAGAGGACATTCATTTTTACATCTTATGTTAACATTTATACAGAGACACCATCATTTCTGTAGCAAATGCAGAAAATGATAAGTAATTCTACATAGAATATCAACCTTATCTGCATCTGTTTATTCATACCATGAACCAAAATGGAAGACAAGCATTTACTTTCATTAATTTTCTAATACTGTTAGCTTAACTGCAAAATTGCTGCTATTCAGGATGCCCAATGTACTGTGCCAAGATTAACAAGCAAGTAACTTTAAGTTTGCACGTAAATTAATGTTTTAATGTTTCAGAAACATTTATATTTTATTGCTTCTAGGTGTCAAATGTTAAAATGAGATGCATCTTCAACCAGTTGTTTTCCTTTGCGAGCAGGCAGTAGGGCAAGGGAAAACTGATGATACCTCTTCTTTACAGTGATTTAATTACTAATGGCCAAGAACAAAGTAAGAGCTGGTGATTTTTATAATTTCTTTACTTTTAAAGAATTGCACTCTGAAGGGTCTTGCACTGATAGTTTGGAAAATGGAGCACTGCATTTGATTAGAAGAGATTTAGCATAATGTATATTTCCATCAGTTGTTCCTGATATATCTTTCAATCTGCTATGAAGTTATTACTGTTCTAGAAGATTGGAGTTTTAATGTCTGTTTAGTCTGAAGCTCCCCTCCTAAATTACACAAGAGAGATGTCATTTTGAGTCAATTATGTATATGGATGTTAATTAAAAATTCCAGCTGATTTAGTACACAAACCAAAAGACAGCAAGTATTAGCAATAATGTTCCAATTTAAAATACTGGGCAGGAACACAGAACTTTCCACTGCAGGGCTGTACAGTCTCCTAGTGTTCTCCAGTATCAGTTTCTGTCCTAAAAAACACTAGCTCTTCTCAAATGTCATAAACAAAGTACATCCCAACTGCATCAACATCCTTCCACTGTTACACTAAATGAACGATTTTGGGGCAAATAAAACTTCAACATATAGAGAAGATATATAAATATATATGGCTGTATAGATAAGTTCACACATACCAGCAAAGATTGATTCTGAATTTTATAAAGATCAAAGGTAACAAATTTGGGATCAAAATTTAACAGTTTTAAAATTGCACTACTTGAACACAAACTTAGCATGAAAAAAGACTGCATTCACAGTCATGCCTCAGTCATGACACCTGTGTATGCAGACATACCCTTTTTATACCAAATGTCAGCAGACATTGCCAGCTTAAAACCAAGTGAAAGCTGTGTAGCTGTATACAATTATTGAAATTTCCATGTTTAATGTGACTGTCAAGTATTTTCTGCACACATAGGAACCAATTGCAGAAATATTGATCAGTAACACCAGCTACTGAGCCAGCAACCATTGCACACATTCCTACTTTAAAAAATAACTGGTGCTTAACTTTGGGTTTTTTAATTAGACTCTGTGACTTCCTCAGACTTGCAAGTTTCATGCTTAGAGTTTCTGAACGGCTCTCTTACAGCTTTGATCTAAGTGGGCACAGTACAGGTGACAAAAAGAAACAAGTATCAAATGATATCAAGTAACTACTCCCAAACCACCTAGAGGAACTTAATATGCAGGAATGGTCGGTCATTAGTAACCCATGCAGGTTACAGTCATTGTCTAATGGTACCTCACAACATTTTTAATTCTTAAACCTTTAACAATTTTTGTATTTAAAACCTCTGAATATCCAAGATCAAACTATCTCCCTGTTGTAACAGCTGAGGAGTAAATATGTGTAACTGCAGAGCATCTTAAAGAAAAGTTCAGCAGTAAATCAAAGGGAAACACCTGTGCTTCACAATGGGCGTCTCAGCTTCAATACATCACTGCCGTGAAAAGTTATTTGTACATTAACAACTACTTTTTCTCCAGTTCAGTATGGATCCATCCAAAGTATATTTGCCTTTTACATACATTCGCCCTTTTCTGCAAACTGCCCGATGAAGCTACAATTATTCTGTCTATTAATTCAGACCATCCGTTGTTTTCATGTCACAGGGCAAATAATTTTATACATTTCATGAGAAAAAAATATCAGCTGCTTGTCCAAGAGTTGCCAATGCTGAGACATTTAACCAGAGCGGTTTCCTTGGGAATCTGAGCAAAGTCCCACCCTTTCTATAGGCACTGCACAGGAGATGAGAACACCAAAATGCAAATGAGATCTAAAAGAAGACCTAAACTGCTGATGCAAATTATGGGAGACCAGGCTATTTGAAATGCGATGTGGACTTAACTACTGTGCAGTCTTATTTTGTCTTTTGTTATCAACCTACACTTGACACTTCTTAAGCACTTAATACCGCTAACAGTGCTGCTTAACAATTACCTCTAAGGTGATTCAAGACGTGACAAGCAAGTCCTGTGTACTCCAAAAACCTAGCAGCTTTTCAGAATGTTGAGACAGAGCCTCTAGGTACAACTAACTAAAAAAGGGCATTACCCATTTCGCAAAATGACACAATCAGAAGGATATTCAGAACAAATTAACATTTGTACAATTTTAGTATTACAGTTGGTACTGATTTTGATGTCCTGACCAAAATTAGGAACAAATGGTTCTGGTTCAGAACTATTTTGGTATTTCCATTTGCATTAGTATAAATAGGGCTTCAATTACCAATCCTTCAGAGTATCTTTCCAAAAGTTATTATCTATTTGTGCCAAACACTAAAGTC
Organism: Anabacerthia variegaticeps; assembly: GCA_035583185.1. Lineage (NCBI taxonomy): Eukaryota > Metazoa > Chordata > Aves > Passeriformes > Furnariidae > Anabacerthia > Anabacerthia variegaticeps. Next base: position 12,665,825 of record JAWWEW010000112.1, on the reverse strand, counting down.
AGCTGTTCCTTACATATGACCTTCTACATAGCTGAGAAATGGGAAAACCAAGCATGTCAAAATTGCTTCACTCACTGGTCTGCCACATGCCATTGACAAATCCTCACTTCTCCTTTACCCTTCTCCCAACATTTCAAACGTACTTCTCAATGTTTAAGCAATCTTCAAAATCATAAGAATTTACCAGAATGGTTACATCTTTGGTTTTCTGCAAACAGTCTCTTAGGCCTCAACAACCTAGAATTAACTACTTAGAATTAGTTTGCTTTCCATTCTATTTGAACCTTCTCTACCATCTTATACAAAGCTCACATATAAAAACCAGCAATGAAAACATTGCAGTAAACCACTAAAAAGTAGGTTAAGGCAAAAATGAACCAATGAGGCTGACTAAAAGAAATTATTTATGTATAATGGATAAACAAACCCCACACTTAAAGATCACTATACACCAGTTTAGGGTCTATAAAATACAAACAACTACATGAAATAAAGGTAACAATGCCTACCTTTTGGCTTTGCATTTTTCAAAATAACACTGATCAGCTCTGGAACATCAAAGTAGGCAGCATAATGCAAGGCATTCATATTTGTCCAGCGGCTGCGTAAGCTGCTATCAGCACCCAAATCAATAAGCTGAGTGGCAAATTTTACAGCAGTTTCAACATCACCTACAAGATAAAATTTGTAAAATACGCACTAGTGATTGATTTGTTTGACCTCAAAAAACATACACATGCTTATGGGTAACACAAAAGATACATCAAATCCTTCAAGCTCACAGCAGAGCAATTACTGCATATTTCTTTTTAGGATTAGAATGCAGAAATCTTTGCCTTTTATCATAAAGGGCTGAAATCTCTACTACAGTGTATAATAATACTACCTGTCTTTCTCTAATGTAAATAATGCATTAGCCACCAAACCCAGGAATTTTAGTATCTGATAGAAGAAATAAAATTACGCATCACAATGCTGAAGTTTATGTTAAAAGATCTGCCAACACCAGAGAAGATAACCTATGCCAGACCTCACTCAAATGTACTTCAAACTCAGAGAAGTGGGTCTGAAAAAGTAACACAACATAGAAAAGCTAATCAGAACGTTCAAATAGAGTTAAATATGCTCTCATTTCCAGTACTTATGATCATCATCATGCAAACAAAGTTTATTGTTCTCTTCTGATATGAAGAGAATGAAAGAAAGCCAGTCACCTAAACACTCTACTTTCACTGCTTTAAGAAAACTGCAGCTTAGCTTGCAGTTTGTACCTCAGTCTGAAACTGTCTTTGCTACAAGAAATACGTGTTCATGCTGGTAATGTGTTCAAGCTGGTAATACTGTTTGCATTACCTATACCACTAACTCAGCTTACTCCCAACAGCCACAGCCATAACTGCGCTGCAGTTCTGTACCTTCCTTTCTGATGGCCACTAGAAGAGACAAAAACAAGCACTAAAAAAAGAGAAAAAAAATCTACTGCAAGGAAAAATTCTGCAACAGTCAGTGGGATTAGCCTTTGTGAATTAATTAGGTTTTTACACCTATAATGATGTTTCTTTACTCACCGATACCATGAGCCCCTGATTTGCAAGTATAATGCAAGAGCGTCATATCAGTCAGTCCATCTCGGTCGTTCACGTTGCAACCCCTTTTAATGATCTGACAGGCAAGTGGGAAACAAGTACATTTTAGCTCTGACATATCTCTGACAGCAGTCGTATTTCCTAAGTTATTTCAGGTATATTGACTGCTGGATTCATTTCAATGGCTAATAACAAAGAAGCCTGCCAGAAGAGACTGTAACTGCAGAACTGTGCAACATACACAAACAGTATTACATGCATAACATTAACATTCATTATTTACCGATTTTAAAGATTCTTTATATTAATCCTTCTAACATATATTTCATATGTTAAAACATTAACTGCTTAACTGAACAGGAAAATGATTTATGAAACCCTCCCCTTGTTATGTGATCTCTCAACAATACCCACCTGACTCCTCATGCACCACACCCCTTCCCAGGGAAAGCCCTCAGTTATACTAAGGTAAGAAGAATCTTTACTATACTTCCCTACATGTCCAGAAAAGCCCATAATCCAAAAGAAGAAAAATAAGAAAGTAGGATGGAATTAGTAGAATCAAGGTATGTTCTGAAAACAGCTTATTGAACGTTGCATAAATATTTCAGTTCCTAACTCATTCTGTGCCTTGGAAACGTTGCCCTTAAGGTCAGGCTTCAAAGTAACTTCATATATTGCAGTGTGGGATTACTGCTAAGAAGGAAACTGAAACACCAAGGTGAAAGGTCTCTATGCAACTGCCTTGAGAAGAAACACTGTTTATATCGTCTACCCAAATGTACTGAATTTTTATCCATCATCTTTCTCTTTCCAAATAAAAGCTGACAACATGGGGAATACAAGGCATGATCAGTCACTACCTGCTAAAAGGTGGAAACTGTATCTGCATTATGATCAGTTCTGCTTCTCAATGAATGGGTTTTATTCATTGCCAACACAGTACTTAACACTGGAAGCATTCAAGAATCTTCATTTGTATCTCACCTCATTCCCAATAACATCAATATTCTGCTGGACCTGTGGAACCCACTGCCTTAAGATAGCAAACAATTCAGAAACTGATGTTTTGGGGTTGAAAAGTATTTCTTGGCATGCTGCATCATTGGGATCAAAGAAGGAAAACTCTGTTAAAAAAAAAAAAAGAAATCATTATGTACAATCTTGAATTTTAACATGTATCTAGTTTTTCAAACTTGGGGCAAATAGCAGAATCACTTCACCACTCCTTACATTGAAAAGGTCAGAATGCTAACATTTGCCCTATTTTTCCTTTAATATAATGTCTTGCTTAGACTTCGAAAAAAGCTTTGAATCAGCAACCAATACAACAGAACTGCAAGAGTGATTTTAAGTTTAGGCAAGGAGTAACAGTGATGTATACAGTCATTATGCTAATAAGGGTTTACTGTTGTTCAAGTCAGCCATAGGCTGCAGATTCTAAGCTGTTCCCAAGCACAGACAAGCCTAATGAGCTCTCAGTGATCAAATGTGTGCATGATTTCTCCATATGCTACAAAACATGTCTTTTCCTTCCTCTTCTGCCATCACAACTTACAAAAAATACACCAAAATATAAACACATGCTCAAATCAGAAAGGCATTCTATGGACTCCACTATTTTCAGGTATTTCATGAATGCATCAGTCCCAGCTGGTGGCAGCTACAGGTAACAAACATATTCAAAAATTAAGGCACGAAACCAAGATCAGAAAATCAATACATTTTGGCAGATTTTAAGCCTCATGTTATTTCAGGCAACCCAAAGCATAAGTGTATAAAACACATTATAAAAGTATGATATGTCATGTTACTCACAGGTGTATGTGTTTGCATGTATATACACATACTCTATTTTACATCTGTGAAATTCTTCCAACTCTGGAAAATTATATGCAAGAATCCAGACAGCAATGGCTATGAGGAGAGGGAATGGAAGCAGAACCAAGTGCCATCAGCAAATGACTGAAAGATGGCAAACACTGAACTTTACCCTGCTGCAGCTATTAGGGAGTTGCCTTTTAAAAAGGTTTCGGATAAATGTACAATGTCAGCTCGCCTCTACTGCAGATACACAGCTCTCAAACCAGACACACAGGTTAAGCAAAACAGGGCATCAGCCATCTGGGTGTATGCCATGGCATAAATCACCTCTGGATGAATCATCCCAACCTTTCCATAAAAACAGCATACCTGACTTCTAGATTGGATTAACAGATAAAAGCACACATGGAGCTCACTTCCTGGCTATTTAGAGTTCCTCTAACTGCACTGCCTTGATTCAACAAGAATGGAAAAGGAGGACAACTTCACTAATATTTAACATGAATTTTTATTTGCACCTAGCATATAAAAAGGCAAAGCCCTCATCTCCCAGCACTACACCAAGTGTTCTTCCCTATATTCCATGCATTGACATACATCTACCAACTTATCTACTAATACTTGCCTTCCACATAAACCACAGCTGATCCATTGTTGAAAGCTATAAGCAACAACCAGACAAGTTTGATGATCTTGCATGATATTCACGATTCTTACTCTACCAGGAAGATTTCTAGCTACAAATCTGAACCAAACTGTATATCAGAAATCAGCTCTAGCAGACTGTTACAATCAGCATGGTAGGGCAAAAACCTGAGCCTATATCAAATTGTAATAACAACCATCCTAAGTGCTTAAAGGTCATCAGCTGGAGCCTTTGCAAACCAAAGAATCATTACAGAAAATCTGTTTAAACAAAGGATGACTTGAAAGAATGATAACGACATCTAGCTACTTTAAAACACTACTTCCTGCCCCCCTATATTTCCCATGCATTGATTACAGTGCTCAACTGTACAGAAAAAATAAATGCACTGAACATAATGACCAAGAATCTCTTCCTGTTGCAGTTTAACCTCCTTTACCCAGACTCAGTAATATTACTGTTACACAGATGACAGCAACCTCCTAAAAAAGGATTTTTTTTATTCAATGAGTAGGCATAGACTGAGTAGAACAGACAGTACTGATGTCATAGTGTTACTCGAAGATATCACAGCACAGCGATGTTTAAAAAAGGTGAATAGAATTTTTTTCTAAGGGATCGGAAAGCAGAATGGAATAAATCATGGTAGTACCTCCAACAGACTAGGACAGACAAGTTATGAGAACAGGGCTAAACCATGAAAAGACACATGTTCATATACTAAAATATATCATATGGAACAGCTAAATTCTCAGCCTGTGCTAACTTATAAAATGGGTCTCAAGAGTGCCAAGTCTGTCAAAGACAGAACATTACATGTACTTATTTTTCCTGAATACAGTTGATTGCTCTAATCAATGCATGGGAAAAACAGAGGTGGAGGCAGTAATTTTTAAGGTTAATAGATGCTACTAACATCTTCTGCGACATTCAAAGGCATTCTAATTGTAGCTATCAATGAAGGTCCTTGCCTATAGTGACATTTTAATATATTATAAGACCTGTTTAAAATTTTGTTTTAATTTATACGTGTGAAGACAAACCAACATTATTTTGAAAGCCGATCACTGATACTTGCTATAATTTTCCACCACTCATTTTAGTCCTTACAACCACAAACATGCACACTTCCAACAGAAATATTCCATTACAGTCCACCATTTACACACTGAAAGCACAAGAAAGTGTAAATAGAGGTTTTAAATGTGATTTAGATTAACTTCATTTACTTACTGCAATTTTACATCTTAACACAATATCCAGTCCTACACTGAGATGTGAAAAACCTACAAACATCTGAGCACACATACAAAAAACTATAAAAAAGATATATTTTATAATGTATGCAATAAGAAAAATGGAAAAAGCATCTGTCTTCATCTTTCATTTCCTTTAACAGAGAATACGATCAACATGAAGAAAACTTTTTCTGAAAGGAAATAAATTAAGAGTTGCTAACTTTTTAAAATCTTTTATTTAAATTTATTCTCTGCTGATCACAAATACATTTCCTCTTAAAAGTACATACCACAATCTGAAGGCATTGGTGCTGCAGCAACAGAGAAAGTGACAGATGTTTCAGAGTTTGCGAATAAGAACCGTTCTCTTTCAATGAGGGAATCTCCTTCTAAGGAAGGTTCTGGGATATCTTCTATGGTCATCTTCTAGAAAGCCACTTTAGGAGGAAAGAAAATTAATAAATAACCTCATTAGAAATACTTTAGATTGGTTCTATTGTAGCAAGCTATACTGTGCAATCAGACAAAGATCTTTCCTTTTTCCAAACATAAACTTTCTTACAAAGTAATAAAATTAATTAGTAAAAACTACTAGAGTATGTTGTCAAGGTTAGCCCACTTCTGGTTTTTACTTCCATCACTAACCTTTGCATGTTATTGGTGGAAAACACCATATTTCTCGCCAATTTTCCACTTAAGCAGTAAAGAAAATAATAATAATGCTATAATAAGCAAACACACAGTGATGATAAACGGATTAGTGTGTTTCACAGCTTTAAGAAAACACGGAGCATCAAGTACTGTCCTCATACTCTGCATGCATATTCCTTTCTTTCATCATGAGCAAAAACATGCTACCAGCTACTGTTTTCTCCTCTTTTAAAATTCTCAGCTCTTTAATCTTCCCACACACAGCTGCAGACAATTCATCACCAAGTGATTCACTCCTAGACTCACGATTCCCTATCAGCTCCTTTCCCAGCCTCTCCCCTCAATGCTTTAAAATAGCACACTTACCACAGTGCTGTAACCTCCACCTCGGTGTTGTTTCCAGTCAACTTTTCTGGCCTTACAGCAACCTAGCAGACAGAATAAGACTAAATGGCCACAGAAAGCTATAGCAACACAATCTACCTACCAGCCCGAGTTACATCCTAGTTATGGTTCACAAGATCAGAGAAGAGCTGGCCACCACTTGGAAGATTATTTTCTCAGGCAAATTCATTAACAAATAACAAAACCCATTATTCTTAGTAGAAACAGACATTACTGCACTATTGGAGACTACATCTCCCAGCTGCAAAATTGCAATTCCACACCTTGAATTATCATTATTAAACACTCAGGGTAGAAACAATGCTTCTACTAAACAAACTACATTTTTATTCTGGAGATTGCTACACCCTGCTCTTTTCTCAGTTAATTTGCTTGACAGAAAGAACTTGTGAAGTTTCAAGGAATGTTTGTTTTTATTACATTTAATCTACGCACAAGTAAAGAGGAAAAATTGGAAAAAAAAAAGTAGTCTGAGACTTATTTTGGGCTTTTCATCTAACACACAACAAGCTATCTGAATGCATTTACTCCAATTTATTTCCCCAAAATAAATTTGTCACATTATTTGGGAACCTCACATAATCTACATGCTAATATAAAAGGCATTTTAGCAGTGGTTTACAAATGCTGATCTTGAAGTAAATAAATTTAAATCTCCTTTTCTTGCACACCACACACAATCCTCAAGTTGGAAAAAGAGATCCACATGAAAAATGCTCCTTTTCTCCAAGTAGTTTATTCCCTTAGTCTTATGCAGCTGTACAAAGTCATGTGCTGGCACAAAGAGAAGAACAAGGAGGAGGCCACTGAGAAGGACAGGACTATTTTTTCCCACAGCATTATCAAATTGCATTGGCTTATGTGTTCTTTCATTTAACAAGGCCAAAAATATCACTAATTATTTCAATTATTATTTACTTACAATAAGTTTATAGAGTTTATACAATTTACATGTCAACAGCTTTATAGCCATCATAAACAGTTTTCTTGTATGAGGACTAGAAAGTCTTTCAGGCTGCAAGTTGCTAATTAAATTTCTTTTGAAGGGCAACAATGAAATAAACATGCTACCATCTGATATTTGTTCAGAGGCTACAGAAAAACAAAACAAAGCAAAGCCTTGTAAAACACATGAATCCACAAGTTTTTCACAGGTAGCACATCAGACGCTCTCACAAAATGCACAAAGGAACAAGTAAGATGCATGAGTACAGAAGAGATACAAGCTGAACCTGTTAAGCTGGAAAAAGACACAAAAGAAATTATAAGCTTTTTGCACAGCACTACCAGTACAACAGTGAGGAAACAGAAGAAACACAATGAAAAGCAGCCAGACCCAGTTGAGCAGATGGCAACAGGAAGAGGTGAGATTCGTCAAGTACAGTGACATAAGTTGCTGGAACTAGAAATCAAGAGACATTTGAAATGACTGCAAAAGAGACTGTTCACTGTACACAGGAAAGCAGACCAAACAGAACAGAACATGTCCAAGTATCCAGGGAATCTTTTACTCTGAGGAGCCAGAGGCAAGAACACAGTCTGCCACACAAGTGAAAGGAATTCAGCATATGAACTGCCAAAGCGAAGCAGGCAGGGAAACAACTCTTGTTGTCAGGTAGGTGATGTGAAGACCCAAGTGCTACAAGACATACACTGACCCAACTCCATGAAGAATGGCTTCACGTGTCCACACTAGTGCCAACACCCCCGACCTATTTGAGCACATCCTCGCACCCCATGGGATTTGAGTTTGGCTCTACAAATGTATTACCATGCCATTACACAGTACTGAAGCAGCAATGTCAAGGCAACATGTTCTGCACCCATGACTACCCCAGGGGCTGCTACCTCAGACCTAAGAACATCATAACTAGTTAAGACCTCACATATACACCTGGAAAGGCAAAGGGAAAGCAGAAGGTTGAGAACTATTTCAAAGAAAAGGGAAAAAGCAAACAGACACTGTCCTATAATGACTTCTGCTGTAAGCTAAAGCACAACTGCCTGAGGTATTAACAACACAAGATATACAGACTCAGGTGGGAAGTCCTGGTGAAATGGAATGGAAGGTCTTCCAAAAGAGCAATGATTTCCTTGTATTAGTAAGAGGGGTTTAGAAAGACAGAAACTATCAGAGATTCAGTAAAAATTTTTCTGTTCATGGCATTGTCAAACTCCCATAGAGCATAGTTTAGCACAGCAGAGTATCATACTTACTATTTGCCAGACCTATGTTCTTCCAAATGAATTATATCTGAAAATGAAAAAGCAGCAATATAATTTAAAAAAAAAGAAAATTTGAAGGAGCCATCGAATACACATGCACTTTTGTTGACAAAACTGAAGAGCAACTACACCTCTGCATATATATAGGAAAAAAAAAGTTGTATAATACAGGATCCAACTTTTCGGTTCACAATTTGCAGTTTGTGTTAAAGCACAAATACAAAGCTTTCCTGCAAGTGTTATAAAGACTTGCAAACTCTAAAGCACTTCAAGTGATAGCATACAGTTTTGCTAGGGCTTTGATAGCTGAACCTGTCACAAATGTGATGCTATTTTTGACAACAACCATGTACAATACGCTCCTCCTTGTGTACGTAAATGTGCTCAAGTAGCAAAATTAAGTTCTGAGCACAAGACTTTTGCACATACACCACCTTCCTGCTTCACAACATTTACAGCATGAGTAGCAGACACATTATACATATGCAGGTAAACCCAAGACTGGTTTTTCAGGTGGTGTGCACGGCCCTCTTGCAAGACGTTTTCTCAGAATCACAGAGCAATTAGGGCTGAAGGGGCCTCTGGAGATCATCTAACCCAACCCCCTTGCCAAGGCAGGGTCAGCTGGAGGAGGAACACGTCCAGGTGGGGTTGGAACGCGTCCGGAGAGGGAGACTCCACGGCCTCCTGGGCAGCTGTTCCAGCGCTCTGCCACCCTCAATGCAAAGAAGTTCTTCATGTAGAGGTGGAACTGCCTGTGTTTTACTTTACGGCCATTGCTCCTCCACCTGCCACTGGGGACCACCAAAGAAGAGCCTGGCACCCTCCTCCCGGCCCCTGCCTGTGCGACATTCACCCGCACCGCCGAGGTGCCCCGCCGGTGCTCCCCGCAGGGACCAGGCCCCGCTCCCAAGGGGTCTCCCCGGCGGAGAGGCCCCTCGCCCGCACAGGCGCTCCCACAGCCCGCACCCAGCTCTGCGGGCTCGCACCGGCGCCCCCGGCCCGGCTCGCACGGGGGGCTCTCACAGCGACCCCGCCGCTGCCCGGGCCGAGCCGGGGGGACAGGCCGGCTGCGGCGGCCGCTGCGCCGACACCCCGCCCCCTGTGCGCGCCGGGGGAGCCGCGGGAAAGCCGCGGGAGGCGCCGGCCCGTCCCTACCGCCTCCCGGCCCCACCGGCTCCGCTCCCGGCCCTACCTGTTCTGTTCCGGCCCGGCCCGGCCCGGCCCAGCGAACCGGCCGCTCCCGGCGCCTCCCGCGCCCGCGCGCACCCCACGGAGCCGCGCGCCGCCGCGCGCCCGCCCCCAGCCAATCGGCGGCCAGAACCACCCGCAGAGCCCCGCCCACCGCTCGGGCGCGCCGCGCCCCTGACCGCCTCCAGCCAATCGGCAGCCAGAACCGCCAGCGTAGCCCCGCCCTTTCCACGGGCCGTGTCCCCTGCCACGCCCCCCGCGGGCAGTGGGGCGGGAATGGGGACGGAAAGGTGGGAACGGGATGCGCATCCCTCCCCTCGCCCGGAGGGGATCGGGGGGAAAGGGCAGAAAGGACAGGGGGCGCACAGCGCTTCCCGCCGCCGGGCAGGGGGTCACGCGTGACGGCGCGCTGCTCTGGAACCCGGACTCCCCGGGTATTTCATTATCCGGCTGGAGGAACGAAAGGAGCAGCTCCCCAGGAAGGCTTTTCGAAGGGCGCTTATGCCGTGCCGTAAAACCTAATAAGGATCTAAATCCAAAGATTGGTAACCTCCGGGAAACCCATCTTCATGCGGCTCCTGAGGGGAGCTTGACCTGGATAAAAGCTCAGCCGAGGCCGGCTGGATTTTTACGCTCAGCCTGGGTCACTATTAAGTAAATAAAACTGATGTTTACGATCAGGTTTGTGTCGTTTTCCCAGTGAGAAAGGGAGGGAGGGAAGAACAAATAATAGTGATGACAAGTGGGAATTACCTCAAGTGGACTGCTCGAAAGGTCAAGAGTTGCAAGTTGTGTGAGATCCTGGACACGTGAAGAAGGGGAGCATGAAATTGCATTGGTGAGAGTAAACAATACCAGATGGCTAGAAGGAAAGCCAAGACAATCCTTCTTTTTCTTAGAAATGTTCCATACTTTGAAAAAAGCAATGAAAAAATCATATTCCAGTAAAATGCAGGCTTGCTATTTTCAACTCAAAGGTACTTAGGTTGTACTACAAACTTTTTCTAAAGGCAGGGATGTAAGCGAGATCAGATGTGAGCTTAGTACTGGCAGGTGGTGTTTGCCTTTTCTGAGATACATGATGCTCTGGGCAAAGGAAATGTTTTATTGCTGATACTGAATAGTGGAATTTAGTGAAGTGCCTGAAATGGAAATTATTAGGAATTATGGAGAAGGGTAGAATTTAGGATAAATACAATGGAAGAAAAGCACAAGCAGTGTTAAGTGGACCTGAATGCAAAATACTGAGCTGAGGAAAATTATTGATGACATCCTGGAATATTATTCTTGGAACTAATCTTTGGTTCATATTTTCCTGTAATAATTCTGGCTGGAAAAAACAGCAAACTGATGAGACAAAAACAAAAAAGGAAAGAATTGCTGTTAAAAAGGAATGAACTGATAAGACTGATGTATGGGTTTATCTTATGGAAGTCACTGAGGAAGTGAAAGATGTGATTGTAATTGATAGCTTCACAATGACATCATTACAATAGGATGCAGTGGCACAAAACCCAAACATTTATCTTAGGACATGCAACTGGAGAGTTGTGCCAGGGAAGTGTTCATGCCAGCAGGCCCTGCCATCTCCTTGAGAAATCACATGCGGTTGTGACCACCCTTCTTCAGTGAGCAGCAGCCAATCTAGTGTGTCTACAGATGATTTGTTAGCACAGACAAGGAAAAGAACAGCCTATTTTAGGAGGTTACCAGAGCATGGCTTGTTTAATGCAGCAGAAGGAAAGCTGAGACAGGATATAGTTGCCATCTGCCATAAACCACAGAAAATGGGGTGTGAAATCATATGAGGACAAAACTTTGTGTGAATACTTGTACGCTAGAAAATAAAAGCAAGGACCTAACAAAGCATCTCAGGTCCTGAACATCCTTCTGACTGGACCAGTAAAGCAGAACCCCAAACATTTTAGCTCAGAGTGAGTCCTGTGATTTAGTGCTGCAACTGGAAAAGAGACGGGACATCATTGCCTGACAAAACCCCTGTCTGTCCTGATTTCCACCCCTGAGCCCTGCTATGGAAATTGACAAAAAATATTCAAACCTCATTCTGTACCTTAGAACAATATCCATCTTTCAGCCACCCCTACCTGCCAGGATATGAGTGAAAATAGAAGTCTGTTCAGTCTATCCTGTCTGACTCATTTGGTGCTGCCATGGACAGCAAAGTTGCTGAGCACCTGGAGAACTCAATGGGCTGTGCCAGCTCTGACCGCCTCGAGAGGAAGATGGGGAAACAATGCTTGTGAGCAACAAGCCTGTTTTAGCTAAAATATTATTTAGTTTCTTGTTTCTCCTTTGGGCAGGAACAGAACATTACTAACCAGTTCCTTTCTCTTCACGAATTTATGGGTCAGAGGAAAGCAATTACTTAAATGGCTTAGGAAGCCATTGCAACTTCAAGTAGAGCCACTCTAGAGCGAGGATTAGGGCAGCAGAGAGGTTCAACACTGAGCACACTTATATACCACGTTCAGTGCAGCTTCAGGACAGCAGGCACGTTCAAAAGACAGTGGATACTCCAGGAGATACCCTCAGAGCTGGGTGTGAAAAAAGGAAGCTGTGTATCTACTTGTTTCTCTCATACAAAATGATCACTGTCAGCCTTTCCAGCCCTTCCATCCCTTCCCATTATTTCCCAAGGGACATGCCACCCTTCCTCCCTCCAGGCATCAGCCAGTGCCCCACCCTGTAGATCACTCGGTGGGCCAAGTCCCATCTCCTCAGGTCACATCCACAGCCTTGAGCATAGCACTTCATCAAGAGCCACTCTCCTTGGTGCCCACGCAGTTGAAAGGAGATCATCTTCTCTCCAGAGTAAATGCCTGCTCCAGGCACGGTGTGTCAGGACTCACAGCTGGATGGCTGTCCCAGCAGTCCCATTGCCAGGAAACAGTTGTCAAGCTCCAGGGTTTGCCTGTGGGTTTGAGGTGGTTTCACACAGCTACCAGTGCTCACACTGTGGTTTGAGACGCTCTGTGAAAGGCAGCCAGGAGGAATGCTGTGGTTATCTCAGTTTCCAGGGAAACCCTGAGATGCTTTAGGTGAGGGAACCCCTTCGGAACTGGAAAAGGCATAAGGGTAAATAGCTGCACTCTTTTCTGTAGCATCTTGGGATATTTTTCAGGACTGCAAGTCACCTGGGCCTCACTTCAAGATCCCACTTTCCCCTAGGAATGACAGAAGCCACTGCCTGCCTGTTAAATTGCCAGTCTCTCATCCAAAAGCAACTTGCTTTCCTTGGAATTGCTCCACAACCACAAACCTGCTTTCACTGCTGCCTAGGCTAATGGCACCCTCCCGTTTTAATCTTCCAGATCTGCGTAACTCTGGAAATTTATACTTAAAACTTTATGCTGTTCCACACAATTTTTGGTCCTAACTCTTGTCTTTTGGGAGTCACTGTCTTAACCACTGAAACCAGCAGGGAATGCATTAGCTATGGCAGATAGCAAGCTTTTAAATACCCATGGATTGTTTAACAAAGAGAAGCTATGACTAAGTGACCAGAACACACATTCCAAAAATAACAGACAAATGTAAATACACCTCACACAACTACTGCTGACAATGGTCATACAATTCTTCTCAACTCCTTTGGGTCACCTGAGTGTACTAACAGCCCTCTGAAGGCAAATGCCCCAAAGTGACTCTCTTTAATTTTCTTCTTGTATTTCTTCTTCCATTAATTCCTTTATAAAGTATTTTTTTCTGGAGAAGGAAACAAGTTTCCTACCTGTTTTGAATAACTTTTTATTGTTATTGTCCTGCTGCTGCTAAAAAAAAGAAATAAATATGGATCTGTTTTTGCAAAACAGGTTTTTAAAAGCATTGAAGTCACATTTATTGTTTCATGCAATCAGTCTGAAGCAATTTATTTAGAAATTAGATTTTAAAAAAAAAAAATAGAGAGAAAACAACTATTTCTGAGAAGTTTATTGTTGACCCAGAACCAAGATGAGTTTTGTTTTTCACTTGCACCATCACCACCAATAAAGGCTCTGGATAGACTCACTGGTTTCATTTATGTCTTTTCAACTAGATTTCCTTCAAATCATGATATTCCTATTCCTTACCACTGTCAACAGGCTTTCACTAGGGGAAACAAGATGAAGCTTCGTAAGTATCTCTGTTAGTGATTACAGAAAGAAGAGAATCTACTCCATTTCCCAAAACAGTGTCAGCGCTGCAGGAAAAGCTGAAATAAAAAGCAACTATTTTCTTTACTTGCATATCTAGGCCAACAATATGAACAGCACTCTGGTTATATTCAATTTGCTCACACAGAAGAATAGAAAGCATGTTTCTTTGAGAGTAAAATAGCTCTTTAAAGTTGTTGTTATCACTCAAGCTCTCCATAATTCCTCAGTGAGCCCTCATCCACAAATACAAACTTTACATTTTTAAGACCTGCTATAAGTGTTTATGTGAATTACCTATTTTGTCTTCTCTTTTGTTGTGTGACCATGAGACAAGCATTTTCCTTACCATTTTTCATGAGGTAAAGCATTGGGGTTTTTCTGAAGTGTCTCAGAAGTGCAAAGCTTGGTAATAAGAATATTGATGAGAAATATGCAGCTACAGAAGCAATTGAAAACAAGCACATCAAAGATCCTTCTGTTTCACAGAAGCTAATAAATTTGACACAACATTAAATAGTCATGTTGCATATACATGCAAACATCAATTAAAGTTAGGATAAAACAGATGCCTTGTTATATTTTCTATGAGCTTGGATCTTGATTTAATAGCAAATAAACAAGAAAATTAATATTTGTTTCCTACTAATATTTAAAGTAATAAATGACTCCATAATAAAAAATCATAAACTGGGATTTTGCATTTTTTTAACCATGCATTTATTTCCTTTAAGATGTTAATGCATGGTGCGAAAATAACTGAAAAAAGAACCCAAACAAAAGTTTGATCAAAGGAAAAGGGAAGAAAAAAACTAAAGCCACCAACTCACGAGGAGTTAATAGTCAAAATTCCAAGTGTGAACAATGGAGCTGTTGGAGCTGCTTTTTGAAGACAAGCCACAAGGGTTTTCATAGCACAAGTATTAAACAGCTACATAAAGGTGTCTCTGAAGTCTCACTGTAAATAGTAGAAGGGCATTAAGCCTAGTTGCTTGTTCTACTGTTTTCCTTGACTTATTTTGGAGCGCTACAGCATGCTGACCACTAGGATCACTAGGATGAAGCAGCTGCCTAAATCTGCTCTATTTCTCCACTTTGGATACATGAGAGACGTGCCTAAAAGGGAATGCATAAAGAGCTAGGACCATCTTGTAGAAAATGCATTGTAGTGAGACACAGAAGGAGACAGAGCCTGAGCTAAATGACTGGCAAGAAGCAGAGTCAAGAGGTCAGAGTCTTTCCAGAAAAGCCTCGAGGGAAATGACTATGTTATCATGTATATTAAGTTCAATTTACGTGTTCCAGAAAAATTACTTTAGACAAAGCACATAGAGTTTTTAAAATTTTTCTGGGAATCAATGTAATGCCTTCTTTCCTGTAAAACAAGGTAATTTTGCTGTCCCTGCTAAAAAGAAAAAGAGATTTGAACAATAAGGCTCCAGAGAATAACAACTTTCCAAGCAGATATTCAGCTATTGCAGTCCAGCCCAAAGGAATGAATCATGTAAGCAGCTCTTTAAAGTCTGAGAATGTTTTATGGGCTTTGGCAGCATGTAAAGATTTTTAGGAATTGGACAAGATACCCATGACCATGTGGTTGGAAGTGCCATTGCTAGAGAGAAGCAGCAGACTTCTAGCCAGCGTTAGAGTTGGCCACTGTTGTCTGTAACCCTGTGACACTGAGAAATGGCCACCTCCTGTAGAAAGGCTGTGTCTGGAAATTCAACACCAAATCCATTTAGGCCAGTCTGAACAGTGAAGAGGGAAATTGGGCGTGATTGTTATTATGGCCTCATCCACATACCACCCTTTATAAATAAATACTTGGGAAAGGCAAGTATCTTCTGCTTTATCCAGTTCACAGTTTGGCATGTCTCGTTTCTTTTTCAGAGTGGTATTATTCTGTCCTGACCTTAGAAATTATTCAAACAACAGGTTTTCTTTCTTTTCTTTTCTTTTCTTTTCTTTTGTTTTCTTTTCTTTTCTTTTCTTTTCTTTTGTTTTCTTTTCTTTTCTTT
>JAWWEW010000112.1:12604238-12649031 GCA_035583185.1 Anabacerthia variegaticeps | reverse complement strand
CTCCTCTCCTCTCCTCTCCTCTCCTCTCCTCTCCTCTCCTCTCCTCTCCTCTCCTCTCCTCTCCTCTCCTTTTTTTTCTTTTAAGAAACAGGTCTATATTTTTAATTTGATCACTTTTTTTCCGTAGAGTTTTAACCTGTAAAATCTTGCATTTAAAAAAACTAAGCTCTGACAGATGAAAAAGAAATAAAGTTAAACAAATCACTTTTGTGACTTCAAATTTTATCCCAAGGCACTTGGATAAAGGAAAAAAAATCATTTCATTTTTATTTTAATGTGAAAATATACAGTTTAGATCCACTAGATTCAAACACCATCTTAACAACATATACAAAACTTATTGTACAAATACTGTTGTTGTGCAGTTAGGATTTTCAGATTGGGAAGCTATCTAGAAGAGAAAAAAATAATTTCCAAGAGTGATCACCTGAGAGGAAATAAAAAAAAAAAATTGCCAAAATCTTGTTTGGAAGTCTCAGAAGTTAAAAATAAACAGCTTGTCACTTATAAGTAGGGGAAAATCTTGAATACCCTCAAGGCAGAAGTCTTAACAGGCAGCTATAACCTATTTGATTCTCTGTCTTTTACTCTCCAGTGTGTACATCCTTGGTCAATGTCACCTTTCGCTTAGTTAAGAAGCCTCTAATGGCATTTACATGCCATGTTCAAATAGTTTCCTTTCAAAAAGCCTTCAAAATACAGTCTCTTCCTTTGGATCTCTGCATTCAGTCGTATGTTATGTTTTTGCAATGAGGGAAAAAAGGAGGGATGGGTATCAAGTCCTTTTGCCCCCCAATAGAGTGCATAAAAAAAATCCGTCTTTCTAAATACAACACGGGTGCTGACTGGCTGGCACCTGCTTACCCTAATGAGCTTAAAATCTTATTTGCAGTGGACATCTGTCAAGACAGAAGTGAGGTACGCAAGTCCTCTTAATCCATTAGCTCTAAATCCAGCAGAGCTTTCACACTCCTATTTTGAATCAAAGAAGAAAACCCAAGTCAAAACATACAATGGAACAGTGCACAACTTCAAGAGCAGACCCTATGCAATAAGTACATGAGATTTCAAGGCAGACAACAATCGAAACTGAAAACAATACTGGGATCATGATGGGAGACTCCTGAGAAACAGGCCAGTCTGCAGTTCGGGATGAAACAGTGAGTTTGGTTCTTTCTTGTGTTTTCCCTACTTCACCTCAATTTTTAATCAAAAGTAAAGACAAAGAAAAGATGGGCTGCACACCTTCTCATAACGAGATTGCTAGTACTGTTGCAAGAAATGATCGTAAGGCTTTGAATAAACCCAAAAGTGTTTTGCCGATTGATCCAAGAGACAAAGGAATTCCTCTGCTGGTTAAAGGTTCATCTTGCTACAATATTGATGAATTCCACCCATATGGGATCCAGAGGAAAGACTACCTGGAAGAGGAGGAGGATAAACTATCAGAGCAGGACAAAAGTGATAATTTGCAGTTATCTTCCAAGGCTCATTCAGATTCCCAGATTTCCAGAGACGACCAAATTGAGAGGGCAGCCACAGATGCTGAAGTCATTATGTCCGGACTGATTGAGTCTCAAAAGCACATCACTGAGTCCATACAGATCAGAAAGCAAACCTCCTGTGAATCAGAAGCAGCAGCTTGTGTTTGCGATGACAAGAATGAAAGCAATGCAAAGCAAATCCCAAAGAAAGGAAAGAAGCAAAAAAATAAGCTGGCAAAGCAAGGTCGACCTAGCAAAAGTAAAGAAAAGTCCATTGTGGCCCCATGTGAGGCAGAGAAGAAGGTAGATTTCCCAGAAGTGCTTGTCAAGGCTCACCAGAGTGCGTACGCCTACTTAAATCCCAACCTCTCCAAGTATGAAACGATACTACACATGGCCAGCCAAGCTACCCAAACTCAACTCTTCCTACAGCAGATGATAAGCTTCCTCGTGCTTCGCTTCGATGAAATCAACCAACTCTTGGAAGAAATTGCCAGCGATGGGGAAAATCTTCTCAAAGATGTAGGTGGGAATCTGGCATGGCCAGCAGAAAAAGACGATTTGAAGGAGCACCCTGATCTTCTGCAACAACTCCTGCAGTACACGGTCAATAAAATGCAGTTAGTGAGTGGGATGCTGGCCTCCCTCACCTCCAATGCCCTGCAGGAGACATGCAGCTACCTGCAGTCTGCTGCAAGCAACTTGGAAGGCAAACTGAAAGCGAAGCAAAGCTTTGATGAGCACCTGCTACGGATAGTAAAGCTTCTTGAAGCCTCAACTGTGGGACACTCTCAGTCCCCTGGTGATGACAGGACTCTCTGTTCTGAGGACAGTGGCATTGGTGCAGACAATGAATCCCTCAAAGAGTTCAGTGCACTCAGCCAGCATGGAGGACAACCAGGTGATTCTTGTGCACATGGACCTCTATCCCAAAAGCATGCCAGAACAGTGGAGCACATGAAAGCTGGAACAGTGCCACCAGGCACAGCTGCATCCCATGACTGTGCACTTGAAAGGCATTTTAAAGACATATTCCATTCTTCTGTGCAAAGCAGAGAAGTTACTTCTTGCCACAGTGGAGTACCAGAAGGCACTTCCACCACGCCCCAATATGCCAGCTTGAGGAAAAGTCATTCCTACAACTCCTTCCAGTCTGATTCTACTCAGGAAAGTGAACATTTCAAAATCTGTGAATCAAGAGATTTTCTTTCTGATGAGGATGATGAGGATGATGAGGATGATGAAGGGAGCACCCTGGGAGAGGATGATGATGACACAAGTCTATCAGAAATGGGGAAGGATGGTCTGCCAAGGAGGCCCCTGTCTTCACCTGCAACCACTGATAGCACGCAAAGGCAGTCCATCAAGAGGACAGAGAATGCAGATACAGAAGAAATTATTCTGAAGATGAAAGATGCCATCAGTGAAAAAATCAAGTTTGTCCCTGCTAAATCCAGGCGTAAAGAATGGATAGAGGATGAGAGCGGAAGAGCAGTCCTAGCAAAAAGGCCCAGTACAGCAACAGGCAGCCAGAAAACTTTTGGGAGACAACGACGGTCCAGATCGGAGGAGTCCCTCAGAAGCCAGGCAGAGGATCCCACCCTCCTAGAGCTTCAGAGAACTCAAAAAGAGCTCAGCAAGAGGCTAGAAATGTTTTATGGAAAGGATACAGCCAACAACCTGGAACTTTGGAAATCAAGAACAGCACCTTATTTGCAAGATGAGCAAATTACATCTAGGTCCTCCCGCAAACTGAAGGCAGGACTCTCAAAAAATTTCAGCATCCTGCCTAACCAGGATAAAGTCCCTTTGTTCACATTGGATCAAAATCCTGCCCATCAGCTGGATGAAAAAAGAGGGAAGAAGCCTTTAAGTGCTACTGTGCCCACCCAGGAGATGTCAGGAGGCAAAGAAAAGGAGCCTTCTGGAGCACAAATGCTCAGTGGCAGCAGCTGTACTCCCCGGCAGTCTGTCAAAAAGCTTATTGAAACATTCAGTCCTAATGACAACCTTGTAAAAGCTGCCCCTCCAAGATCTTTAGGACCAGTAAAGTGCATCAGAAAATTTGGACTTCCAGTCATCCCACCCACCATGCCCTTTCAAAGAGGCCTGGCACCTTTAAATCTTAAGCATCGTATTTCACCAGTAGAAGACACAAACCCTTCAAACACCAATAATGTTTCTTCTAGCTTTCCAAATGCCTTTCTTCCTGCACCACCTGCAGATTTAAGCAAGAAGGACATGAAGGAAGAGACTGATGAAGACACCGAGTACCTGCCACCACCACCACCTGAAATGTTAATGGACACTTCTTCTGAGAACTTATCTGAGCCTGAAGAAACTGGAAAAATAGAAGGAAACCTTTCAGAAGATGCCAAAAAGCCCACAAAACCAGAATTTCATGCTAATAAG
The DNA here is from genome assembly GCA_035583185.1 of Anabacerthia variegaticeps. Lineage (NCBI taxonomy): Eukaryota > Metazoa > Chordata > Aves > Passeriformes > Furnariidae > Anabacerthia > Anabacerthia variegaticeps. Next base: position 12,645,135 of record JAWWEW010000112.1, on the reverse strand, counting down.
AGATCACAAGTTTCCCCAAAAATGAAAGCCTCCCTTCAGTCCATTGACTTATTGCCAAGTAAAAATATCAGCGGGCCCAGTACAACGACTAATAAAAGTCTAAAATCTACCAGATCAAGGGATGAAAAACCACCGAGGTACAATCTGGAGCTGAACCCTACCAATGTGCACATCCCTAGCCAGGAGGAGATATTAGAAACCCAGAGAAGAGAGGCTGCGGATTTATACAAGCAAACTCATAAAATTATTCCTCTTCAAAATCCCAGCGGGGTTTCAAAACCACACAGCAGCAGCTCAGAGGGCAGAGAGCCCAATTCACCTGTGACTTCATTGCCATACCAGAAGCACAGCTCTCCTGATTCGCTCAGGAGAAACGAAAAAGGTTCACCCTTTGCCACGAGGGTCTCCCCAATGAGAACTCTGCCTTCTTCACCAACAGAGAAGCGGCTTTTCAGCCCTCCGACACAGCACAGACACTCCCTGCATGCTTTTAGCAACATGCAAACAAGCTCACCCACCATGCAGAGGAAGCCCAGTCCCCCCTCTAGTCCCAGGATGCCCAGCCCACCCTTGCAGAAGAAGCTGCCCTCTCTGCCACCCCAGCGGAAACCCCTCAGCCCTCCCGTGGGACACAAGCAAAGCTCACCAGCACCGCACCGGCTGGTGGGGTCCCCAGCCCACCGCCGAGCTGCAAGCCCCCCTCCATTCCCCACGACCCCCTCCCCACCAGCCTCCCCATCTCGTTCCTACAAGGGTCCAAGGGCTGGGTTGGATGCTGGGGACGAGCACCATCCCTCCTCCTCCAAGCGGGCCAGTAATGTCCGTTCGATATTTTGCCCGGCCACCTCATCCTTATTTGAAGCCAGACCTCCGCTGGGACCCACCAAACCCACTGCTGAGGTGCCCAGCGGGCCTGAAGCTTCATCACACTCCCACAAGAGCAGTCTGCTTATCCGACAGCCTGGAGACCGGACCAGAAAGCTGTCCCTGACCACCACCAACCCTCAGTCCTTTGTGAGGAGGAGTTTCTCTGACCACCGAGCAGGAGCCCAGTTTCATTCTCCTGCTCCTCTAACAGCTGGCAGTGAACCTGCACTTCACCAAGCAAGGTAAGAAACTTTCCACTTCAGGCCAGAAAAGCAGATAGATAGCACCGTGTCACTTTCTAAACTCACAATGGGAATTTAATGTCTGAGAAAAGTTTCCTGTTCATGTGCAGGAGAGATGCAAAGACAGCACTGTAGTTCCTAGATGATCATTGTCAGTCCCTTCCAAACGAAACATTTCTATTTTCTTGCCTCAGATTTCAGTAGTCTACCAGTCTGAATAAAGGGAAGAGCTAACTTTCCATGGCTTGTTCAAGCCTTACACTTACACATAGGCTGTAAGGGCACCTCAGGGAAAATTTGGTGTTGGTTTCACAGCACAGAACTCTCCTTATTTGTGTGGGGACTAAGGATGTCCACAGTCAATTCTTAAAAGCTTTGAAGCAACACTCAAGTTACAAACGTAAATATTCATGAGAAGATAGCCTTGGACCAAGAGGAGGGGTGTTGTTCCATCATCAGCCTCTAATCCAGTAAACTGTTCAGCTGAAACTTATGTGAGAATGTTTCAAGACAGCTGGCAAGAATGACAGATAATATGCAGTCAGGGATCTGTGTGGACAGAGTTATAGCTTGAAATTTTGAGCTTCTTGTGCACACTTCCAGATCTAGGTGCTGACGTCAAGTCTGATGTTTCCAAAGCCCAAGCCCAGTTTCCCCAGTGGAAAAACATCCCATGACAACTGGAGATTAATTGCTCTGAAAAAGTCAATTTAAAGAAATGGAAACATCAACAGATGTCAATTCCATGTTTGCAACAATTGGTGGCTTTTTATAAAAAAAAAACTTGCTTAGCTTTTAATTTTGTCTACCACCTAAAAAAGAAAAAAAAAAATCATAAAACCATCCAGGAAACAAATGGGTTTTGGGGAATATTCAAAGATCAGTGTAACTCAAAGATCAGCCTGGAAGTACAGTGTTGTTATTCTAGTTTCTTAGCATCTTAGGACATGTAATTCAATTAAGCTTTAAGCTTCTCTGGTAACCTTTCCTCACGTGAGCAGTATTTTTACGCTTGCCACAGAAGAGCTGAAACCATGTCAATCGTTCCCATGAGGAGGGATTGAAAGATCAGCCCTAACAGGATCAAATTGCACTTGTAGGTGCACGAGCACTCAGTGCATTGCGAGCACGGGGACAGTCATGGACTGAAGACAGATGCCAGGCATTCCCTCCCCAAAGGCAGAATAAGGACCAAGTTTCCCACGCTGATAGTAGAGGAATGTGCTGAACAAAGCATGTAAAAACCACTGGGAAATGCAAGCCATTTTGCATTCCTGGTTCTAATATTGCCTTATAGCCTGACATTTGTATACTTCCTAAAATTCCTGTGCAGTGTTCCTGGGTGTTCTGTTATTGCTATGTATTGTGTGAAGTCAGATTTGTCTGCTCCAGTGTCTGCCAGCAGAAATAAATGTTTTCAAAAGAGGCTTTATGTCAAACCTTGCAAGACAAAAGCCCTGGCAGTTTTATGGATCCATTTTAAAATCAGTCTATTATAAATTGTTAGCTAATTTATGCTTCAATGGGGTGTATTCTCTTTCTATCGTAGTCTGTCAGAGAACAGTGAGTAATATTTAAAAACCCACTGTAAATAAAATCATCCCTTTCATGAAAAAAATCATATATCCTAGTGTTATGATATACTGGCATTTTGGAAGAACAAAATATATCCTGAGCAAAATTCAGCTTATCATTTACACCAATGAACATCAACAGTAGTACTACTGAGTTAGGACAATTTTATATCAACATAAGAAAAGGAAAATTTGGGCCATTAATTGCTACATGCACTGATTTAAGATGCAATTCACAACGGTGTGTTTTCTTACACCTAAAATAAGCTGCATGGAGTAAACTTTTACAGACCTTGCATTGAACGGCCTAATTTGAATATCCCAGCAAATGTGCCAATGGACAGAGAAGGAACATTTTAGGAATGAGAACATGGCAAAAGCTTCAAAAGCTCCTCACGTCACTGCTGGTCCTCTCATCCTGCTGAGGACTGGAATGGTTGCCACAGCTGTGGGCATCACCTCCCCATGTGTAGATGCTGAGCCCTGCCCTTGTAGCAGGTGCTATAATAGACAAACCACCACACTGATCCAGCTTTCTTGTCCAAATTTATTAAACAGCCAGGATTTCCTTTGCCTTGCAATTCATCCAGCTAACGGAGGGAAATTTCAAAATATCTAAACCTAAACCTAAACCTCCTCACTCTAGCAATGTTTACATCTGTTCTCAAATTCATAAGCCATTCCCACCCAGCCATCAGTCTCCTTTCCTTCATTCCTTCCTTTGCTCTTTCTCTCCTTTCCAAATCTAAAAGTTCCTTTTTTTTGGTCTGCGTGGGTGTTTTCTGTGTTATTTTTCTGTGTTATTAGCAGCTTCATTAGCAGAAGGGAGGGGATGGAGACAGAGTCACAATCTTTTATAGGTAAAACATTTTGAAAATCAGTGAGTTAGCCAGTTTTTCCTCTGCTCACAAACTATGGGATGTATCCCTCCTCCTCTCCTGAAAAGTAGGTTGCCAAAGATAATCTAGCAGGACATTGTACAAGCAACAAGAATCAGTTGAGTCCCTCATTGCACACACTGCGTTTTAGCAGAAACACGCACAAAAGAAGAGGTAAATTCCATCTCATTTTGCCAGGTGGCATTGCTGGACATTAAATGTCATCATTGTGCGTAGATTTGTGTGTCCCCTGCACACTCACTGGTCTCCTAGAAGTCAGAATTCACTCTTTTTCGAAGCATATATTCTGCCCATCCCATGCTCCAAGATATATCAGGACTTAGAACATCATTAGCCCTAAATAGGACTTGAGCTAGAGCTTTTGGGTTTGCTCTTAGGGTACCTGACAAAACTTTCAGCTTCAGGTTCTCAAGTCAATACAACTGGTTCCCCTTTGGACAGCCCATGGATGGATAGACTGAGCTAACTTGGTCTTTGACAGAAATCAGCAGTTATTGGCACCTTAGTAAAGTGAAACATGTACAGTTGCTCTGCTCATAGAAATTCTGTTAATCTGTAATATGATTTCTGTGTATGCACTTAAACAAAATAGTATTTCATTGAGTCTGCTCCTCTCCCAAGAGGTAGAGCAGAAAGAGAAGATTAAATACTATTGCCTTCAAGATAATGTTCGAAGAGGGCTTGAGAATGGATTGAATTGACTGAATCAGGTCCAAAGCAGGTAGCCCAAGTGAGACCTTCTGCAACTGGGGGATATTTGAATTTGGAGAAATTTCGTGACTGGACATGTATCACAAATTTCTTCATTTAGTAGTTCAAATATTAAAGTCCTAGCAGTCAGAATGGAGACATAACAGCTTGCCTGTAGTTGAAAGCTAATTCAGTTTAGCAGTTTATATACTTAAAATAGAGTAATGTTTCCCAGATAGCTCTGAAATATTTCCCCATGTTGAGCTTAAACCACTTTAATTAGCTACAACAGCACAGGGCACATTTCAGCACAAAAGCACATAGTGTGAGATACTCCTGACTAGCTCCACTGCTATAATCAGTCTTGATACATAAAGTCCCTGAGCCCCTAGAGAGTGCCAGTGCAACCTCAGGAACATCACTTACACATTCTGTGTCTCAGTTCTCCTGTCTCCAGTGGCAGATTTATACTACCAGAATTCCCTTCCCACAGTCATGCTGTCATGCTCAGAAATCACTGTAACCACGTTAAGTAGATATATATCAAAGGTAAGACCTTTCCTTTCCTCCAGCAGTCTGGAACAAGACTTTTCACTCAGATCTGTCCCTATCTGCAAACAAACCCAGTCTCACACTGATTCCCTGTTCAACATATAAAATGTTTGGTTCCCAAGAGAGGTTTGGGAGAAAGAGCAGTACAGTACATTTGGCATGACAGGAATAAAATCTGGATGGTGCTTATAAAGAGCATGTATTCAGGAGGAGACAGGGAATGACATGGTCCCATGCAGCCTTTGTGCCTTGTGGGGGTTAACGTGGTCTAATCAGCACTGTTTTAAAAAGTCGCTATTCATTAGCCTCTTAACTTAAGCATCTTTCCTTCTGCAGCTTGGAGGAGAGCCCTAGAAAAGCAGGTGATTGTTGGAACAACTCTTGTGCCCCTGAAATCAAAGAGTCCAAGAGGTCCACTTCCCACCCTGACCTCTACATCGTGGGCCAGGGGCTGCAGAGGGACTGACAGCAGAAGCCTCCCCAAAGGCAGAGGAACAAGCAAGGCCAGAGGCCCCAGAGAGAAGAAGCAGCCTTACCCAAGCCTCAGAACATGGCTTCATCTTCTCCTGCAAAGAAAATATATGATGGCATTGCATCAAAAAAACCCAATTGGCCCCAACAATCTAATGAAATATCATCCAGCTTCTTCTCCCTTCATTTCATGATGGAAATCGACATGGAACAAAAGAAACACTTTGTATCTGGGTGAAGCTGAGGTAAATTTGGTTGACAAAGACAGGACCTATAGCCAAGTCCTTTTTTTCACTGTTTAGGTAAAGGAGTTCAAAAACTATCACACGTGATCATGATTCAACATGTTACTTAATCATCACAGTTTGTGTAAAATGGGGCTGTTGTGACTTTTCCAGGGGGGACATAAAACCCTAAATGAATTGAGTGTTCTTGAAAAAAAACATCAATGGCTCAGCAAAGCCACATCTTCACATTAGGTGTTTATCAATATGCAGGGAGAGAATAGGGTCAAATACAGGTTAAAACCAAATAACCCTTTTTAAAGTTATAAAATAAGGGATCTTACTCCCTCAAAAAGGCTTTGATCTTCTAAATCACCTTTGATTATCAGATAATCTTATCACCTCCAGTTTCCAGTACAAGGCTTAATCCTGATTACAGTAGTTTTGCAATAGCTCAATCAAACAACATTTTAAATCCTGAGTCATCTAAGGACACGTTTGGCTTGGAGTTTTTTTGGGTTTTGTTCCATTGGTTGGGTTGGGTTGTGTTTTTTTGTAAAAGAAAAGAATGCCACCGTGGAGAATCCTGTTCTCCCTGAAAAAGTTTTATAGTTTTTTCTGATTTATACAGTTTGAGGGTGCTTATTTTAATTTAACTGAAGAGTCTTCACAGATTCTTCTTAATAGAAACACAAGTTATTTACAGTCTATTAATCCTAAGCTCTTACAGCATCCACTGGAATACAGTTTCCAGAAATTACTGGATCTTTCTCATATAACTAATATATCATCAAGATTAAGCTGCAACTTTTAATTAACATAGTTTTATTTGATATGTTTTCATATACAAGTTTAGTACAGAACAAGATTCAGGAAAAAAGCCCTTTGTATCATATTTTGTTAGAACAGCTTAAATTTTTCCTACAGTGTTCATCATGGTGCTGTCTGGGCACTTCACTTTCACACGGGATTTTTAGCTGCCCATCTTCATGGTGAGGGAACTGAGGTTTGTCTTTTGCTGTATAAGGGACCCCTTTGGAAAGTGAACTCCTAAGTTTTAATCCAGTGCCTTATTCACAACCATATTTCACTAAGTTCAGTGCCATTTTATGCCGCAGACACAAGGAAACCTTAATTATTATGTCTAAGGTGGGGGGTTGAATATAGAGAAGCGACTCGCACTGAGGAGGTGCTTTGGATGGTCAGAGGTTTGTGACCTTGAGGCGGCAAAGCGACCATACCCACAGTGAACAGCTGGGAGATGCCAACTGATCCATCCAGTAATCACACAGGCAGATGCACCACCCCCTGTCAAACCGAAAAATCATCAGGGAGATACTGCAAATATCATCAGCAGGGCTAACTCTGCAGGTTAGTCTTCTCCCTCATCAGAAGTGTAGTTCTCTCCCTACTGCACAAGAATACGAATGCATTTTCGCATGCATTTTGGGTTGGCTTGTTCTGCTGGCAGTAATCACCCAGAATAGAAACAAACCAGAAACATGACAGCAGAAAACCAGCACTTTGCATGACTAAATGCAGCTTTGCAGATGAACACGGAACAGAGTGGGAGGACAGCTTCTCCTCGGCTACTACAGTCAGTTCGTCTCTACATGGCTTCACGCTGAGATTTCCCAGCACCCACGATGGGGAATAAGAGAAAGTATTTACTTATATCCCCCAAGCACCAAACTCTGTGGAATTTGCAGCAGCACATGAGGTGACACTTCAGCAGGCAAGCTGGAAAGCTCCTCACATGTGTGCCAGCTGGACATGGAATCAGCCAAAGCATCTTTCCCCAAAACCAGGCTTCCTTGAAGATGTGGTGCATGAGCTGGCATCCTACCACTGCATCTCTCCCAGCTTTGACCAAGCCTGTGGTCAACAGGAGGCTCATTGCAAACACAATCCTAAAACACTGCAGCTGCTGAAGGATGCTGCAGTAAACTGAACATTGTATGCAAGACACAGAGCTTCTCCAGGAGTGATCTACAAGTTTGTAACATGAACTCATGATTATGTGTAGCTAACAGTTTCTCTTTAGTCCAGTTAACGTACAGAACTCTTGCAAACAATGTGTTTACCTTCAATTTGTATTGCAAGCATGAAATTAAGAGTAACTACAGTATGCAGGAAATGATAGTTTGGATCACCACTTTTTAAAAAAATATTTTTTTAAACAGTTTTTTTGGTCAACAGCTCCATTTTTCACAAATACAGCATTTCTGGAATACAATTGTTTTATAAGACCATACTCAACTTTAACATTCATTTCTTATTTATGTAAATAAATCAGAGTTTTTATATACAAGGTATGAGTTTGATTTCTCTTATATTGTGTATGCAAACAGCTTCAGTCTTAGCTCAGTGTTATACTACTGATTCCTTCCTTAGGGCACTAAGCAGTGCCCTGGATTATAAAAGGTCCATTTGCTTCCTCTTTCCCCACTGCACCATAAGCTTGTCTTGTTTTGTGTTTTGCTGGTACATCAGTTAATTTAGGTTTCATTTCCATTAAGCAAATATGTCCTTTTTTAGGCTACAGGATCCAGCCTGAACACTGACAGAGCAGAGCATAGGTCAGCTGTGCTTCCAGCCCTCTCCTGCCCTGATTTAAGCTTGAGCTACTTGGTTCAGTGGAGCTTCTATGTACAACCACAGCTAACTCGAGCAGGGGCAGTGGCTTTGTCCTAAGGGTTAAAATCACAGTGCACTCGCTGCAGTGGAGTCAAATTGCAGAGGGGTTGAGCAGAGTGAAGCAGTATCAGTTTCCCAGCCAGGGCCTCATAGCCTTTGTAAAGAGCAGCCAGCAGCTCTGTGCTGCATTTTATCTGCAGACCTTTAACAAGTTGGCAGCTGCTCTTGTTTCCAGTGACACTGCTCAAATCTCAGACCTTCAAGGGGCTTGTCATTTCATGCCCTCGGCATCTGAAGATTATTAGAATACCAAAGCACTACACACACTCCAGTTGCTTTATTTGACTTCAAGAACTTACCTCAGATAGCCTAGAGAAGGGGAGGCCGAGGGGAGACCTCTTTACAGTCTACAGATCCTCATGAGGGGAAGAGGAAGGACAGACCACTCTGTGGAGACCAGTGACAGAACCTGAGGGAATGGCCTGAAATTGTGTCAGGGGAGGTTTAGGTTGGATATTAGGGTAAGGTTCTTCACCCAGAGGGTGGTTGGGCACTGGAACAGGCTCCCCAGGGCAGCGGTCACAGCACCAAGCCCGTCTAAGTTCAAGAAGTGTTTAGACAATGCTCTCAGGTACATGGTGTGATTCTTGGGGCTCTTCTATGCAGGGCCAGGAGCTGGACTTTGATGATCCTTGTGAGTCCCTTCCAATTCAGAATATTCTGTGATTAGCAGTATGGCTGAGAATGCTATGCAGGTTATGAATAAACCCAGAATATTACAGTGTTTGCACTGTCACACCTCTAACGCATTTCATAACCATTTAAGAAGTCTTATCATTAAGAGGAATATTTTGAAAAGTTATTCTCTTTGCTCTAGAAAGGAAAGAAATGACAACACAGAGATAAAGTAACTGTTCTTACTGACATGTCTCATCAATAAGGAACTGCCAGCATCTGCTAAAGAGAAAACCTGTATTAGCAAATCATTAATTTTTCCACATCAAATATACTCAGTACCATCAAGACAACACGTGGAGATGTATGTTGCAAGTATGAACTTCAGACTGAGATTTTGATCTTCCTGGGTAATATCCTATGGGCAAGATCCATGATACTTGCAGTGTTAATTAGGGGCTCACTTCCATGTTGTCCTCCGGTGAAGGTGGACATTAATACAAACTCACAACTGTATACTGGACCATTTGAAATTTGGGGGCAAAGATCCCAAGACCGCATTTCTTGCCTATAGCAATTTTTGGATAAATAATGAAAATACTAATGTCAAAAGGAAAGATGTGCAGATGCAGGCAGTAAATACTCAGCAGGACAAGGTGATCAAGATGCAGGACTGCATTATCCCTCTGATCCCATTTCCATTCATCTCACATATGCCTGCCCTGCACCTGTCCTGTTCCACCACCACTGGCACAAAATTACCTATGGCCCTCACAGCCTCCAATTGCTCTCCACTCAGTGACATTCTATCAGAATCTGGCCTCTTCCCTCTCTTCATTATATTTTCATTACTAATATACAAGTCTGTGATTGCATTAAGGAATAGTGTGAGGATTTCTGAAGTTAGACTGTATAGAGCACACCCCTTATCAAGGTTATTTCAAAGGAAAAAGGGGTGATAAGCCTATCTTACTCCACATGAATCCCTCCTGCTTTAATAAAATTTTCCTTGAGGCATAGTTGAGTTGATTGTATAGCAATTAAAGAGTAACTGAAAGCTTTCAGTGTTACAAGCTGCCCTTCATTTATTATAACTACTACTGAACCACTGGCTCCTTAGAATGGGAATGAACCAAAGTCAAAGACTAAGGATGCTAACAAGGAGCCATCCTCCCTAGAGCAGCAAGTGTAAAGCTGTGAAGAAAACTTTCCAGGCATTCCAGCAGACACACAAAAATATGCAGCAAGGCAGAGATTACTCTGCAGATAAAACCTAAACCAACAAATTCACTAGCTGCTTTGCTTTTGAATGTGACTCTAAGGAGTCAGTCTTATGGGACAACTTCCTTGAAGTCTTACCCCCTCTTATAATTAATATCAGCTTAACGTCTCTTACATCCAAACTGGAAATTAAACCTGCCAGTACCATACAATGACTTTATTTTTGAAATGTTTTCCTCCACTTGGAAGCGTTGTGTCTCTTTGGTTATAAATATAATTAACACAGACAATCAGAGCACAAGGCAATGCATCCTTTTGCGTATTGAAGGTTGTATCATTATTCAGATTTCCATGCAGATCCTTTCATTTTTATATTCAGAGAAAACACATTGTAACAAACCTGCATCTCTGAGCTCTGCTAGCCCAGGCAAGTGTGATGTCCCATTTTCAGCCCCACAGAGTTCACTTGACAGCCAAATAAATAGATAAAGCTTTTCCACAGAAAAACAGTCACTGGAAACACCATCGCACAAGGAGTGCAGTAGGCATGTAGAAACTTGGTGTATTCCCACTTTCCCTGGGTTGATCAGTGGCTCTGCAGCCTATCTTCTCCCAACACACCATGAAGCTTGTTGTGACCTCTTCAGAGGCTGTTTAGAAATCAATAAAAATAGAAACTCATCAAATAAACTTAATAACTCTTAAAAAACTCATAAATAAACTCTTAATAATTTTAGAAGTCCTTTGATAGGTTTAACTTAGACTCCTTGTGGTGAAAAGGAGACCAGGACATGTGTGAGTTTCTCTGTTCTTTGGATGATGCTTCTCAGGAGCCTGAGAGGCTCCAGGAGTACAAAGCAACAGCGCTGGGGCTGACTGCTTCCCACCCACTCATTTGGGGAGGACAAGCCAATGCTGCCAAAAGGTAAGCAGAAAGCTGGCACAGGGGCCAATGTATCCAATTATCTCAAGCTTCTTATCTCAGATTTTCTTTCCCTTCTAAATTTGCATAAAACTGAGCCAAGACCCAAGCTGTATCTAAATTTAGTCATGTAAGCCAAGCGTTTATCAGTACTCTGAAGTGCCATCAGGAGGACCATTCACGTTTGTTTGAAGACTAAGAAATGTTTCTGGTATGTCAATGCAATGAATTTAAGGATGGTCAAAAATGCCCCTATTCAAACAGTGGGTGTGCAGGTAGGTGTAAAATGTCACTGCCTTTACTATGATATTTTCAAAAGAACTGAGGGAATATTGGGGAAGGGCGGGGAGGGTGTCCCTAATTTTGTCTCCAAGGAAATCCCAAAAGGACACATTCACTCCACTGGTAATGGCAACCCCATAAGCTCATGGACTATTCTTCCCTGCAACGGGCTACCCTGCCTGGGCTTTACTAGGCCAACACTAGATCCGTGGCTAAGCAAATACATGAAACAGATTTTTTTCCCCCAGAAAACTTAATTATCACACACATGTGCGTTTTCTTCTGTGACATCAGAAACTGACAACCATGCAGACTTTGCTGTCAAAATGTTACAGTTTGCACTGGGCTGTAAAGGGTTTTTCCCTAAGGCAGAGCAAATTAAAATGTAAGTTTAAAAGATTCAAATGATTATTAAATGATACTGCTAAAAAATTTCTTGAAAGGCAGCCTTGTCAATGATCATGCAGAAAGTATCATGCAGTCCATCAAGGGTCAGAGCTGAACCCAGAAGTGCTTGTTCCAACTATGCAGGAATTCATTACACTGGCAAGCCCTGGTCCATGGTAATAAATTATCCCATAGCTCTGGGCTGAATGGCACCCAGGCTGGAGTATAAATAGATTTGAGAAACCCTTCTCACCTGTTATTGGCCTCATAGTCAAGTCATCCTTCTGCAAACAAGTTACAAACACCATCACTTGCCTGTTGTCCTGGGTAAATATACATATATATGTCTTTTCAAAAGCAGTGCATCTTTTCCCAGTGAAACGCGTGTCTTCTTCTTACATATAAAATTGTGATTGAAGACAGCTATGAGCCAGATACGTCTCAAGTTGCAAATGAGCAAAGCTTTGGGATTTGGGCCAAGTTTTCTTTGTTTCTTTGCCGAAGTTTATTTTGAGCACAGAATACATCTAGTTTGAAAACTTTAGACTACAGAGGAGCCCATTGCCTTGCAGAGGGCCTTTTCAAGCTTGGCTACCACAGTCCTGGCATTGGCGCTTCGGACAGGCGGGACTTTGTTTCCCAGGAAGGACCAGAGCACGGGCAGGACATAGCGCTGGACAACTTCGGGGCTCCTGGGATAAACACAAGTCACAAGCACTGCCGGGTGAGAGAGACAAGCTTCTTAACAACCAACCTTAATGCAAAACAGTACCTACCTATATCTTTGGCTCTTGGGAGCCTTTTCTGGCTAATACCAGCGACTACAAAGAGCCTGATGATCCAGAAATGGGCAAAGCAGCTGATCATCCACTGAACAGAACAACCAACCCCTCAGGACTAATTTCTCTAGATCAGAAGCCTTGTATCTGTGACAGACTTAGCAAAGTGAATCATATACATTTAGTAAATCATTTCACTATCTGTTTCTGCGTGACGAATGACCAAAACATCCAATTGCTGTTTATTTCCATTAAGAAGTTGTCCAAATCCACTGTTGAAGATTTTGAAATGCACCTTAGAGGGGCAATTGAAAGATTTCTAATAAAACGGATGATTACTTTTTCATGACCTTTGATGTAAAATGCCAAAAGCCTAATCTGGTGGTTCCCTGTGCTCAGTGGCACACAGCAAAGGGCAGTACCAGATCACACTTCAAAACTCCAGCCTGTAAAAGATGGCTGCTGCTTGACAGTTTTATTAGAAACATCAGTGACTAACTGATGTCTTTGGCAGAATGGTTCAATCTAAGCTTTTTTCCCTCTCATATTTTGTGCTTCTAATGAACAGCTGTTTCAAACTTCAGGGTGTCTTATATAATTATGCAGACCCCATTGCCATGGCATTTGAGCATCTCAAAATTTTAATGGCATTTGCTCTCACAATGTTAATGGCGTTTACTCTCCCAATGTGCACTGAAATAGTGGAATAGAGATAAAAAAATGTTACACAAGGGGCTGAAATGTAACCAAAAAACAAGTGTTCTCTCGCATTCTCTCTGAAGTCTGCTCTCTGCTCATTTTCTGAACTGAAGTATATTAAATATGAACAAAAATTTACTACCATTAGGCTCCTTGCATGGCAGATTTTGCTGAGAGATCAAAATCTGAATTGGTCTGAAGACCATTCTTGTTTTCTGTTCAGTCAAAATGTTATACAATAACCATTTATTCTTCTGTGGTGGAAGAACCTTCATTTTCTCTATGCTGTTAATCTAGCAGCAGACATTCAATTCTGGTAAGCAGGAAAAGGGTTATGGTACCCGTTTTAAAATGGGAGTTAATTTGAGTTTAAATGCAATTAAAGACATTGGTCACTAGGAAACTTCAGAAGAGAGGAGCTGTCTGTGCCCACTAAATCCCAGAGAGAACATCTGCTCTTTCTAAAGTAGTCCTAATTTATGTTCAAATACTTTATTTGAAAAAGAGATTAAAATAACTGCAAAACTAAATTCTCTATTTCTGGAGATTTACTTTATTCAAATTATCTTTAAAGGCCCTTTTACATTCACTATGGCTGAACGTGCCCTTTTGAGATTCGTAATGAAGAAGCAAAGTTTATTAAACCTTGCATTAAAACATACTGGCATAATTAGTGGTGGATTTAGCCCTAATTAAAGCAAGGCTATAAATAGTCTTCTCTAGCATATATTGAGGCTATCATTTTTCCCATTCCTTGGCTATTGCTGACATAGCAAGCTGCTGTTATAAATCACTGATCAGCTCCATTTGTAGCATGTCGGACAGTGCTGATGTAGAAACAGGCTGCTTGCACATCCTGAAGTGCTCAGAGTCCAATGTTATTTCTGCAATACAGGCACTCTGCTTCTACCCCTCTGCCCCCAAATCCTGCCTTGCACAAAATCCTTACCTATAATGTGTGTGTGGAGTTTTGACCTGTGCTATGACCCCCAAGCACTGCAGGGTTCAGCCTCAAAGTTTTCCAACAGGGAAACAAGAATTTTGTGAGGACCAAAGAAACTGATCCCCAGAAATACCATTTGCCACCAATTTTTTGCTTTAAAAAAGGGACCTCTCCTCCCTGACCTTTACTGTACTGTCTTTCTAAGAGAGAAGCCAGCTAGGGTATTTTTAGCCCCTCTCTTTCCTGGAGGCAGGTCCTGAGATGGCCCAGTGAGGGCTCAGCCCTGAGCCTGGGTGCCACCCCCATCTCACGTGCAGCCTCTGCAGCAGCCAGGCAAAAACCTGCCAAATACACCTTTGACGTGTACTTTGCAGGAGGGACAAGCTCACATTCTGATGAGCTACTGCACTGTCTATTCACAGGCATTCCTTCTAAATATTCCCTCTGAAGACTTCTCGGCTTAGAAGTGGAGACTAGCTGGAGCAGACGATACCTGAGAGATGTTCCATGACATCCAGCAGAGCTTGGCCACTCAGTTGACTAATTCGGTTGCTAAACTCTTTCAGTATCGATACTTTATCTGAAAGAGAAACATTTATTTCTGCTAACTCTTCTGAGGTCATAAGAGAAAGGAGGATTGGGAGGGAAAGGGCACAGACAACTGAATGTTTTAAAATAAATTTCTGCCAGTTTCCAAGTCCTTTTCTTCTTTCCTTCAAGCTTACTTGAGAGGATTTTAAATTCAAAAAGAAAAGCTCTCATTTCACATTTGTAAATCCAAAGTTGTCTGCTGTACCAGGAGTTGTGTTAAATATCTCACATCAGGGACCTCAAACTTCAAATCCCATGTAAGCAGTGAAAAGGTTTTGCAGCCCAGAGCTTTGCAGAAGCAATCCCCTCCCTTCCCTAAGGAAAAGAGTGAGATGGCTCAAAAGTTCACACATCCATTCCCACTTTAAAGATAAACTATTTTTAAATCTTCAGGTTACCTGTTGGGATCTATGGACAAGACTCCAAGTTACTCTTACAAGAGAGATTACTGCTCATTGCCGTCCACTCTTGGGGGCTCTTGTAACATCTCGGCAGAGAGATTGGAAAACAAACTGATTTCACAATACTTGACTGTCACATGTACTTTAGCTTTTCCTATGCTGTGTGTTGTTGATTTGAGGGTCTTGTTTGAATTTATAAACTGTTGCCTGGCTTGGCCTGCAAGCCTACAGTCTTACTACTCTAATAAGCTGAGCAAAGCTTTTCTTGGAGGCAGAACGCGCGTGGGATGCACTACGATACCTCATGTCACCCTGTGAATGCCCTGTCACCAGGAGTGGCACCGATGAATCAGGCAACCTACTTCTTTGTGAACCACTACAGAGGTAAATCCCAAAGTGGTTTTAAGTAGCACTGTCTTATTAAGAGCTCCTTCTTTTTCTTTGCACAAGATACGAAAAGGAAGTCCCTAATGACCTCCTTGCAAGTGTGCAGTAAAGAATTGACTCTACTATCCTAATTAAGTTTCTGCTTTGGTAATTACATTCTTCTTATCCACCTTTTTAAACAGACACTTCACTTTTTGCCTCCCACTCTTGCCACGTTGGCAGATATTGTTTCACCTTTGCTGTTTCTCCCCAGAGCGTTACCTTGCAGCTGCTGCTTGGGAAAAAAACCCTGCCCTGAGATCTGGAAATCTTGAAGGACCACACATGTTAATTAAGCATTAATATTGGTATCTACATGGATTTTCAGAAGAACACTTAGGCTTGGGTGTGTGAGAGAAAACTGTTCATTTGCTTGGTTCTTAGGAATCTAAGTATATAGGCACATATATAACATACATATAGTGTATATATGTTTTCAAATGCCCTGTGCATTTTGAAACAATAAAGCTCAAGTCAGTAACACATTTACCCAACTGCTACTTTAGCTGCCTTGGGAGACCTGAAGACAGAGGAGCTTTTGATGGCTTTTATGTAAAATAAGGTAGCAGGCAGCTCAGCTCTTCAGAACTCAGCTGTAACTCTCTGCTCTACATATTAGCCAAACCTGTTGGCTGAAGGACAGATGGCCCAGCATTAGCAATATGAGCAAAAGAAGCAGCTACTTCTCCGTGCTCTCGTTTTCACTGCAAATCCCTCTTTGCTACCTTAACACCTACAGAGAAATTTCCCTTCCCTTCTTGCAGAGGGTTGGTTCCTCTTGTTGCTACATAGTCTGCTGGCCTGACTCCATGCCCTGGCATAGGCAGTGGCCACCCAATGGGCATTTCTTTCATGAGAGAGGACAGGGCAAGTCAGATGGGGAAGTCTCACCCAAAACTCAGAACCTGAGGCATGTGAACAGAGTCTCAGAGCAATAGTTGGGCTTCTAGCTATTGAGTTCAGTGGAGCAATGGGGCAGGATGATGTGCTTGCTCACCTACCCTAAGATAGGAGCGTTGCACAACGCTTTAGAGTTCAGGAGGTTTCTTGTCATTTGCCACTTGATTTTAATTTTTAAAGGCAGACAGTTTTAAAGGACATGGGAAGATTTTGCTCATGCATTTTTCCAGTAGAGACTTCCTTCCTCCACTAACGCCCTAGGTGTTGAATTTTGAAATATTTGTGATTCAGTTGCTCATTTGAATTTTTGCAAATGTCCATAAAATTGTGCAGAACTAAAAACATATATCCCACCTTGTTTGCTTGAACCTATCTCAGGGTAAAGTCAGTGTGATTAGAGACAGATGAGCCTTGCTCCTGTTCTCGTATCTGCCACCATGGAAAACTTATGGCGATCTCAGAATTGTTGAGAGGGGAATGACAGAAAGTTCCACAGAAAACCCTGAAGAGATCTGTTTGCCACATCCTCTATTAGCAGGACCCTGGAGCTTTTTCCCAGACTTCTCCCATGCACCACAAAAAAATGGGTAAGGGCTAAAAGCAGTACGGGTCTCACACCCTTCTCCCCACTTAATGAACAGGAATAATCCTTTACTCGGGACACAGAAAAGTGAGTCAGGAAATTCAATGAGTTTGCAAAGCAGCTGATGTGTAGAAAGTTGGCAACTCCCCTTTAAGACCTGCCTCTTCAACACTAAATTTTTCAGGCATATTCACCCAGTGCTGCATTTCAACAGCTGACAT
The DNA here is from genome assembly GCA_035583185.1 of Anabacerthia variegaticeps. Classification (NCBI taxonomy): domain Eukaryota; kingdom Metazoa; phylum Chordata; class Aves; order Passeriformes; family Furnariidae; genus Anabacerthia; species Anabacerthia variegaticeps. The sequence goes on along the minus strand of JAWWEW010000112.1, from coordinate 12,627,949 downwards.
AAATCTGTGTGGCAAAGAAATTTACAGCAGACCTTGGCTGTGTAGTTATTTGCTATAGTGATCTTGCCCCATGCAGAACATGTGGAACAAGCCATCATTTACAGCTGGATTTATACCTGTTTGTTCTAAAGAAATGAACTTGGCAAATCATAAATTCACTTTTGAAAAGAGAACACAAAGAAAGGTGAAAAATAGACCGGACCAGCTAATACCAATAACACAGAGCCTTTCAGGAGGCTGCTCTGCAGAAACTCTGATAGGCCAGTGTCCCTTCATGCCAACAGCAAGGCAATTCATTTGGGAAGTCAAACTGGATTCAAGCAAGCTCCAAAAATACCTTTGTTCAAACTTGGAGTCCAGAACTTATTGTTCAGGTCCTTCTGTACCAAACCAGAGAAGCAGCACAGAGCCAAAGGCTCCTGGGGCTTTGGGGAAATGCTGATACACATTCAAGCCTGTTTGGGGACTAGTGCATAAGGACTGCACCACCGCCGCCTCTGGTGGGTATCAGCTGGATATTTCCACAGACAACAAACTAAGAACAGCCTCAGTGCTCATTTGACTCTGAGAGGGAGAAGCCACTTCTGTAATGTCAGAGGTCAGCCTTACCTAAGTGAGCAATGGATGCTTCCAGTGCTTTGACAGCTGCAGCATAAATCCCCACATGCTTTGAGTTCAGGTTGTTGGTGACTGCTTCTACCAGACGGATCAGCACTGGGTTTAAGCCACCCCTGAGCATGGTTATCATCAAAGCCAGCGCCTCCAGCGCCTGCTGCTTCACTTTCTTGTTGTAATCACAAATTCTCAGGACAAAATAATCAAAAATCTGTTAAGAAAACAAAAGACATGAAAGCTGTATTAAGATGTCTTTGTTTTAAGAAGGGATGTAAGAACGAGTACTCAGCAATATGAAAGATGAAAGTAATTCTTTCTGTCAGGTCAGCACTTGCTAGCACAATTTCTCTGTTTTCCTGTGAGCTACTCAATGGAATGGTTGAGCAACCTCATGTTGGTTGAAAGAATTTCATATGTTTTTAAGAGGTTTGGGTGGGGACAGAATAGTTCCTGTGGTGCATCTCTTCACTTATAAATTACTAAATTAATCCCATTTTATTAATGCAAAACAATGTCTTTGGTATAGAAGTATGAAACTATTGTTCCATACAGTTGCCTCAAGTACTGAGGGTAATTTTGATTTTGGCAAAACTGTGGCAGGCTGAGATCCAGGTTTTGTTTTATGTCTCAGAACTTGTGTCTGCAGAAATGCAGTGCTCTGATCAACTCTTCAGGATCCAGACCACTTGCCTAACTAGCAGGTAGACTTCTGAAGTTTAATGTGCTGTGCAGCTCTCTTTAGTGTAGGTTCAGTCCTGTGACAGCCACATTATCAGGCACCATTTTCTGGAAAAATGGGAAAGGCAGCTACTGGGAGGAGAAGGAACAGAAGACCTACCTTTAGCCATTTTCCTCCTCTTTCCAAAGAGATAAAAAAAAAAGCCAGGAAGGGTGAGAACACTCTTTCCCAAGGAAAAAAAAAAGGGATTAGGATGGAAACAAGTAGGCACACTTTTGCTTGTGCAAGACAAGATAAAGTTCACAGGATCATCCTTTTTAAAAAAAAAAAAAAATTAAACCAACACATTCTTATACATCTCTTTCTCATCCCGATACATTTTTTGTCTAGGTAATAATTGCCATGTTTTCGGTGGCTGGATTTCCTTTATTTAACCCATCTGGGAGTAGGAGACAGCAGAAACTACAGCATCAGCAAATTCTGTATCATCTCATGAACAGCATCCATAGGCACCTGCCAGAAAAATGCATCTGGATTGAAATTACTTGTCCTGAAGCCTGGAACTGAATTAAATTATTCTGGGTAAGAGGGACCAGCCTGTCCCAAACAACTAGGATGTAGGATGCAGCACCAAGACACACTGAATTAACTTCAATGACACAGGCTTGGAAAAGGAGCTAAGGGAAAGGAGCAATGGAGATACCCTCCATACCTGGACAATGTTATTGGAGATGAGCCGGGGGCTGCGTTTGCAGAGATCTAGGAGGAGTGCCACTCCCTCCATCCGTGTCTGAAACTCCTTGGCTGTCAGGAGGTCATAAAGCTTCTGGAGCAGCTCTGTTTCTTCCACAGTTGGAAGCAGCATAAGATGGACTTTTGAGCGGTGTAGATGTACATCAGAGGTAGACTTCAAACTGAAAAATAAAACCAATACCTATTGGTGATACGATTTTCAGTTAATTGTGAGGAAAAACTCTTGAGGAGGCTTCCTAATGATGTGATTTCAGCTAGATCCTGATCTGAAAAACAACTTGGATCTCATGACAATCATTAGAGGAGACAATCTGCAAGTAATATTCTTGCTAGTGCTTACTCAGGAAAACCAAAGAGGAGATGTAGCTCATTTACCTTCAGATGTCTTCCCAAGTACACATTTAGCATTGCTTTGTGGGAAAGTTAGACATTACTTCAAAGCCTAAATGCCTCATCATATGGGAGTGTCTGTATTATAATAGGAAACTAATTACTCTGGAGAAGTCCCTCTACACCAGGTATGGCAATCTGGAAAAACAGCTCAGATTTATCTGAACAGATGAATAGGGGCATATCTGAAGGATCCAGAAAATCAGTAGCAGAGATAAAAAAAAAACCAGACATCCCACCGCTATACTCAGATTATTGCTTCCCTAGAGAGTGGATCTACAGCTTAAAAAAGCCACTGGGAACAATTCTCTTGGATCAATCTCTCTCTCTGCATGACCATGGGAAGATCCTAACTATGCTAGTGAGGCATGTGGTCATCTTCCTGCCACTGCTGAGCATAACAGAGCTAAATAAATCCCCTCCTTATCAGAGGAGAAAAAGTACAAGTGGCTTTCCCACTGGTGTAAGGAGACAACAAGGACCAAATTCCTGTCTTGAATGCTGATTGTAGCACAGGGGGAGAAAGAAAAACAACATTCTCTCCGTCAATCAAACACCATGAATGAACATGAATATCTAAAGAGCACATTGAGACATCTGTTGATCAGAACTACTCAGGAATTGACTTGCTACATACTGGTCAAACTGGGTACTGTTTGGGGGTCAGAAAGCCACGATTCAGCCAGGCCAAACCACATGAATGGGAAATGCTATTTTTGGGAACAGCATCTTGGTTCTAGACTGGGACTATCAAACCACCCATCTGAAGAAGACTTCACTTAGATAAAGCAAAACATGGTTCAAATTACTTGTTCCAAATCAGGCAGCAGAGACATGACCCTCTCACAGCCTCTACAACACTGTCCTCAAACACTGCGCTGCATCTTCTGAGCTGCAACCGGAGGGCGTCTCTTTGTCTCTCAATTTTTGTGGAAAACCCTCCAGAGAAATTGTGTTCAGCATAAGGCAGAAATAGACATTTTTTATCATAGAAGATTTGTCAGGAAAGGAAACAATCTCTGGCACAGGTCATCTTCACTGGAAAGATGTTCCTGAGGAAGAGATGTGTAGAGCTTGTCATGTGCTTTGTCAGATCTAACAGAAGTGCTCAGTACCCTCCACAAGAAGGCATTTTGGCCTGGGGCATCAAGGCATTGTTCCTCCTCTTCCTGGGGTTCTCAACAGGTGGAGGTTCACCTTCATGGTCCTCTATCTCCTACAAAGACATATAAAAAACCATGAATCTTTATAGAGGATAAAATAGGAAATGGTATAAGGCACAAGTTATAACCAGGATCACTTCTACCAGGAAAAGCTTAAGAAAATATTTCCTAACTTAGAGAAGGAGACAGGCTAGAGATTCAGTGATGCCAGCTATTTGTTTTCAATAACCCAAGGCAGGTTATAGGTACTGCCATAATGAGCAGCAGTGTAAAATCCTGAATTCATTAGTCTTGAGCATAAATGGGAATAATGCAAACTGGTAGGGAACAAAGGATCTTAGAGGGAATAGCAGAAAACTTTGGACTTTCTGGAGGCTGGCCCATTGTGGTGGGACTTGATTTGGTTCACGCTCACTCTCCCTATTCCTGCACAAAGGGACATTCCTTTCCGGAATATAAATGAAAAGGAATAATAATTAAAACAAACAAACAAAACCAACAACAAAACCAAAAACCAGATGATTTTTTCCCTGGATGCTGCTGAATTCACCAAGTTTCTTCCAGCTCCACAAGGCATGACAGCAGGGCAGTATTCCCAGAAGACAGACAATAATTGTACTAATTATGATTGCCTTGTGCATCTTTTGTATATTTGGAAACTTTCTTGGCACTACCACTTCGCTCATCTTTTGCAAAGACTTTATTATCTTCAAAAGCACTATTCTCATTTAATTGCTGTATTGGGGGCAGGGGAGGGATGGGGTGGGGTGTTTATGCTTAAATGTAAACACATTTTCTCCTATTTCCCTTTCCGGTTTGTGGTTGATATTCAAAATTTTCAAAAACTCACTTTATTTCTAATAATACTAGTTCTTTTGTTGTCTGCAGATAAACAGGCTGGGGATCAACAGTTCATTCTCAGGAGCAAAATGATTTAGCAGAAGAGGAATGAGATAAAGACAGATTAGGTGTTTGATCTCATATTAGAAATCTCAATACTTGCATAAAGGAGACATTTCTTGTGCCAAGCACTTACTTTCTTCTTAATTCTTGCCAGAATATCTTTCAAGTCATGTGCAGAAACAGATTGCTTCAAAAGCCTTTTAAATTTTTGATGATCCATCAACATATGCAGCATCTTCCATCCATAATACCTAACACAGGAAAGAGAGAATTTAATACGGACTATGACTGTCTTTTCTCCTTTGTGAATAAACAAAAGTGTTAACAGAATAAGCTGATACTTTAAATTCATCAGGTGCGATACTTCCATGAAAAGGCATTACCTATTCAGCAAAGAGAGACATTTACCTCCACTTGTGACTGCACAGTGCTGTCAGCTGAACACAAGACGTGAGAGGAGAACACGGGGCAACAGAAAAATACCATTTCCCTCTGAAGTTGTGGGTATGTTTTTGCAGGATTGAAGGACCCCATGGGACAAGCAAAGCACATCTGCTCTGTTGTCAGAGATTATTAGCAGTGTCTTGCTGCCATTTCACAATAATTTACCTTTCTCTAGCTGGCAGAGAAGCCAGGACTAATCACCTCATGCCTACTATTGATTATCCTATACTACGTGTATGCACACAGACAGCTAGTTGCTGATGTGTTCTTGGCATCTATTAATGGAAATTTAATCATCAAAGGATGGGAGTTTTGGTGTTTTGGCTTGATTTTGCTACTAGAAAACTCTAGTTTTCTTCAAGAAGAAATGTGGAGGTTGTTCAGCCACAGACAAAAGCACTATACGAATCTGCAGAAGAGGATCAGAAAGACCAAATTCAACAGCTAGAGATACCTGGGATTCTTCTAGGACAGTCTTAACTTCATGAGAAATAAATGCTTGGGATCCTTTAGTGAGGAACAGTGGCCAACACTTCAGCTTTGCGTGGCTCACATAAGACCAAACAAAATTGTTTTGCTGCCTAATCTGAGTGGTTTTGATCTCAATAAAGAATCATTCAAGTCACAGGAATTTGGCAATGGTCCTTACTGGACAACCTCATGTTACCCAGCATGGTCACTTCCCCAGACAACCCAGGGAAGCAATCACAGAACCAAGCCTGTCTGAGTTCAGGAACCGTTTGGATAATGCTCTCAGGCACATGGTGTGATTTCTGGGGTGTCCTGTGGAAGGCCAGGACTTGGACACAATGATCCTGATGGGTCCCTTCCAACTCAGCATATTCTGTGATTCTATGAACCTTAAGCACACTGTGAAGTAACTTTGTGTTTACTTTACCTTCCACTCTTCTGTGGTTTTATCCTTTATAGCCAGACATCCATTTCAGGTATTTCATCGTATTTTAGGAGGTGAAATGAAGATCATTACCTTGTGTCCTTGTGACAGTCCTGAGCAAGCTTCACTGCCAGGCGCAGCAGCTTCTCAGCCCTGAGGGGTGTGCCTGCGAGCTTTGTGGCTCCAATCTTCTCCATCACTGTCAGGAGGTGTTTGGCCGCACACTTCCGCACCAGGACGTGGCGGTGCCTGGAAATGAGAGCAAGCACTGGGGCAGAGGGAAAGGGAGGGCCAGAAACACATGCCTTGGTCATAGCAGGTCCCCTCTGCCATCCCTGAGGGATGGAGGCCTGTGTTCTTTCATCTATCATCTTCTGCAGATGGCAATTTTAGCCACCTGCAGAAGATTCTGTCCTCAGATAAACACAAAGTTGGTATTGTGCATGGAAGAGGCAGGAATTCAGTCTCCCTGGACTCAATTTTCCCCCCAAAATTAACTCAAAGAAAGAGGGAAATGAAAGAAAATTTATGCTGACCCATCAGAGGGGACCCACTACTACTACATAGATAGAGCTGCAGGAGGACTGAGGATTATTCCACCCATTTATCTCCAAATCTCCAGACCCTTGGCAAAAAATAGGAGGGGGAAAAATATTGTGGTGTGTGAAGCTGCAGAATATCCAGCAATGCAATGCAGACAGTTTGTTCTGTGAGGCTTGGCAAGAGATAAATTTGAATGTTTTACTCTTTTCCAAAGCTGAGGAAAGGGTGGCAGTCATTTTAGCCAGGTTATCCTGTTCTAGAGGGTGCCTATTGGAAACTATGAGGCACGGCAGCAACACTTTAATGCAGCATTGGTTCAACTATCCCATGGGAATCAGCCTGTGAAGGTGCCTGTGAAGTGATTCACCATCTCAAGGCTAATATGAAGCATCAATTTGAATAGAAAGTGGAGCTCTAAGGACAGGACAGTCATACAAGACTCCTCTTGGCAGGAGCTGTGCCTGTTGTGCAGGCTGTGCCACACCCAGCATGTCCTCCCCCATGTGCTCCATGTCCCAGCAATTACCCTCCTTATTTCTCAAGCTAATGGCATAATGATGATGCATGTTTTTTTCCAGCACCTCTGAGGTTAGAGTTGTGAAATATCAAAGGGAATTGCAATTGCCCCTCTTCCCACAAAACCACAAGGTTTTATCACCAGCTTTTGCAGGGACTTTCACTTCCCCACCATTAACCGCATCTAGACAATGCTGATAGACTGGAAGAACAAATAGGCTGTCGAGGGCAGGAGTAGGAGGCAAGAAGAAGGAAGCAAGGTTGATCAGAGAATCCAGTCACTGAGTACACAGAAGATGCAGGATAAAGGACCCTTCCCTCCCATCATTCCCCTTCTTTCTCGCCCACCCACACAATATAAGGTGAGGGGTATAATTTGGAAAAGATCCACATACTGGACTCCACTGTCCATGAGAGCAGTCATTGCTCGTGAAGGAGTCACATTCTCCACTATGATGCCCAGGGTCTGACTGGCTGCTTTCTGAATGAACTCTGGGGAGTTCCACACCATCTGAAGCAAGACCTGAACAACCTCATCCACCTCAGAGTCCATGTCCTTCTTCAAGGTCACAAAGAGCTCTCCAAGGGTGACGATTGCAGAGTGAGACACCTTCGAGCGGAGGCTGGTCACCTGGGGAAGTCATGAGCGGAAACAAGAATGTAAAGAAGATAATTTCCCCTAGACAAAAGTCATATAAATCTAAAGAGTTCTCACTGTGCCCAGGGGAAGATAAAAGAACAGTAAGAGCAGAGCTCAAGCACTGGAAGGGACTTACTCTGGTGCCAACTTCTTCTCTGACCTCAGGCCCACTTACCTAAAAAATATTGCTACACCTAGAACAAAGTGTGCTATTAAACTCATACTGTACACTGCTTTGATTTTAGGCCCTTTTATTATAAAAATAAACAAATTAAGGCAAGGGCTGCTCTCAAACCGTAAAGGCACAGTTCATAAAAACACGATAATAGAAAAAGAAGGACTTTTCTCCAGTTCAAAAAAGCGACACCAGCAGCTTAAGCTTAACACTGGACTAGGAAACAGAAAACATAGGCTCAAGTCTATAGATTAATTTGCTGCATGACTTGAATGCATCTGTGGCTCTGTCTACTCAGGAGAAGCCTAACTGTTGGCCTCAAGGCACTCATGGGTCCTGGAGATCACATCCAATTACAGCTGCCATTAGTGGGATTTCACAGCGTTCAGTGCTGCTCCATTCCGATGTGGAGTAATTCCCACTTGCAAAAGGCTCTCCCACAAGGGTAAGGAAGTAGCATTTGAGAGTCATGTGCTTCATTTGAAAGATACTTTGAAGGACAGACCAGTGATTCTTTTTCCCACACTTAGTTGTGCCTCTGAATAAAAATTAACAACAAAGTGCTAGAAGTGCTTGTGAAAGCAAAATCTGGGACTGGAGTGAAATGAAAGCTGAAATATGTCTCTGCATATGAGTGCGTAGAAAAGAGAAGATGAAATTTCTTCTGAAATATAGAAGTGATATCAAAATCAGATGAGCTAAGCTAAAAGGGCTTCTACTCCTAACCTTGATGATCTCAGAGTGGGATAATCCAAGTTCTACATATTTAAACAGACAGGTTTGAAGAGTCCAACAACACAAGGGGCATTCAGGCATCCAATATCATTAAATATTGGAGAGAAGGACTAATTTTCATGGGTATGAGTTAAGTCCTACTGTCTTCTGCAAGCAAAGGAAAATTTTATACATTTGGCAATTGTATAGCAGCTGGTTCAGGCCAGAGACAAAAGCCAAGTTAGAAATACAGCCACAGATGGTATTACAGAGCTTAGGTTGACACCTCTCTATTAACTAGGAGATGAGGTAGTGAAGATGTGCAAGTGCCCTGCAAATCCCACAGCCAGGCCACTGTGCAGAATTCCATGTGTGCACAGAGGCAATAGGTAAATGAAAGGGGCAAATTACAAAAAAAGCACACAGAAAGGAAGGAGGAAAAGGCATCATCAGGATACACTGAAAAATCAATACCTGCAGTCAATCCCCCTGGATGCTGAGGAGGAAGAGAAAGTGGGAGGAAGCTGGGAGGCAAAAGCTGTAGAGCTTAATTGCAGCTTGGGCAGAAATTTGGGCTGTGGCAAATAACTTAATTAGTGTCTCAGTTTCTGCATTTATATATTGCATTATAATGGCTCCTAGCTCAAAGAGGGGAGTGTCAGATACACTCCCTTCCAGTAAATATATCTACGTGTACAGACAGATCATATAGACAGGTGACAGAAAAATAAGGTCTAAAAATAGTAATGAAGGGAGACACGGAGCACACATGTAGATGAACAAGCATATATCTACTCCACACACCATGTATGAAGTACAGTTCAGCACAACGTTCTTACCTCTTTTGTGACTGCCAAGGAAATCTCACGAAGTCTACAAAGAAGGACTTTTGAATGGGAGATAGCCAAACATTTGATGCTGAGGAGTCCCTTCTCCTTCAGTTCCCTGAAAAGCATTACCAAAAAGATTGATTTTTCTCTCCACCCAAGAACTAGGCAGCATCCTCAGAAATTACTAGGGTTACAGCTCAAACAAAGGGACATATTTTTCATACAGCTCTTAATTAAATCATGGAACTTGTTGCCACAGGATGGTGTGGCTGTCAAAAGCACTCACAAATACAAAAGGCAAATAGATGGATTTCAGATTGGATGGGTTAATTTGTGGCCATTTAACAAGACAGCCTTTCTGAAAACCCTGGCAAATGAAATCCCTATGTCACTGCTTCCTAGAAGCTGTGAGACCATGCCACGATTCTGTTCCTTGCATCCTCCATGTACCTGTCCCTGAGACACAATCCTGTCAGTCTATTACTGGGGCATTTTCCTTCTTTGCCATCCCCAGCAGACAATTCAAGAGTGAGAGTCTGCACTGCCTCTCCTTAGTTGAGTTTCCACTCTGCAATCTAGTCCTGTCTGTCACCCACTCCACTCCGCCCCACATACTCCTCAAAAAGCAGCAGTATGTCCTAAAAGATTTCACACCTGGCCAAGAACAGCTGCAGTGCTGGATTTTCCAGAAAATCACTACTTACAATAACATCCACAACAACAACATGTTATTTAAAAGGTGCAAAACCTGCCTCTCAGCAAGTGCTTTGTGCAGAACCTGAGCTACAGGAAGGTACATGACCCAGTCATCAGGGCTGCAGCACAGGACTGGGGACTCATCCCACGGGGGTGCCTAAGTGTAACCTGGACCCCCCACACCTACAGCAGCTCTCTGAATTTCACAGAGCACCAAACAGGAAGGGGAGAGAGGCAAAACAAGGTAATTGCACGAGGAGATGAATCATGGAAGATTTTTTCATGGTTATCCCAGTGTGAAAGGAGTCCTAGTGAGTAGATGCTAACCTGGAAATCAAAGACAACCAATATCACCTGAAATTTTTAAGTCATCACTGCTGGGCCTCTACAGATCTACTCCCACCTGTGTCTAATTTCACACTGTGATTATTGACAAAACATCTCAAGCCCACATTAAGCAGCGAGAAGAAAAAAGTTGAATTCTGCAAGTGCAAGATTCCTAAAGCATGTTTTTTCCTTTTCCTTGCCTTTTGCCATGAGCCCTTCAGAAGAAACGACAGGCTGAGCACCCTATACTACAACTCAGTCCATTGCTCAGAAACAGGAACTCCCTGTAGGTGCATCTGGGACTCACATGCAGGAGGTCACGGGGAGACTCTCTTCTGCCACTGCAGGCAGGAGTGGAACCAAAGATAAATCCTTTCTCAGTCCCAGCTGGGCCAGTGACCCAGGGCACCCAAATCTCTAAACTCAAGACCAATTTCATCCTGCTTCTGGCTTCAGTCAGCAAATCACCTTGTTCTGCAGCTTTCTCTCTTGCCTGCAGATTGCATTTGCAGCTGCACGTAGCAGAAGGCAAAGCTAGGAAACAGCATGGACCTGCTGCTATGGACCAAGGGCAATAAAAGGCTGCTCTCAAATCTTCATACTCTCACTGCTCTGGAGCAGTTTCACTAGTTCCCTTTGGACCTCTGGCTGTCCAGGTTCAGAGGCACTAGAAAAATACACTTCTAATGCACTTTTACGCTGAGAGGTAGAAAAAGTGTATAGGGGACTTTCTTACCAGTTGTCACTGCTGAGCCACGTGAGTGCGCTGAGCAGCAGCTTCTGTGGGTCAGCAGAGAGCCCGCCTTTCCGGCTATTCCCACACACCGGCTCCTCTCTGCTCTCCAGACCCACGGCCATCTGTGAGTTCACTGTAAGGAGAGGGTCAGACATGAGTGTCTCACACCCCGGGCAGGACTCCCTGCCACAGAGCAGACGGCAACCCAACCTCCCAGCCAAGATTACATATGGGAACACACTGGCACTGGTTCAGAGAATCCACTGCTGTCTGGCTCGTTGCTTTCCCCAGCCACCAGTGCTCTCCCAGCCACTCCCAGCTCCTTGTGTAAACCTGAGAACTGCACACACGGTGCCAGCTCCCAGGTCCATAGAGATACCACAGCCAGCTGCAGGCTCACAGTGCCACAGGGCTCACAGCCACTGGGAGACAGTGCCACCCAGCAGGACATGCTACCCCAGGAGAAAGCTCCCCAGGCAGGCATGTGCCTCTCTTGTCTCATCTATCTGATTACCCAGACACTGAGGACAGAGGTCCTCTGGAACTTTCTGAGGAAGGACCTCCATCTGTCTCCCATGAGCACCAAGCCTGAACAACCTGCTGGGCTCAGGTGAAGCCCCAAGGAGCAACCACCACAGAACAGTGATACCTGACCCTCTACATCTGATAGTGCCTGTTTCCATTTACTTCAAATATTCTAGACAGCAGGCAGCTGAGTGCACGTATATTTTAGAATACTATTGGGAAAGTAGTAGTTTATGGATTTTGTTATTTTCCAAGCATTATGAATATTTACTATTTCAGAGGTACCCACTGGCTGTATTTCAAAGATGCTGAGGTGAAATTTATTTGTCATCAAATGTACTTGTTTGCAAACTGTACGACGCCTAAGCTTTCTCTTGTGGAAAAATGCAATTTCTAGTCTAGATAGTTATGATAAAAAAGCCTTCCAAATGTGAAGTGAGAATAAAAATATGTAAATATAGATGCAAATTGTTGGCAAACACACTCTCTTGATGATAAATTTACAAGGTATAAGAAAATTCAGATGATAAATGCATTTCTTATGAAACCCATTTGTCATCAAAAGCACTGTCGGTCAAAAATTTCATGTCTTGCACTCAAAAGCTCATTTTCTAAAGTGTAGATGAAAACATCTGAGCTGTCAAAAAGTATTGAATATAAATATTGCATAGAATCTAGATGAACTGCTACAGACTCTGTAGGGGTTTTATGCTACCTTGCATGTTCTACAAAGTATGGAGGAACTGGAAAATCAAAAATATTCAGATGGGAGCTAATCTGGATGTCACTGATGTATCACTGTCACTGAATCAGTGATGTCACTGTACAAGTATGTAGTTATACACATATATATTCAGTATGAATGGTGGACCACATCAGGCTAGTTCTGCACTTACAGCTGCCTCCTGGCACCAGTGTTATATTTTGGACTATTAGTATAGGCAAAAGCTAGAGCTTAACCCTTTACCACTACTTTATTCAGCTCAACTTTTCAATGGATCTCTAAGCACCAACTGCTCCAGTACTACTAAGCTGGAGTAAATTCAAAGCAGATTTGCTGTTAATTCTCAGGACAGGCTATGGACCCAAGATGCCAGCTGTGGCTGAGGAATAAGGCAGTTTGTGCTCCTTCTGCAAGGAAAAAGCTTGTGCAGGGGCAGCAGTGGAGCAGGCTTACCCAAGGAGTTGTGTGGGAGGCTGCCATCCACACTGGCATTGGGCATTAAGGGCACACTGACCCGCTTCTTCAAGGCAGCATCAGGATGCCTTCTGTGGACACTGAAAACTGTCCCATTGATAGGTGGTAGACTAAAGCCTAGAGATGAAAAAAAACCTTGTAAGGGAAGAGCACTGGTCAGCACGGCTATGACCTTAGAAAGGGCTAGAAGACTTACTGGAGCTAGGTAACATCTCTGTTTTCCCAAACAACCTCAAGCATAACAATTGCATGCTGACATAGGACAGTGATCACATAATCACAGAATCATAGGTCAGGGCTGGAAGGGACCTTTAAAGGCCATCTAGTCCAACTCCTCTGAGCACAGACATCTTCAACTGGATCAGGTTTCTCAGAGCCCCATCTAAACTGACCTTGAACACCTTCAGTGATGGAACAACAACATCTCCTCTGGGCAAACTGTTCCAGCATTTCATCACCTTTATTGTCAAAAACTTCTTCCTAATATCTAATCTAAATCTACCCTCTTTTAGTTTAAAACTGAATGCAGTGATGCTTCCTTAAGTGACAAGGAAAACTCAGTATTTCCTTTCTTTTGGTTTTCTTTTTGTTTCAGAGGCTGGATTGGGAAATTACCAAAAAAGAAAAAAGAAAGAAAAGAGCAGATACCCTTGCACGATGCCCTTGGGCTGAGTGCTGACTCTCTAAGTTTCCTGCTGCCACACTCAGGGCAGTGCACGCAGCAGTGCAATCAGAGCCCGTCAGCTCTGATTAAGTCAGTAACGCTGTGTGCACGGGGGGATAAAACATAAGCACTGGCTCAGGGCTTCAGCACAGCTCTACAGTGAGAGCTCCTCAGCAGGGAGTGGTGTGAGAAGGATCTCTTGTGTTTTAATTAGAAGCAGTTTAATTTTGTCTCTTCCAGGTTGCACCTTAGTGGAAAAGCATTCTTTCGGACTCATGCACTCACCTTCTCTGGAGGACATTCTCAATTAGAGAGTCTGAAGCCCCAGCGTAGTTTTACATGACAAAATTTTCTACTCTGAAAGACTTTATAGGTGACGGTGGGAAGTTTATATTCTGTGATGACTCAGTGAGGGCCATAGGCAAGACAGCTCATGCCTCTGTATTTTTCTTTGGAAAATGGAAATAAATCATATTCAAACTTCCACTTAGATGCAAGTGTAGCAGCCTTCCAGTCTGATTTCTTATACTTCTGCAACACTATGCAAAGAGCAAACAAGTGATCAAAAAGGCTCACAACTAGAGCAACCACTTACTTTCTTCAGCTGCATCCCTGGGGTCAACCCTCTGTGTAGGGAGCTGCAATGACTTTTCCTTTTCTCTCTCTTTCTTCCTCTCTGCCCAAAGCTCCATCTCTCTCATTTTTCTCTGCTGTATTTTCTTTTCAGCTGACTTGCACAATACCACACGGACCTAGTTGTGATGGAAATACATCGTGGACTGTAGACAGAGATACACAAACCGTACACAACGTCTCACCAGGAACACAGTAGTAGAGTGTCACATCTTTAATGTAGCTCCATATACATCCCAATAGTTTCAGAAGAATTTCTCCCATCCTCATCTTGGCAATTACAGGCAGTGAGATGGAACACTTTACTGCCATAACCTTCCACTGGTCCAAGGTACTGTTTCTCAATCTATGTCAGGGAGCCCTGCTTGAACCCAGAAAGTCACAGGAGTGCTCCAAGATATATGAAGACTTCACACTACTGATGAGCAGGCAGTTCAGTTCCTACAGGCCATGGCAGGAGAATAAAACCCATCTGCGACAACCAGCAATGAGAGGTGTTTCTTAACACTCATGGCCAGTAAATTTCAGCTGTTTCTTACTTCTTTGCTTCTGAAGGACTCAGCTGCTCTCTCAGAACACAAGTCCAAAACAGGAGTCACGTGAAAACAAGTTGCAGAAATGTTGATCATAATGAATAGAAAAACTGACAATGAGAGGGCTATGAGATACAGCAAGAAAAGTAACCACGAAAAATCAAACTCTCCTATTTTATTTTGCAGCCTTCGTTACACTCAGCATTAGAATCTTTCCTTCTCTGCTTCCAAGTGTGCACTTTGCACATCTTCACTGATAAGTAACTTGTTCTGCCGTTCAGAACTTCTCTAAGTTGCCCTTCACACATAAAGAGAATTCTTCTTGCATAGCCTTAGCAGCACCTCCAAACCAGTGACACCTCCACCAGTGAAAATACTCAAGCAATTGCTCTGTAGCTGTCAAATGTGTTCCCAAGGCAATCCGCATCCCCCAGGAGAGGAAGATTATAATTTTCAGTGACATTTTGTGCTAAGCACTAAATAGTCACTGAAAAGGAAGCCTGTTCATCCCTGTCCTTAGCCCTTACCCTTCCACTGCTGTCCTTCAAGTCCTCATCACTCGTAAAGTGAGGACTCGTGAGATGATTCATCTCCATGGTCTGACTCAGTGGGAGGCCTGTTAATGGAAGCAGAGGTCCATGTAAATGTCCAGCAGACTTCAAGCCACCAAAGATGTGACACTGGGGAACAGGCAAGACAGGTTCCATATTGCAGAGCTCTGATAAGACACAGAGATTATGTATGAGAACAGCAAGGTACATATACGTGTAAGCTCTCCAAACAGATGGGGCACTGCTGTATTGCACTGGCAGCCTCAATGACACTACTCAGCAGACTCAGACCTACTGCATGATAAAGGACTCAGCCCTTGGCTTCTGGCAAGCAGCTGTGTTTCATAAAGACGGCCAAAGAGAGATGTAGCTTGCTCTTGCAAAGAAATTCTTATCTGTTCCTATCCATGCTGAATTTAGTAAACATCCTCTTTTTCCCAGTTACTGAAATAACTCCTAGTTCTTACTAACTGCATGTATTTGCTGGAATATTTTAGAAGGCACATAAAGAAAAGGTTAGGACTGCCAGATGTTACCCCAACCTGAATTGTGTTCTTGAAGCTAGATAATTCATTTTCCCCAAGGATTTTCATTCTAGGTTGTATGAGATCAGGCCACCTTCTGGTCAACCTGACTAAATGCTGATTTTCTTAATGGAAATAGCACAGTACAGCTCATTCTGAAATAATCTCCAACAGAGCTGTTAAAACTCAGACAACCAATCATTCCTTACACAGTGTCACAGACAGTAAAATCATGTGACAGCACTAAAATAAAAAGGAATAACATTCGTAAATCAGGATGTTTTGCCCCTGTAGAATGAATGATCAGGTCAATAATGAAAGAGAGATAGATATGGGCTCTGAGGAAGGAGGGATGGGATGCATGGGATTCTGGATGGGAGGCAAGGGCTTGGAGGGTAAAAGCATCTGGGAAGTTAACAGGGAAACCACTGATTCCTTGGGATCACTGCAGTCAGTCAGGTCTGCAAAGTGGAGACACAAAGCATAACAGAGGCTGCACTGCCAACCTAAAGCAGCTGAAGCAACAGATGTCATTAGACAGATTCCCTGGAATCTTCTAAATAACTGCACAGGGAGACATGCTCATGCCGGCAGCCACCTGCAGCAGGCCAGTGGACAGCACTGACCCACTTCCACAGAGCTACCAGAGAAACATCCTGGCATGACAGGTTATTGCAGGGGAGCACATGCAGGGGAGAACTGTTCACTGGGAACGGGCACAGGCTCTCTAGGCTGGGAAAAGACCCTTCCTCCCAGCAGAGAGCAGGACGGTTCCTGCCTTACCTCTTTGTGAGGCTTGCAGATGCTCAGTCTTCCCCTCGTCCTGGAGAGGAGTTGTTCTGGGGGCAGTGCTGCTCACCTCCCTCTCTCGGGGGTCCTGGGTCAAGGTCCTGTGTGCAAGGTGGGAGCGGTGAGCTCCATTGCCAGTGGCGAGGTTCCACACACCAGCCTTGCAGCCAAACGGAGGAACGAGGGCACCTGGGTGTGGAGGCTTCCCAGCTCCTTCCCCATACCATGAATTCATCCACCTCTTGATCTGCTTTGTTGAGATGGACTGAGAAGAAGCTGTAGATCAGGTAAAAGGGAAGGAGTGGGTTAAGTGATCTCGCATCTCGCACCTTTACAGTGAATCCACCTAATGGGATGAGGCATTCAAGGGGGTTTTTATCATACATTTCAGAAAATCAGTTTTTATTTTTCACAAAACTATCATTGGTTTAGTTCCTCTGAACAGTACTGACCTAGCAAGTCAGGAGA
Source organism: Anabacerthia variegaticeps (assembly GCA_035583185.1). Taxonomy (NCBI): domain Eukaryota; kingdom Metazoa; phylum Chordata; class Aves; order Passeriformes; family Furnariidae; genus Anabacerthia; species Anabacerthia variegaticeps. The sequence goes on along the minus strand of JAWWEW010000112.1, from coordinate 12,611,045 downwards.
TAGAGGTTCTACTAATTTGGTTACATGTTGCTATTTGCCCATCCATGACTTCAGGATCTCTTTCCTTCCAAGCAGTAGGCAACCCACAATGGTCTCTAGAATTTGACACTGTCTAGGAAGTACATGGTTTCCACAGCTAGTTTTCAAGTCCTTTGTTTCTGTAATTCCCATTCAATTTTGGAGTGGGTTTTGCTGGGGCTTTTTATTTCTCTTCAGAGGAACGGATGTACTAAGAGACACACAATGTTATAACTGTGTTATAATCAGAGGAAACTTTGCACTGTTCCTCAGATGTCCCCAGTATTCAATGGGCCTATATCTGTAGCATTCAAATTGGCCATCCAAACATTCTACCTCTGTTCTGCTTCATTTTCACAAGGGTTTATTCCCTGCTTTCTTTACTGCAAAGACACCAAATCCAGTATAAACACGACCTGCCTCAAGGAATTTGTGATCTTGGCTGTTCCTGAAAATTCAAAATTTTCTTAATTGAAATAGCACAGTGCAGCTCATTTTGAAACACTCTCCAACAGAGCTGTTAAAACTCAAAGAACTAATCATTCTTTACATGGCTTCACAGATGATAAAATCATGTGGCAGCCAAGCCGTAAAAAAGGAATAACTTTCTTAAATCAGGATTTCTTTTTTCCCTGTAGAACGGCCAGGTCAATAATAAAAGAGAGACAGATAAGATTTAACGATATAGCTCATTTCTAGAGAATGTATCCAGCAAAAATGTCACCTTACTTACTCAGCAACACTTCTCTCTAGTTACATTCAGTATTCTAGCTGCATATCAGCAATAAAGGAATCATTCTGAAGGGACATGCCCATTATTTGGCAGAACTAACACTGAGCCAAGGGACCAGTGGATCTCATCCTTTTTTCTGCATCAGCAAAATTGTTTGTTCAATTCTCATCTCTCCTATCACTGCAAACCCACAGATGGCACAGGGACAGCAACAGTGTCATTGAGGTTTTCAACTTGAAAGTATGGGCTGACATAGATGCACCAGATACCACATTTTGACTTGCAGAATCCTTATTACTAGTGATAAGGCAATGCAGGAAGGGGAGGAAAAGCCATAAGATATCTCCTACCCCAGCCTCAGTTTGCAATACTGCCACAGGCAGATGGAGCAGGGAAAGAGATTTGTAATTGTGAACCTGACATACGTGGTTTGCGGTAAACAAGTTGCACAAAGGAAATTTCAGTTCATTACTCAGCCTTTAATTTAGACTTGTGCTTTAAGAGGATGAAAAACTCAGTTCCTGCATAGGCTGGATCCTTTTTTAAGTCTCATGCACTGTAAATGGAAAATTCACAACGACTTTCTATCACAGGAGGTTTCACTATTTCTCCCAGTGCAAAAACAGGCAATGTTGATGAATCTCCTTCAGATCTCAAAGGGTTCAGCTCAGAAACTGCCCTAAGGGAAGCTTTTCTCCTTCAAATGTAGGAGGAAGGAGTGGGAACATTTCTCATTTCATGCTAAATGCCTCCTTTTTCTCTAATAATTGTGACATTAGAAACTGTGCTGGGAGATAAAAAGTATGTGCACGATGTAGAGGAATGTTTTCTTTTCCTGCTGTGCATTTCCAGGGCCCCAAGGTACCCCTTCAGCTCCTGCTGTTCTACACTTCACTGTGGAGTAATTTTCACTGCATCACCAGAGCACATTTCCCAGTGACTGGGTTCTGGGGGAGTCATCTGACCCCATCAAGGAACTGAAAAAAGTTACAGAATAGTTTTCAACCAAACTTTTGGATTCCTATATTTATTTTAGTACAGACATGCCCTGTACCTACCTAGATACTTAGAGTTCTTCTCTTCACTTCTGCTGTTTGATCTTAGCCTTGAGAAAATTGAGGATAAAAGAACATATGAGGAGATAGAATGAGAAGGTGGGGGATGGGCGTAACATTAAAGGGGACAAACTTTCTTAGCATGGTCATTCCGATGAAGGAGGAAATGCAGCACTTAAAACCAACAGTATGCAAAGCTGATTAATTGCCATTAATGTTTCAGTTGCTGGAGTCAGACAGAGCTCATCAAGCTCCAGCAAAAACAGTAGAGTCATTCTTCAATTTGTTTCATAACTAATTTTGCTGTCTCTCCTTTAGGATCTAAGTTGCTCTTGGTGGTACATACAGCCTCTCTGAACCAGCAAGAGATGTTGAGGCACTCATAAGTCTGTATTGAAGGCAGCTACTTTTGTACTGCTGCAGAAGCTTAATTCTGCCTGGCCATGCCTTAACTGATGACAGCATTTTGCTACACATGGTAATACCACTGCTGTCTCCTGAGGATATTACACCTCCTTGCTCTTTCAAGAAGAAAAAGGGTTTTTCCAACTCAGTTGGTAGGTAAGTATATTCAGATTGCACTTTAAAAGCCATACTGAAACTTTTAAATTGGACTGATATTTCCGTGACTCCTTATTTATTGTTATTACTAGGATAAGGTTGACAGCTAGATTTCCTCATGCATATCCAAGCAAGTATCTTTCCATCAGCTACAGGCCTGTAACTGTTCTCTAGCACCTTGCCCTCTGATCTTAAAACTTTATGTAAATATTAAACATCTATAGGATTATACATCCCTAATCCAAAATTTATATGGGCTCTCATTTCACAGTGGAGGCCCAGACACAGAGAAGTTACGACTGACATCTACAGAAACAGCATCTGATTTTGCAGACAGCTCTAAAATAGCCAATATTTGCCCTAAAATATTCTTGCAGGTACATAAACTGACAGTCAAAGATCACAGACAAAAACAAGTGCTGTATTTAGATCCATGCAATACAGTTCCCAAATGATACCACAAGGATTACAGAGGAAAACAACAGCTGAGTCCAGCAGAGGGCCTGTTTTAAGGTCCTCTTAAGTCCTGCCTCCTCTTCCCCACCGTCATTTCTGCTCTTAGGCTGCATGGTGTTGGTTTTGACATTGGATCATCACAGATGGGCAAAATGGTGAATACACAGAGGTCTGCACAAATATTTTGGAAAGCTGACTGTGGAAAATAACCTCACAAGATGAGAAGTGCGAGATGAACAATATGTTGGAGCCACAGACACCTTGGCTTACCTCATCTCCTGGGCCTCTTGGAAATCCAGGTGCTGAGAGTTTGGGATTGACACTGCAGTACTGCCAACAGGTGGGCTTACTGATTTAGGTATAGGGGGAATCAAACACAGTCCCAATGACCTTTCCTTCGTATTCCCACCTCTGCAATAAACAGGCAGCAGGGAAGCCTGGAAACAGTAGAAGACAGTACTCAACTCAAGCATCCAGCCCTCCCCCTTTGATGCCATAAGAAGTTTGGCCATGCTCTTAGCTAGGACTTGGCAGGAAAAGAAAAGTCAAATTGATGCTAAGAAGCTTGGCCTAGGATGGTGTGGAAGAGACCGTGTCTCACACTTGAGAGCTCTCCCCTCAGTCACTGGCAGTGTGGTTGCATTCCCCCCTGGCATCCACATGCTTGGCATAAAGATGTTGTGAGGTGCCACTGCCTCTGTTGGCTCTTCAGATGGTATGGGAATGGATTTAGATCACTATCCTCTCACTGTCCCTAAAGCGCCTACCAGCCATGGCTAATCTCCTGCCAAGTCCCCACAAAGTCATCCAGCACGATGTCAAAAACTGCATTTCTCAAGCCTGTAATTTTTTCTGCTTCTGCCCTTCCTACAGCCCCCCACCAGCCTCTCAGCCCAGATGCTCATGTGCTCTCTGGATGCTCAGTGCTCTCCAGATCCCACACAATCCATCATCTTAGGCTCACTGTCATTTAGTAAGTTCAGCAGAACTCCCTGCCCTGCTGCTCTGTGTAAGGTCTCTGCCTGCTCAAGTTGCTTCAGGCCCCTCACACCGTGGCTAGAAAGGGGGGTAGAGGGATCAGGTGCAGATGCACACCCTTCCTTAGTATCACATCCTTTTGGGCACAGCTAAAGAGCCTAATCAGGACCTGTTCAAACTTCAGTGAAATGATCAGTTAATGTCAGGGATACATCTGGCCCTTTATCAGCAAGGCTGAAATCAAGTACACAAAGCTTTGTATTGGTTATTCTGTTTACAAAAACTGTTATTCATCTGCCTTCCCCTGCACACCATGGCAAAACCAAAACAACTGCAGCCCTTGTCCCTCCTCCAAAGCAATCCCCAACTGTGCTGCATTCCCCATGGCCACCTCTGGACAGACCCATGGCAGAGGACAAAGCTGCACAGAAGCTGATGAAGTCTAGAAATATTATTAGAGACAACTGTGCAGAAGGGCATGACTATACAACTCAAAAGCTGAGAAAACCTAGAATTGAGTTTGCAGGACTGCCTCCTGCAGCAAACATCTTTTCCCACCAAAACCAGACAGAGCTGGTATAAAACACCACCAAGACACTGGAGTGTCTAGAATAGTAACCACAACATATTGGTATTGATACCAATATCTATTGATACATGTCAGTGCAGGACACAAAGTGTGCAGCGCACACATTGTGAAGACAGCCCAAAGCACAATGGCTTTAGGCTTCTGTGGCTCAGCTGCTTCCCTTCACTTACACCACAGGGAAAGAAGACCTCAGAGTTCTGTCCACAGGACATAAACTGAAAACCCACCACACAGGATTTGGCTTGATTTCCTTACCTGATATTCTCTTCTCTCTGATATCAGCTCCTTGTTATTACCCTCACTATCATCACAGCCTGTGCCATTTCCCCCATTTTCCTGCTCTCCGTTGCATATCTTGCTGGGCTCTGAAGAAGGAGGGCTATTCTGGATGGGAGGCAAGGGCTTGGAGGGTAAGAGCATCTGGGAAGTTAACAGGGAAACCACTGATTCCTTGGGATCACTGCAGTCAGTCAGGTCTGCAAAGTGGAGACACAAAGCATAACAGAGGCTGCACTGCCAACCTAAAGCAGCTGAAGCAACAGATGTCATTAGACAGATTCCCTGGAATCTTCTAAATAACTGCACAGGGAGACATGCTCATGCCGGCAGCCACCTGCAGCAGGCCAGTGGACAGCACTGACCCACTTCCACAGAGCTACCAGAGAAACATCCTGGCATGACAGGTTATTGCAGGGGAGCACATGCAGGGGAGAACTGTTCACTGGGAACGGGCACAGGCTCTCTAGGCTGGGAAAAGACCCTTCCTCCCAGCAGAGAGCAGGACGGTTCCTGCCTTACCTCTTTGTGAGGCTTGCAGATGCTCAGTCTTCCCCTCGTCCTGGAGAGGAGTTGTTCTGGGGGCAGTGCTGCTCACCTCCCTCTCTCGGGGGTCCTGGGTCAAGGTCCTGTGTGCAAGGTGGGAGCGGTGAGCTCCATTGCCAGTGGCGAGGTTCCACACACCAGCCTTGCAGCCAAAGAGGGGAGCAAGGGCCCTTGGGTACAGAGGCTTCCCAGGTCTTGCCACATACCACTAACCCCTTCACTTCTTCATCTGGGTTTTTAACATGGACTGAGAAGAAGCTGTAGTTCAGGTAAAAGGGAAGGAGTTTGTTGACCTAACACCTTTACAATCCACCTATCTAATGGGCGAGACTTTCGGGGGGGGGGAGGGGGGTGTTAATTGCTCAAGAAGATCAGTTTGTTTTTGGTTTTTCATTAAAATAGCATCAGTTTAATTCCTCTGAACAGTACTGACCTAGCAAGCCAGGACAGAGAGAGGTGGTAAGCTTCACTGGTAAGAGGGGAAAAAAGATTCCTATTTGAGACTTGGCTTCTGTGAAGGCTACCAGTAAAAACCTACATGGTGCTACTGCTATTTCTGGAAACCAGAAAGGCATCTCAGCAAGCAGGCAGACCCTGCTGGTGTTTTTACAGCACTGTGCCACCTTCAGGGTCAGATCTGATGAGCAAGCAGAAGAAGAGCAGGAAATTTACCTATAGTGAGATCAGACAACGATAGCAAAGATAGAAACAGACCCTAGGTATCATTGCCATATCCAATTTGTGGCCAGCTGAGCCACAGTCCCTGTCCTGGCTGGCATTACTAGTTATTTGGCTTCTGTTGAAAAGGAGAAAGCCTAATGAACTAATGATAGAAAGATGTGATGCCACGTGTATGCCTGGGGGATCATCTGTAGCTGTCTGCCACCTCCTCTGACACAGAGCAGCACTGACCTCCACGGACCACTTCTCCCTGAAATCTGGTGGGTTTGGGATTGTTTTTATTTGCCTGAGGTGACCACTGCACATTCACCTTTCCTGACATCCTCACCTTCAGTGGTCCGCCCGTTGCCACAGAACCGCACATTCGAACCGACGCCTCTGCCTTGCGGAGCTCTGTACCTGCGCTCGGGTTTGGGAGCGCTCCGAGAGTACACAGCAGCGGGGGCTTGGGATCTAGCTTTGGAACAGGGACAGCACGGGTGACTCCAGCTCCCAGCAGAGGCAAAGCCAGGCTCGTCTTCCCCGTGCCCGCCCTCACCTCCGCATCCTCTGCGCGGCGCTGCCTCCTTGTGACGCACCCGCGTTCGGTCCCGCGCCCAGCGCAACGTTCTCTCGTTCGCCTGCCCGCGGCATCCCCTCCCGCCCGCATCCCCATCCCCAGCCCATCCCCATCCCACCCGCATCCCCATCCAACCCCATCCCCTCCCACCCGCATCCCCATCCGACCCGAGCCCATCCCCTCGCATCCCCATCCCCATCCCATCCCCATCCAACCCCAGCCCATCCCCATCCCCTCCCACCCGCATCCCCATCCCCATTCCATCCCCATCCAACCCCAGCCCACCCCCATCCCCTCCCACATGCATTCCCATCCCCATCCCATCCCCATCCAACCCCCTCCCACCCGCATCCCC